>JAJTUV010000205.1:330000-685000 GCA_021653895.1 Mastomys natalensis
TGTTCTTGAGACACAGGCATAACCTGGTTAGACCTGTTTTGTTTGAACACTAACGTGTGAGTTGGCCAAATGCAAATGAGCCAATGTTTGTAATCCTTTATTTTATTTTTTTAAAGGGCCCGGCAGCCAATCAGAGGAGGGGGAAGTGACTTAGGGAATTCCCGGTTGGTGGCTTATTGCTTAACATCCTACAAAATGATTTTAAATTATTGTCATATGCATTTATCTTCACTCTGATGAGAGCTCAGACGTGATAAGGCCGTGGCTCCCCATCCCGGTAGGAGCTGGTGTGATAGCTTCCTGCCTTCTTCTCCATCGCCAGAGCCATAGGACTTCCCACCCAGAATCTTTAGGTAAATGAGGTAAGTCCACACATTTAAACTTCTTTTGAACCTGGAATTCAAACACCTATGTGGAAAGACAAGCTTGTCTTGAAGCAGACAGGTGAGAATAAACCAGAGCCTCCGGGAGGCAGCTGGCAGGAAGTAGAGCTTGTGTTACCTGGGCTCACCCACTGGGTCTTGTTAGAGTTTATTTGGGTGAGAGCCGCTGGGTTATTCGGTATGAGTATTATCTATGAATTCCCTGCAGTGTCTGGACTTCCAATCAGCAAAAGTCTAAAATTCCCCTGCTTCTCTCTGCCCATGTGGTATGACAAAGCTGTATCCCTGGGTTAGATTTCTCTGGAACAAAACTCAAACGGAGACAGGTGATTCTGATGTCGCTCAGTGACTAACTGGCTGGCTAGGGACTGGTCGGGCTCAGAGTGTATGGTCTCACAGTCTAGAGGTGTGTTTGCTGATATTTCTTCAGATTCAGGAGCTACAGTGAAAAGCCAATTCACCTCCAGTGTATTCCAGTTCGAGGAGATAGGTGTAGGTAGGTAAAAGAACCTATATTCACAAAGGCGGCAGGAATCAAGTGGCCAGGGTTAGGCAGACGGTACCCTTAAAAATGATCGGACACAGAAAGAAAACTCAACTTAGGTAGATGATTGTACCGTATCACACGAGGACAGACAAACCCTTTGTTTTTCCACAATGGAATACTATGACCAGACAGGTAGACATGACTCATCAGCAACAAATGCCTCCAATGCAGGGACTCTTTTGATTTTGTTTGTATACCATGAACAAGTGTTGGTCCCAGTGTGGATCAAGCTGAGTACAGTCGAGGAACGAATCTTGCTGGTTCATGAGAGCAACCAGGTGGCAATGTTGCTTATATTTTCTTGTCTTCCTTGGGACTCTCTGAAAACTGTTGTGTATAATACATGTTTTAAATGAAGTGTAAAATTCTCTGAGTTTGAGTCCTCAGGGGTCTCCATTCTTTTTCCACCTTGATCTCAGGGAGAATGGGGAGTTTGGAGTCTGAGGTTTCTGACGGAAACACCGATTGGTTCTGTGGGCATTGGTGTGAGGCTGTATCAAGACTATCTTTTAATGAATAAGGAGAAGTTAGGGATCATGAATGGCTGGGTGCTACTTTCCCCGAGGTCCAGGCAAGAGTCAGTTTCTACAGAAGAGATAAAGATTTTTTTTTTCTCTTTACAGAAGAGATAAAGAGAATTTCACAGTTCAGAATGCTATTAGAATATGAAGCCATGTGGGACTAGTTTCTGCTGCATCACTGGCAATGGCATTTAAAAACTGTGATGGGAGAGACCAGAGTTATTTGGAAGTTTGTAA
This sequence comes from Mastomys natalensis, assembly GCA_021653895.1. Lineage (NCBI taxonomy): Eukaryota > Metazoa > Chordata > Mammalia > Rodentia > Muridae > Mastomys > Mastomys natalensis. The sequence continues at coordinate 331,689 of JAJTUV010000205.1, forward strand.
CCACATTTAAACACTACCAAATATGAATACCACCTCCCATGTTTCTATTTCACTGGGCAGAGAAGTTAAGAGAGCAATCTTGAGGAAACTGTGTTGGAAGTTCTACAACCACATATGACATCCCTTATTCAGGACCTCTTCCCATAGTCGTGGGTATGGAAGTGTGTTTGACCCAGGTCTCATTTATGTAAAAGGTCCCACAGTCAATAACATTTTTTGTCATTGTTGTGTGTGCTAAAAATTATATTACCTATATCCACCCAAGCTTTCTGATGTTTTCTTTATTATATTATCATACTACGATTTCTCATGCAAGTGCTTTGGGCCTTCTAGAACTCTGACAAGCTCCGCTCTCACTCATGATTCCACATTTGTGGGTACCCTAAGGGTCCCCTATTCATTGACCTCAATCCTCTTTAAACACCTTTGAAGGCCTGAGGAAAAACCAGAACTGAGACTTCAGCTATGTTCTCGCTGGTTTTCTGTTAGCTAGTTGGTATTATTAGCGGGTCAGAAGGTGAGCACTTTCGGGCCGTGTTCAGCTCTAAGGAAGTGGGATTTTGCTTTCTGAACTCTTAATAGGTTTTATTTCCTTCTGATATCCTCCACATATTGGGGATTTGAGAACTAGGCTGTGTTCATTGGGCTTCCTTGCATTTTTAACATGTAAGAATGTTGTTTCATATTGTATTGTCACACGCAGTTGTGGAGGCTTACAGGAGATCTCACTCAGTCTTCTCTCCCTTTGATGGAGGCATCCTTAGGCCTTTAAAAACAGATATGGCCTTTGAAGACTTCTGGGAGGTGAGGTGGGATGGGTACTGTAACACCAAAACTGAGCCTAACAACACATGGTTCTCCCATGTGAAGGAACCTAGATGCCGGTGCCACCGTTTGCTGGTGTTTTAAGCCATTTCTCGAGTTCAGCTGGCTCTCCTCTTCACGGAACGGAAGCAACAGACTTTTCTGTTGTGGGTGGGGCCCCGGTTGGGAAGCATTGGCTTCGTGTTTCAAGACCATACACTCTGACCCTGCTTCTGTTACTATTTAACTGAGCACTGAGCAGTGGCTTTCAGCTTGGGTAAGACAAATTTGTAGTGGGGTCTCCCTCGGAGCAGTGAGGCAGGAGGCTGCCACACTGCTCAACTCTCCTTAAGTTGGTTCCCTACAGCTAATGGGAGAGGGTGGATAATTCATTTTATTTGGCATTTTAATACTGAACTGTTTATAAAATGATTTTAAGTGATAAGATTTGTTCAAAGGAACAGTTTTGCTCTTATTAAAATTTGTGATTTTTTTAAAAAAATGCTGGTCAGAATTTTAAAGGGCCAGGTACTAAGATATGCAGGAAATCAGTGATGTCATGGGGAGAATGGCTGTTAATAATAGCTTATCTTAGGATGGGACATATTTTCTAACCTAATGGCATCATGATGAAGAAGCCAAGATGGTCTGCACTAGACAATTCTATCAGTCCTTTAAAGTGGGTTGATGAAAATTTTATTACGTTTCAGACAGGAACAAAGATATTTCTTAGGGACTTTCCCTGAAGAAGGTCTGTCTTTGGAGTGATCAGAGTATATGGTACAGGGAAGGCATTTGGTGGGACAGTGCTCACCATGGCAGTGAGGAGACCTGGCCAGGCTGTGTGGCCCAGACCAAAACACTGCACCTCTCTGAGTTTTAGTTTCCTTTTTTGTACATTCTGATTATTTTAAAGATATGTTTGAACTTACAGATTCTGCCAGCTATGGTGGCCAAGGATGGGGGCACCAACTATGTTGAGGATTGGGAGGATTAGTGTCTATGAGAACAGAGACAGGGATGGCAGACGTCCCGAGACAGGAAGATTACTGGGGGCTCTTAAAGGTCTCCTTTAGGGTCTTCAGAACTTTGATGGAGACTGGTGAGGTATGAAGCTGGCACCTTCACAGGGGGTCTCAGCAGCTAATTGGACATACGATGGCATCCTAACCCATGGGCCCAGAGTAGGTAGAATAGCAGAATTGGGCAACTTGTGATCAATAGGGAGCAGGTGATTCCTGATTAGCATTTGAAGAGTCAACCACAGCTACCACAGGATCAGCCCAAGGTGAGCCTTCCACACACCGGCATCCACTCAGCCTGAGCTACATTGGTTTGTTCATGGGCGACTGAGCAGATGAGAAAGATATGGACCCTGTCCTAGAGGAAGACTCGATGGTAATCATGTGGGTGACAGGGCTGGTTGGGCCAACCTGAAGTCTGTGCTGTTCCCAGATGGCTCAGCTCTATATCTGCAGCAGACAGAGCTTATAACCGGGTCAAGCATAGTGTCCCACTTAAAGAGGCTCCTAGAGTATTAATTGACTTGGTTTTAAAAGAGACATCCTGTTAAATGCTCTCTTGAAAACGATTTCACTAGCACCTAACCACAGTCTGTCTTTGGCTTGCCTTCCGGGGCTCGGCTCCTTATCACCTGGTCACTACCTCGCTCGTATCCCCTCTCCTGATCTTCTCTCATTGATCATTCCGATGATCTCTCATTTCTCTGATTTCTTAGCATTATAGTCGGCGGGTGAGGGGTTTTGACTATTTGTTTGATGTGTATAGGTGCACTCGAAATGTGATTTCTGATGAAACAAACCTAAAATAAAAAGGGGCAAAGAGCCAAACAGATAATTGTGTTCCCGTAAAAAGGGACCAACCAGCCCATTAACCCTACTGTTTTACTATGGAAACTTCTCTCAGATAACCTTGTCTAGATGCACGCTTTCTTTGAAGTAACAGTGGTGAAGTTGAAGCGGCTTACCTGCTGCTTCTTGCTCTCCTTGTATCACAGACTCACGATAAGCAGACTCTGGGGCGAGGATCTTAAGCCAGGTATGAATCTGAGAGACTTTAGTTATTATTAACCCTTCCCCCACCTGATACCAGCTGAACCCTGATGAGCCTCTCCGAATAAGAGATTTTTCTTGTGTCTGACAACAGAGTGCTGAACATGGCCATTGTGCAGTTTGCCCTGGGATCTCTCTTTGGAGCCTTTAGCAAGCTTTCCCTCAGTAGGGCTGGTGTTAACAGTCTGGAGGAAGAGATGAGTGGATTTTGAAGGGGGAGAGCTAGTATTGCTTTTGTCTTCCAGATGACTGCTGACCAGGCTTGTTTTGACTTTTCATGGGCCGTAGATTTAGCTTGAAATTTAGCCTATGCCTAACTTTGTTTTTTTTTTTTAATATTTATTTATTTATTTTATGTATATGAGTACACTGTCAGTGTCTTCAGACACACCAGAAGAAGGCATCAGATCCCATTACAGATGGTTCTGAGCCACCATGTGGTTGCTGGGAATTGAACTCAGGACCTCTGGAAGAGCAGTCAGTGCTCTTAATTTAACCACAGAGCCATCTCATCAGCTCTAACTTTGTTCCTTTTAAGAAATTAAAGAGCAGCCAGTTGCAATTCTGTCATCTTCCCTCTACTGGCCAGAGGCTTGTGGAACTTTGTGAATAAAGACTGTTTGTGTCTGAAAAGGTGGGCAGCATTGAGTTCTCATAGTGGGGGCAAGGGTTTGCTGTTATTATTAAGTGATAATGGGAAGTGAGAAGATGAACCCTGGATGTAGAGCCAGAATATCTGACTTTAAATTGGACACAATCACTGGGTGGTTGAATGCCTTTGGGTGAATTCTGTATTTGTTAGCATCCAAGACTCTTCATCTGAAAAATGGGATAATAACATCTACTGTGTAGGGCTAGTAAGGATTAAATTAAGCAAAGAATGTGAAAACACCCAGACAATGCTCATGAATAATTTGTAGTAATAATTTATAGGCTGGGGCCTACATAAAAGTATTCAATCTGGGTATTGGAGCAGAAGGAGTGTTAAATTCCAGTTTTGTTTTCATGTTTTCTTTTCCTATAATGATTCTAAACTCTGACCTTGGGGAAGAAAAACTAGATATTTAATTTTTACTGGAGATAGTGGGTATCAGGAAACAGGGCAGTCCACATTAATAGGAAACCTTCAAACTGAGCCTTATGTTGAGCTGGCTTCAAGTCACAACACACACAGGACAGGCTTTGGCATTTCTCTCCTATGCCTGGATACCTCATGTGTACAAGGCTCTGGAAGAAATATCTTTCTTCTGGTTTGTTCACTAAATAATTCAGCTGTGTGAAATGGTGCTCATTCCTACGGTTCTTGAGAGTTTCCCTAGCTATCTACTGAGCACTGCTGTAGAAAACATTAACCTTGGGCATCTGGAGGCTTTGGCGAGTGTTTGTATTTGTGTGTGTATGTTGCTACTTATTTTGCTAAGATCTTGTAGACTGCCTCTCAGTGAATTGTTGAGATGTTGTAGACGGGTGAAAATCCTTTCTAAAGACCAAGTTGAACAAATAATCCTTGCTGTTAGAAAAACATCCAGAGGTCTAACTTTGTGTTCAAAGGAAAGAATTCAGGCGACCTAGGAAAAAATGACATTATTTTCAGTAACTTTAAATTATAATTTAACATATCCTCTTAATATGAATATAGGCAAAGCTCTCCATTAGTATTAGCTGGAACAGTGATTATTTCCAAGAAAAATCAGTAATATTATTATATCACATTGTACATGCTACAGAGGTATCAAAGAATCAACATCTTCCTTCACAGAGGTAATGAGATGTGAGACAGATGTTCTAATTCAGGATGTTAATGAAGCATACATTATAATATCACACATTTAGCACAGTTGAGAGTATGGCTCACAAGCCTTGACAAAGGATCCACGTAGAACAAATGGGGGTGAGGACCTAGGCTATAGCATTCTCTTGCACAGGAAATGACCACTGAGTAGGTCAACTGTCCATATTCTTCACCACAATAGGGGAATGTGTTCTTCTGCTTGTAGATGATCTTGGCTTTGTGGATACATTTGTGTATAGGGCATAGAGAGGAGAGTGATGATAACACTAATATTAATAAATGCTGTTTGCTGAATGTCTACCGTAGGACAGGGTTTCAAGTATGTTCAATGTTATATTTGTTTTGTCCTCAAAACGATCTGAGAAGGCAAGATCATGGGGCATACAGAGACAGAAAAGAATGTTCCACCGTCAGTGGTGTTAGAGTCTTGATGAGGTAAAGGCAAATGTTAGGGCTGTTGTCTTGGAGGCAGCCAGCATCAGAGGTGATTTATATGGTTATGTAGGTATGGCCTGTGTTACATAGAGTCTGTGCTTAGGAAGACTATTTGGTTTAATGCCCTGTTGCTATACTTTTGACCTGCATATTCATATATTCATTCTCTCTCTCTCTCTCTCTCTCTCTCTCTCTCTCTTTCTCCCTCTCCCCACTTGCTTTCCCCACTATGTAGCTAGGACTTGTCTGGAACTCACTATGTAGACCAGGCTGCCTCAAACTCCTTACCCTCTTGTGTCTGTGTCTCAAGTGCTAGCATTATGAGCATGCGCCATCACGCTTAGCTTAACATACTTAGTAAGGCTTCAGCAAGGAGCTCTGCTTTTCCTTTTGCACTGAGACCTGCATTCTGTAGCTTATGGTGCCTTTCATCATGGTGAGGTTTTTGAAATACGTGACAATCCTGGGGGTTGGTAGTCTGGGAAGTTGCTTTGGAGGAGCTCTGTACACGCTCATCTTCCTCATCAAAGTAACCTGAGTGTAAGCCTGAGGCTTGGGTCAGAAGAGGGAAAGATGGAGTTGCAGAGTTGGTGAATTCCTTTAGAGTTTACAGTTTCTTAGAGTTTCCTTTGAAATAGCCAGGGGATGGGCCAAGTCATTATTAGTGTTGTGAAATTTAATTTCCGGGGAAGCCTTTGTGGTATTGAGGTGCTAGCCTTCATGGTGGGTTTTCATTCCTGAATTTCCAGAGAGCTTCTTCCACACATAGACCACTGAGTTAAGAGAAGCAGAGTCATGGGAAGCTTCGCTGGATCTCCCTTGGTGGAAATTAGGCTCCCAGAAGACTCACCCAGTTTCTTTCAGTTCTGAGGTATTCCTGGCACTTGCAGGTCTTCCCTCAGCTTTCTGGTGCCTTCCGAAGGAGCTATAAATTCTCCTTAATTTTCTTCAGTGTTTCCTGCTATTATTAGAGCTCTTTTGTTAAAGCCAATAAGTCTGAGGTGGCTTCTAGCAGCCACTTCAACCCCTGAGTCAACCTGGGGCTTTCAACAGGAAGCAGTTCTGAAGGGTTTTGTTTGGTTTAGTGTTGAGGATCGAAACAAGGCGTTCTTACAAGCTCAACATGTGCATATCACTGGTGGACATTTTCAGTGTCTCCTCTACTCAAGCTTCAGTTTTCATGAATATATTTGGGGAACCATGAGTCAGCATGTAGTAGAATCTAGACTCCTGTTTGCTCAAGGACACTTTTCCTTCTTGAACACAGGGTGACCAGCATGTCTCCTCATCACATTTTGGGGGGAAAGTCAATGAGCCATCCTGACATGCTTTTAAATGAAAAGTATGAGGTTCTAGGAGACAGATGTCTCCTTTGTAGTGACAGAACAATCCATTTCCAAAGCTATAGAGATCTATGTTGCTCCCCCCACCCCTCTCCTAATACACTTACAGGATACCCTTTCTATTTACTAAGTCAGCAGGTAAGATTTTGAATTTCCCTGTGCCCTTTCATTTGTAAAAATGGAGATTTTAGTATATTATGTTTGAAGTTCTCATGAGGATTCCAGGAGATTATTAATGTATGGTTTGGCTCCATTCAGTCTACACAAATACTTAATACATATGAACTGCCTTCTCTATCTTAGTTTTTGTTGTTGTTGTGTAATTATACAGTTCGTGAGATTTCAGAGTGGTGGCTGTTAGCTTGACATTTTGGTATTTTCCTGGGAGGAAACTTGACTCTTGAATTGGTCAAATCCATTGTCCTAGTCCATCCAACCCCTCCCTGCCTCCAGTCCCCACCCTTTACCTCCCTCCACCCTTCCCACATTCCTGCACAGTTGGTCTTATTTATTTTCCAGTCAACTAAGGGTGCTGTTAAACCTTTCTTTTGCTGCTGCCTGATTTGATGTGAGGAACTCCACTCCCTGCCCTGCTCATGACAAGAATGCTTGGGAGTGCTCAGCCAGCCATGTCTCACTGTGCTGGATCACCCTGTCCTTAACACTCAGAAGGCACAAACCCTGCCTGTTCCACAGCCCTTCCCCACTGCTCTTTAAACCCTTGTGGTAATGGGCCTGTGGTCCAGAGAAGGCTGGGGAGAAGGTGTTTTTGTGGGGCCCCTGGTGGTAATGGGCCTATGGTTCAGAGAAGGCTGGGGAGAAGGTGTTTTTGTGGGGAGCGATGTATATTGCCTATGACTATGCACGAAATGAAATATGAAGACACTTCCTCTGACCTCGTGTGTTGAAGGTTGGGCGATGATGCTACTGGCTAATTGATGTTATTCATCATCTCTGTTGAATGATATGCTTAGTACTTTGTAGACTTTCAAGGCTTAAATCATCATGGGTTTTTGACAAACTAATGAGAAATGAGAATATCATGTTGTTTGAATTACAGAGGAAATCACACCTTGAACTTCTCAGGTCCTTTTCTACCTGGGACTTGGGACCTCAGAGCCTGATGCAGAGCCTGAGAGAGTTTTAACAGCCTGGTTTTGGTATAAGTACGGCCAGCCTCATTTCTGAGATGGGAATTGCCATGGTCTAGGAATTAGGGCTTTTCATCCAGGCTAGATGTTGGCATCTGTGGGAGAGGCTGGACCGAGACTGGGAATGTGTTTGCTAAGTCTCCATTCTAGCTGGTAACCCATAGACCATATCTCCTCCCCGAACACCCTGCATTTCAGAAGTCAATCATTTGAAGAGTGTGGTTTGGGGTTGAATCACCTCCCAGGAGTCCCTTCTTCACCCTTGTTCATCTCATTCCTGATCTGAACCTGGTTAGCTGGAGGCTGGCCATATCACTCTGCAGACCTTGGACACCCTCAGTGCCCTTGCGAACCAGCCAATGGAAAAGTACAAAGTCTTCTGGCTCCTGGGCTTTGCCAGCTCCCACTGGCCTATTTGATACCTCCTTTTCTTCAGGGGAGTGGGAGGAGAGCATCATAACCGAAAGGACAGGGTTTTCTCTGGTTTTATAGGAAAAACAAATTGGCATGAAGGCTGAGTCAAACCAGCTCAGGCTGTCTGGGCAGATGCCTTTCTTTACTTTTTTTTTCTGTTTATTTTCCAACAAATCAATGCTTAACTGCATTGTTATCGGAGTAGAGCAACAGGTGCAAAAAAATAATCCTGCTGCCAACTCAAATGAAGAGGTAGGGCTTATCCCCTCTGGGAGGTATTCAGAAGATAACAGAAGCCCTGCCAGCAACTGAATTAACAGCTCTGTATACGGTGGGTTTTATGTTAACAACCCACTCCTAACCCTCTGACACATAAATATGCCATTGTCTGGGGAAGAGACTTTCAGCCATGCTGACAACCAGCTGCTTTATTCTGCCCCAAGTGGAGATTGGTTTTGGCTGAGGCTTCTTTGTGAAACTCAGAGGTGTTATCCTGTCTGCCAACTCCATGTCTAAATGAGGGTTTTCTCAGAGGGCAAGGGTAGGGGGTTGCTGGAGAGGTGAGGACCCAACTTGCTTTTTAAATTTGTTGAAATTCTTTTCATGGCTACTTCTCTCCAAATACCAGAGAGAGTTGCTGGCTGTCTCTACTCTTGCCCCCATCCCATTACCAAGGGGATGAATGAGCTCAGGGACCTTTGGAAAGATTTGTTATTGTTTTCAAAGTGTGACTTGAGTGATAATCGATTAGTGCGGAGCTACATCTGTGTTTTGTTCATTGTTTTTTTTTTTCCCCAGCATCAAGCAGGATGCAGCACATCTAGTCTATATGTTAATTGGAAGAGACCAGTAAATATTTGTAATAGTTGAGCAAGCATTTCTCAGAGATAAGTTTCCTTCCCTTGAAGGCTGATTCATCAATTTTGAAGGGTGTAAGGCTTAACACCTAGGTGGTTAAATAATCTTTTAAAAGTAGAGGTGGGGCTAGGTCAGGGATCACAGCAGCCAGTCATAAGAGGCTTTTGAAGTAAAAACAACAACAAACCAAACAGTATAAGGGCCATCTAGAAATGCTGGGTTCTGAGATCAGAGTAACTGTTTAGTCTTCAGAGATACACACTTATAAGTAACTATACACTTATGAATGTGGCAGTTTGGGGGTCCTGCCCATCAGAGGCTGTCCTGTGTCATGCTGGCAAACAGTATAGCAATGGGCTGTCTACAAACAGATTGAATCTTGAATCCTCCAGATGGTATCTTTTTGTCTCTGATCTTATATGGGCTGTTTTCATGTTTATGGACATTTCCTTCAAGACTGATGTCTCTAGGTGTTAGTCACCTGGTGGTGAGAGATTGAAGTGAGAGAAGGTAAGTCTACAGAGCAGATATTTTCAGCTGGGAGAGTACTCAAGGACTCTAACAGAGGGGCTTAGAACGGCAGATCCTAGTTTAGGTCTGGGTAGGATCCCATGCAGTTTGAAGCTCAGTTCTTCCTTGGGTGGTGAGCACGCTTATATGAGAGTCAGTCAGTCCCAGCTTCTCAAGCTAATTTGGAAGGTGGTGGGTTATAGGAGTCATCTGGGGTGTTCCAGCCTCCACATCTCCTACAGTCCATCCCAGGCTGCGGGAAGAACAGGCCTGTGTCTTTGCTATACTTTCTTTACCTTATAGTCATTGGGCTTTTAAAATCCAGAGGGGCCCATAGCAAGGAGACAGATTTTTGAGGTTCAGAGATACTAAGGAAAATGCCAAGTTCTTAAAAATGACCACCTAGGATGTGACTTGGTTCCTGCTTCAGGAGCTGCTGGAGAGAGACAGTAGAGCCTTTCTTGCTTCCAGTGGGAGGCATCAAAGCAGCACCCGTACCAGGTAAGAGAACAGAGTTGAAAACTTTCAAAATCATTCTCAGAGATGGCGCTTCAGTTTGCTAACCTGTGTCTACCATGAGGTTTCCTTAAAATTCTAATCTCACATGAGCACAGAGCTTTATTTTATGCTTTATACTAAAATATATTGGTATCCATGGTAATTATAATGGTATCCCTCAATCTTTAGGCATCAACCACTGATCATTAGAGGAACTGAGGCCCACAGAACAGAAGTGTTAAAGCAGAAGCCTATGCACATTTTTGGTGGAGGGAGAGAACAATTACTTCTATTGAGGCCTCAAAGGGCTCTGTGACCTTTGGAGGTTCAATCTTGACCTGGCTTGTCATATCTGAATGAAATTGACAGAGGCTCTGTGGGTTATTTCAGACAATCTTGTGTTTTGATCAGTTTTGGTGCTGCCACTGTCAGTATGTACCATCTTGTCTGGGTCTGGCACCAAGGCTGATAGAGGTCAGCACAATGTGACTATTTTCCAACGGCTTATAGTCAATAGGGTATATCTGCTGTAGAATCATCCTCTCTCTCTCCCCATATTGTGTTATCAGTCATAAAAATGTTCAGTGTCCCAGGAAGAATACTTTGGATGCTGCCCTGGAAGCAAGAAGTGTTTGTCCCAAAATACATTAGGAAGATATGAAGTTAGCTATGATGTAACTCCAAGAGGGTCAGATACATTCTCCAAGCTTGATTCCCATCTTAATTAATTCGTAAAACCACAAATTATGGCCTGTGTTCTATTCAGCTACATTTCACAGGAACATGAATTTTCTTTTCTCCTGCTTGGGAGTAGTCCTTTGAAAAGAACAGTCAAATTGAAACAGGAAGTCAGCAGGAAGCTCTTGCAGTGTCCTTAGGACAAATGCTGTGCATTCTCCTGCTGGCAGCTTTGATTAAGGATGGAGAGTTGTCTGGTGGCTACTGCTGTCACAGAACAAGTGATTATTTAAAAGGCTTAATTGCTCTCTTCACTGGAGAAGTAAATGTGTCCCATGGCAGCCAGTTGTGAGACAGTGTGAGGAGTGTGGCTGGGTTGAGAAGAAGGGAACTGTGAAGGAGGGACAGCGTGGGTGGCTTTCATTCTCACTTCCCTCGGACTGAGGACAGGGAATACAACCACTAACCCTGATGATAAATCTGCTTCCTGGTGCAGGGCCTTCTCAATATGCTTCCCACCTTGTGATAGGAGTAAACAGTAAATCCTTGATCTGGGAAGTTATCAAGGGGGCCAGTTACATCATATGTACGCATGTGTATATATGTATTAGTTATTGTGAACATATATGTGCTTGTGTATAAGCTTAATAAAGGTATGAGGCAGTTCAGTGGTACAAGAAATGCTGTGGCCACATTTGACATGGGACGTGGGTGCAAACGACTTGACTTGACTCTTCTGAGCATTGTTGTTAGACTGAGTTTGAATTTCCGTCTAGTTCCAATCTTGCTGAGCCCCATGACCTTGAACAAGTTGCCTAACTCCTCTGATCCTCCTGTTAGATGGCGTAATGTCTCCGGAGTTGTGGTAACCATCAGCATCCACTCAGATAATGGCTCAAGACTTTAGCACATAGCTGGCACATTTAAAATATTCTCAAAGTTTTAGTTACTATAATATAACAAAAGTGATATTTTTAAAAACAGCATTTGGTCCTTATTGGGCACCCTACCACTGAGCAAAAGAAAGACCTGCTTCTAGCTGAGCAAGTCCATGTTGGCCTTGTTTGCCATTTCTGGAAGATTCTCTGCATGTCCTAGAAAAGAGGCCAGTAGAACAGTCTTTGCCCTTGATAGGAGTTCTGAGGCTGGCCAGAACTTCCTGTGAGACACAGAGCTTCATTACCTTGTCAGAATCCTAAAGGTGTCTCCTTCCTTTGTTTTTCTGTGTCTATACTCCATATTTCAGAGTCCGATCTTTGTAGTCATTGAGTATTCTGCATTAAGGGATCACACAGGGCAGAGAAGCTCATGGCCATGTTTTGTTAGCACCATGCTGCTCTCCCTGTCTATGCTTGTTCTAGCACAATAGCCAAGGGCTGTGGGCATGCAAAACCCGTGGTCACATAGAGCTTGGGGATGTGTACCCTTGCACTGGGCTTGGCAGCCTCAGGCTCTATGTGGTTGGTGAGAGGTGAGGGAACTGGTGGGATGGGGTGATGTTTTTTAATCCTTCAGGCAAGAACTGTGCCCATAGGCAAATAACATGACTTCTGTGAATAGTCCAGCTGCTGACTGCTCAGCTGCGGTATCAATACACTGCATCCACTCAGCAGCACCAGATGAGATACAACAGGAACCTGGAGAACAAGCTCAAGGCTTGGCTGCTCTAGCAACTGGGTCTGGAGAATTGTGCCGATGGCAGAGGTCTGAGGCTTTGTTTGAAATGAATTCAGTGCTCAGTTTTCTCCTTGGAGGTTGAAAAATGATGAGAATCATGAATATTATTCATATTATAATTATACAAGCCTCTAATGTATACAAAGTATTCATTATGTATCCAAAACTTTTCTAAGCCTGTGTTATCTGTCCTCCCTCCTTTTTTTTTTTTAACTAAAAAATCCTAACAGAATATCTTCATATCATAAATGAGGAAATTGAACCTGGAGAAGCTAAATAACTTGTATGAATTGCCCTGTTAATAGGCTGGCAAAGCCAGGACTTAAAATATGGCCACTTGACTCTATAGCCAATGGCTCTCAGACTCTTGCACCCTCTTGTTTCTGAAGAGTCTGGTTCTACCCCAAGAATGTCCTTAAAGCCAGTCCATTTCCAGCTTAAGAAGAGATTCATCCTAAGAGCTAATGAATATTAGACAGTGGCCACACGTATGATGCTTGAGTCCTTTCCAAACATTCTCGTTTACTTTTGTAAACTCCACCTTTTGTCAGCTGTAAAGAAGATACTACTTACCCATCATGAACATAGCTGTAAGATCTCAACCTTCATGGCATATGTCATGATCCTTGGCATTTAAGGACCATCTTGGAGATACAGTGACTTGAGCTGAGTAGGAATCTTCTGATACTCTTGAACATGTTCTTCAAGGTCAGAGCCATAGAGACTCTGTGGCTAGACCTTGCCTTCTCCATGTGAAAATATCCCACTATCAGCAGCAAACATCTAAGACTCTCAAATTTTGGTCAGGTCAAGCATTCCATTCCTGCTGTATGTGTTTTTCCCAAGTGGTCCAGTCTGGGTGTGGTGGCTGGGATGGCCATTCTCTGGAAGAGAAGGGAGCCTTTGATGGAGGCCTAGAGGAAGCATGGTCCCAGGGCATCATGTAAGCCCAGAAGCCCCTGTGGTTATCGTCTTAGAGTCTTATGTTGTTTGCCCATCCATTGCCTCCACTGGCTTTAGTTTGAACCATAGTTCTCAACCAGGGGTGACTTTGCTCCAGGGGATACTATAAAAGAAAAGGAGAGCTTCCAGCATGTGGAATCTAGTGGGTAGAAACCATGGGTGCTGCTGCGTACTCTACCTGTGTATGATGACTTCCACACCAAATGTCTCAGCTCTACGTGTATTCCTGTTTCTTACAACAGGATTCACAGTGGGCCAAGGAATGGCTCCTTGACAGATGACCAGGTAAAGAAAATGTGGTCCATATATGCAATAGACTAGTGTTCAGCCATGAAATAAATAGAATCTTGTTATTTGTGTGTCAGGGGCAGCCCTTCCCCACATCCTGTCTTTTTTGTGTATATAACCCCTGTGTGAAAAAGTAAAAATTGCGATTTGGTTAGACTATAGACAGATCACCTTTCTTTGTGTTGGCCTGTTTTCCCCCACTTTCTCTTTCAGGTGACCTCCTGGACCCTTGTTTGATGCTCTGTGGGACGGGGCACCTATGGCAATGGGGATGGAACTGGAGGGCATCAGAGTGAGGGATAAACCCAACATAGAAAGACAAACATTACATGTTTGCTTCCACTCCTTGGTGGCAGGTTAAATAATGATCTCATAGAAGAAGAGAGAATGGTAGAGTTAGAGGCTAGGAAAGTAGCAAGGAAGCAGGTAGAGAAGAAAAGGTTAGCAGGTCGCAAAATGCAATTAGAGGAAGAATTAGCTCCAGTGTTTTTCAGAACAATAGTGTAACCACAGTCTATAATCATTCATTTTATATTTCAAAGCAACTGGGGCAGAAGCATTCCAAATGCAAGCAAATGACTAAAGTTGGAAAGGAAGAAACACTAATTATATATTTCATACATGTATGAATTGCCAGACTGTACCCTCCAAATATGCACATATACTACTAGGCCTTAATTAGAAATTTCAAAAAGAATCACTCAGCACCAAATTTGGTTGTGGGAATGCTGAGAGGCTGCTATCACCCCTTTCTGTCATGAGGAGGATTTAGTCTTTTGTACCCATGCCCTGCCCACTGACAGTACTGTCAGTATCCATCCCTCAAGCTGAGGCTGGAGAGAAGTGAGTCCTGTTTCCAGGTCATCTTGAACATATGTCACAGGAGGCTCCTCTTAGTCTCTGATGTGTAGATTGAGTTCCAGCACAGATGAGATGTGTTATAGCAACACCTTGACATTTGCTGCTTAAAGAAAAGAAAGAGAGGGCTACTTTTAAATTGGGTTGTGTGTACACCATGCACTGGAATCGGACACTTCTAAAGCCACTGTATTATTTATTCTGCAGAACAGTTCTTCTTTATTCTTAGTGACTCAGGGCACCCTGCCGCTCACCCTCGCCATTGCCTGGGTTCAGAATGAGGAATAGATTTAAAGTCACAGAGCCTGATGGGGTCTGGAAGCTGACTGGGGTCCTGCAGATCCTAGACTCAACTTCACACATTTAATAGTACATTTTTTTTTTTTTTTTTTTTTTTTTTTTAAGAAAGCTATGCTGAAGGCAAAGTTGGGAGCTGAAAACAAGCCCTAAATAATCTTCGCTCCTTTTAATTAAAAGGGTAGCCTTTTACACTCCATAAACTAATCAGTGTACAGCATGGAACGTCTATATTAGTACACGGGGGTGTGGGTACGTTGGTCATAATCGGGCTTTTTTATAGTTCTCAAGGCACATTTATTATCCATTATCTTATTTGATCTCCTCAACCGTCCTGAGAGGCTGTTGGAGGACAAATGTCTACATTTATATTTGAAACGCTGGACCTGGAAGGGAGGAGACTTGGCTAAAGGCACTTGGTTAGTCTAGTCCACCTAAAATGCCTCCCGTGGCTCCTGTGGCTCCCGTGGCTCCCTGTGGCTGCTGTCAGGGTTTAGGACTGTCTCTACTCACAAGCCTGGGAGAGCTCCGATGAACTCTGACTCACTAAGGGTTAAGCCACATAAACTTTTTTATGAGTGGTAACCATTTAAAGGGCCCTGTAAAAAGGGCCCCTCACTATGCTGCCTGCTTTCCCCTGGAAAGGGGGGTGCTGAAAGGGAGGAGGGTTTGGGAGGGGGTGCAGTAGGGAAGATGAACAACTAAGACTCTGTAGTTCCAAAGGCTTCTCTGTGAGCTGGGAATAGTTACAGATATTTCCAGGTGAGTGTGTTGAGAAATGACATGTGCCCCATGGAGAGGAGCCTGATTAGAAGCTGAGAAGTGGTCCGAGACACCAAATTCTTTTCTAACAATGTTTTTATGCTGCTTTTTATTAAAATTTTCTTAGATTTGTTTTTCATGTATTTATGTGTGAGAGTGTTCTGCCTACATGGAACTGGAGTTAGGGGTATTGTTATCCACCTTGTGGGCACTGGCAACTAAGTCAGGGTCTTCTACAAGAGCAATAGGTGTTCTTGCCTGCTGAGCCACCACTTCAGCCTCAGTTCTTGTTATGAACGGCTAAGATCTTGACATAAACAGTGTCAGGTGATTCTTCACGGGCTTTGAGTTTGGTGATATGCCCATCATGTACAACCGGGGCAAGTGAGGCTTAGGAAGTTTTGAGCTAGAAGGATACAGAGATCAGCAGTGAGCAGAGGAACTAGAGTTCTGTTCCCTCCTCAACTCAGAAGAATAGGTCCAGCCCCTACACCATCTGCCTTCTCTTAGGAAGTAGAGGACAAATTCCTGAATTGGGTAAAAGGGAGGCGCCTACTGGATCCTGCAGGTCTTTTCCCCCCAGCCACTTTGAATCAGCCCTGCAGGGGAGTTCTGGGAATGGATGATAGGAGGCCTATCTCTGCAATCCTCTGAAGCTGCAGGGTTGCTCTCTCCAGCAGGGCTGGGCTCTGAGCTGCAACCCTTTCAGGGTTAAAAAGTAACCTTTCCACTGCTTGTGGGTGAGCAAACGCTGCCAAGGAAGAAACCCAGCCTTGAGCAAACAAAAAGCCAGGGCTGGGCTCTGTCCCTCCCCAGCTGCCTTCTGAGTCTCCCAGACTTTCTTCTGCCTTAAAACCCCTGAAGGATGAATTAGCATGGTGGTATTGTTCTAAAAAGTCAGATGAGAAAAATGCCTCCCTTACTGTGTGAAAAAAAAAAAGGTTTGATCTGATTGGTTTTTCCTTCTCTCAAGGTGAGAATGAAAAAGGTTTCTGGAAGGGGGCTTGAGAATCATTTTTACCTTTTTAGATTGAGAAATGTAGGCCCGGGGTTGGTTTACATCCAGGTTATCCACAGAGGTAGCCATTTTCCTCACAGTGGTTTCTCTTAACTGTGTCTGACCTTGTGCCAAGAGCCATAAGTGTAAAACAGTGTTTGATCTCTAACCAGTGTCCGGGCTAAATGTGATCATCTGCATTTTTACATACGGGAACCAAGGAGGGATGAGAGATGTTGAGTAACCCGTGTGAGTTCACACTCACTCAGGCTAGCAAGTGGGAGAGCTAGGATTCCTCCAGCTCTCCTGGCTTTAGAGCTCTCCTATAGGTGCCAGGATGGAGGCTGCGACGCTCCTGCTCCCTCCCAAGCCTCTCTAACTGAATTGTCTTTGTTGTTTCTACTCTGGCTTGCTTTCTTCACTTTCCACTCATGCCCGGTGTCAGTTAATGTGCTCACCAAGCATCAGTGACCACGAGGTCAGCAATTACAAGTAGTGTCTGGCCCAGTTCAACTCTTAAGTGCTGCTCTGTCCTCAGGACCTAAAGGTGGTACTCAGGTCTTCATCAGACTGATAATCCTTTGCTGAATAAATGAATCTATGGGTGTATTATATGCTTTCTCAAGGTTATATATCTTTTCTTGATAAGTTTCTACACAGAACCAACTATAGAGGAGCTGAAATGGGTGTGTGTGTGTGTGTGTGTGTGTGTGTGTGTGTGGTGAAAGAGAGAGAGAGAGAGAGAAAGAGAGAGATTTTGAGGGGAAGGACCATTCTGTTGACATGGGTAATACCTGAGGATGTAAAATTTCCTCCAAATAGGACAAAAAAAAAGAAAAATCAAATCCATAATCTGTGGCTATCTACACTGCATCGTTTTATAAATAGTAAGGGGCAATGCTTCTCAGCTTTTTGGCTAAGATAAAGTGTGAGGAGGGAGAGATTGTGAATAGGTCACTAGGCTTCAGAAAAAACCTGCCCCCACCCCCATGATTGCACACACTCCTGGGCTCTAACTTGTAGTGTGGAGGGTGTCCAGTTTGGGAGTAGGCACATCATAAATCTTATGGATTTTTTTTCTGAGATGTAAAATTTTTTACATTGTTCCAATGTTCTAGACTGGCTCTCAATGAAAACTGCTCTCCTGGGTCCCAAGGCTGAGAAGCCAAGGAACTTGTCTTGAGGATAATTTCAAAGCCTGTTAGATCTTCCAGGTCTCTATCAGAAGGGATGCTAGCTATAACTTTTTAGCAGAACACAAAAATCTTAGTTTTCTGTACTAGAAAGTGTCTGTCACAGAAATCAAAGGATTACTAATTTTAGCCCAGAGTCAAAACGCTTAAGGAGCTCTACTTAGATTGGATGCAGACTCTCAGAAGACTAGTTGACCCCAAGGAGAACTCTGCGCTGTGGAAACATTCCTCGTCCCTAAGTGTGGTGGCCACTCGTGTGAGGATGCACAACATTGTCTCACACAGGGACTAGGGCTGGGATTTCCCTGATTGAAATTCCACCTCAAATAAGACCTCTCTGGTATTTTCACTTTTGTGAAGCACTTGGATGCTAGCCAGGCTTGCCCTGCAAGCAGGCATTGTGTTTTCCTCCCGGCTTCATTTCTGATCAGAGATTATTCATTTATGAATGGGTGGCTGTAAAAACTTGCCTCATGCATATGAAAATTGAACCTGGAAAATTTTAATTGCCATGAGTTTTGCTTTTGCTGAAAGGGCTGTGGCAATGGGTGGAAGGGCAGGTTCCTTTCTTTCTTTCTTTCTTTCTTTCTTTCTTTCTCTTCTTTCTTTCTTTCTTTCTTTCTTTCTTTCTTCCTTCCTTCCTTCCTTCCCCAAATGAACTCCATGTTCTGCACTCTTCAGTGACATTTCTAAGAGGCACAGATTAAAGGACTGTTTGATCCCTTGCAGATCATGATTCTGGAAGGAAGTGGTGTAATGAATCTCAACCCAGCCAACAACCTCCTTCACCAGCAGCCAGCCTGGACGGACAGCTACCCTACATGTAATGGTAAGGCCTATCCTCTCCTGGTCTTCCTTTCCAACTTGATGCTTGTAAAACAGAGGTTTTATTCATGGGTTACACAGAGGCTAGGAACAATCTCTCTCTCTCTCTCTCTCTCTCTCTCTCTCTCTCTCTCTTCTCTTTGATAATTGAACCCAGTGCCTTACCTAATCATAGACCACTGATCTATACTTTCTCATAGGAGGAAGCTTTTAATGCTGAAGGACTCCGTGGGCCTCAAGTGCTCTATGCCAAAGCCCATTTGAGATAGACCACCATCTTCTCCCAAAATGTAAAGATTTGGGTTGGCAATAAAGGTGTTAGATGAGCTATCCCAAGGGATGGGAGACTCCTTGTTGAACCTTTCAGTAGTGTTTCATTTGGGATATCAAGAGAGGATCAGGGAGTTGAGTGTGTACACAAGTAAGTACATGTGTATTTAACACACACACACACACACAGAGAAAGAGAGAGAGAGAGAGAGAGAGAGAGAGAGAGAGAGAGAGAGAGAGAGAGAGAGAGAGAGATTGCTTGTTTACTATCACTTCCCAGTTTAAGGAAGAGATTGGTCAGGAAACCAGGTGTTGCCTTGCCTTCTAGTGTTTACTCTGGAACATATAGACTCAAAGTAGGAGGACCTGGTGACAAGACTTGTAGGTAATGTTTGGTGATCCAGCCTGTGGTTCACATGAAAGCTGAATTAGAGGCCCTGCGCTTCACTGTGAAGGCATTCTGCACAGCCAGGCTGCTGGGACTCAGTGCAGCCCTCGCCTGCTGCTAATTTCCCCTCCAGAGACGCAGCTGTTCACATTTACCTGGACACACAGAGGTGTCCTATCAGAAGGAAGAGCTTGAGGAGCAAGAGCGAGAGGAATAGCAGGAGGACATTCTCTGCTGAGTGGTGGATCCATGTGGCACTCCTCTTTTAATCTGGAATCCCAGCTAAGCATGGCAGGAAGCATGAACAGGTGGCCTTCCTGTTTTAGATTACTTGTCTCCTCAAATTGCTGTCCTTTCTGGACAGTTACGTATTCTGTGGCAGACCTCGAACTTGCTGTGGGGATCTAGAAAAAAAATCTAAAGAGAGCAGGAAGCCTTGGCATGCCCCGGGTGTTGTCTTGCTGTTTGTTTTGGAGAAAACTGGAGCAGCAGATTTAGCAGGGAGTGTAATTCAGAAGTCACTTTTATTTCTTTAACTCTGGAGGTCCAGAAGAAGACCCTGGTCTTTATCAAGACTGAAGGGGAGGGAGAAGAAAGCTGAATAGTAGAGAATAGAACCCTCTGGGTTGTCAGTTACCCTGACATGAGGGACTCTGATGATTCTCTGCCTGAGGAGGAAGGTATCTTCTCCTAGCCAACTTCAGGCAAGTTTCTGTCTCTCCCTTCTCAGGTTTTAACTGAATATCAGAAAATTCACGTAATTAGGTTCACATTGAGTACACAGGAGAGTGGATCTCAGGCTAGCCACATATAGCAATGGAATTATTTCAGGAACAGAGGCCATCAGCCAACAACCACAACAACAACAGTCCTCATCTTTAAACAGAGTCACATGTGAGATACAGTAATAATAAAAATAGTAGTAAGGACTTGGAAACATCCACTATAGACTTTATTTTTGCGGGAGAGTTTCTTTATACCTCAAGTTATAGACTACTTTTTCCCAGTCCTTACTTCCCTTGCCCTGTTGCTGTCCCCTGTAGGGAAGGCTGATAGGATTCATCTGCTTGGCTGTAAGATAGAAGCCACAAGGCTCATCCTGTGAGTGGCAGGTATCAATGGCTGCCACCTTAATATCCTGACTGACCTTGACTTCTTGCTCCTGTAGCTTCTGAGGTCTGGAAGCAAAGGCTGAATTCTGAAGGGGGAGAAAAGTGAGATTGCCTGAGACTTTCCCTGCTTCCTATACTTCCTCTGGGTAGCATAAAGGGTTAGCCCCCAGGAATTATGGGAATGGAGTCCTGAATCTTCTTGTCACTCTACAGTCCACCATCACCACCATCAGCAGCAGCAGCAGCAGCAATAGCAGGAGCATGGCAAAGCTTGCCAAGAATGCAGAAATTCAGGCCCTAGCTCATACCTACTGGATGGGATTTGCATTTAAGCAGAGTCTCTGGTGATTGTAGTTGCACTGAAGTTTTAAGTCAGCATGATTTAAGTTTTAAGTCAGCATGATTTTGAAGGGACAATTTTAGGAATATTTTCTTTGTAAATATATTTTCCTCACAGAATGCTGTCTCCTGACCATGGCTTGGCCATGGCTTCTAGAAACTGGAGTAGCTGTGAGCACTCATAGGAGACCGAATTTGGGTCAATTCTGTACAGTTCTCTTAAGTGAGCACAAGGTAGCCATGTACATAGAACATTAACATATATCATGCTCAGTTTACCCACAGGAATGCACTTTATGTCTTTATCCAAATTACCTCACAATGCATATCTGTATTCCTTCATTATTTGCTCTTCAGCTGAAATGGAATCATATTGATTATGTAGTGAGCTCCCACTGTAGCCCCAGTGGAGTTTTTTATGGATATATGAAGATGAGTAAGATTAGAGTCCATGACCTTGGACATACAGTTTGCAGAGTAGAACAAGCCAGGACTCAGAGATCTATAAAGATAAGCAAGACATGACAGGTGCCGTTGAGAGAAATCACAAGCTGGATTCCTGGAGGTTCAGTTCTCAAAGTAAGTTAGGGAAATGGTGGTGGCTCTGAGTTCAAAAGAAAGGGAGCCTGGAGCTCAACATCATAGAAAGGGGCCTGGGGACAGACAGCACAGGAAAAAAAAAAAAACACAGAGGACACAGGTCACTTCAAAAGCAGTTAGCAAAGTGCTCCAGTGTCTGGTGTGGCAGTTCTGTATCTTATTTCAGGGAATAGTGGGAAGCTACCGAAGGAAACTGAGTGCTAGGTGTCAGGGCAACCATAGTCATCAGCCAGGGTGAGGGGACATCACATGGTCAGCAAATGGATTGTGTCACTTCAGGGAAGAGCAAAGCCATCAGAGAAAAGGAAGCTTAATTGAAGACCCCATATTTGGTTGAAAGTGATCTATATTTGATGGATCTCAGGTTTTGTCTCTTCTCTGTCTCTCTCTTTCTATGTGTGTATATAAGAGGGAAAAAAACAGTGGGAGAGAGAACGATCCATAGCCTCTGCATCCCAGGTTTCTACACCTACAGACCCAACTAAATCCTAATAAAAAATGTATCTGGGGGCTGGAGAGATTATCCACGACTAATGTGCTTGCTGGGCAAGTATAAGAATCTGAGTTAGGAGTACCTAGTACCTAGGTAAGAGCCAGGCAGATGTGGTAGATAACATCTGTAATTCCAGCACTGGATGGCAGTTAGATGGATCGCTGTATCTCTCTGGCCAGCCAGTCTAACCAAACCAGTAAGTTCCTGGTTCAGTGAGGGAACCTTGTCTCAAAAAATAAGGTGGAGAACTATTTTAAACACCAGAGCATGACTTCTGGTCTCTATATACCCACTCAATACACATATGTATACACTTACATATATACAGACACATGTACACACGCACGCACACACACACACACACACACACACACACACACACACACACACTGCATTTGAACTGAGCAAATACAAAATCTTTTTTTTTGTCATCATTTCCCAAATAATCCAGCATTAACTATGTACAGAGCATTTACATTGTTGTGGGGATTGTAGTTATTTTAGAGATTTTAAAATACAGTGGGTAATGTGTAAGTTATATGTAAATATGGCATTATATAAGGGATGTTTTTGGTATTCATGAGGTGTTCTGGCAAAGTTAATGTATTTGCATGAGTACAATCAGCTAGAAAGTAGATGAAACTATAACCAACTCTTTCACATTGGCACTTCTTTGAGGGTAGGGTAGAGAGTGAGTTCAGAATACTTCAGATATTTTCTATTATCTAGTATTCAGAGATACTAGGAAGAATATGAAAACGCCCTGCCACAGCTGGGTAGCCCCCCCCCCCCAATGCTAGGACTTGCTATCTAGAACACATTCTGTATTCAGCTCCCGTGGTGATACTCTCAGGGTGGGGGCAATGGTTATGGTCTCCATTACATTACCCACAGCCATGTCTCTTTTGTCTGAGACCACCCAGGAACAAACAGGGGCCACTCACAGAGTCATGTCCTATTTTGCAGTTTCCAATGGTTTTTTTTGGAGGCCAGTGGCATGAAATCCACCCTCAGTACTGGACCAAATACCAGGTGTGGGAATGGCTGCAGCATCTCCTGGACACCAACCAGCTGGATGCTAGCTGCATCCCTTTCCAGGAGTTTGACATCAGCGGAGAACACCTGTGTAGCATGAGTCTGCAGGAGTTCACGAGGGCAGCAGGCTCAGCCGGGCAGCTGCTCTACAGCAACCTACAGCATCTTAAGTGGAATGGTGAGTGGTGCCTGGAAAGAGTAGGAACTCCACAGCTGACTGGCCTCTTTCTCAGGAGTGACATCTCCAAATTACCATTTTCCAGGACAGGGAAGTAGCAGAGAGAGGAGAGGTACAAAGCCTAGGGTATGTATGGTATGTGTCTATCCCTTAGAAACATTTATGAAACCTTCTTGCAGCTGCCTTTATTTTTAGAGAAACAGAGCTAGCTGAGTTATCCACAGGATACTTGTCACAGTAAGACAAGATTTTACATATATATGTATATATGTATATATGTATATATGTGTGTGTGTGTATGTATCTATGTATGTATGTATATATATATTTTAAATTTTATTTTACTTGAGGCATTCAAGTGTGTCTGTTCCATATGTGTCCCTGGTGTTCATGAAGAGATCAGAAGAGGGTGTTGGATCTCCTAGAACTGGAGTTATGAATGATTGTGAACCACCATATGGATACTGGGTGCTGAATCTGGGTCCTCTACAAGAACATCAAGACACCTTAGCTTCCGAACCATCTCTCCAGTCTTCCTTTACATTTTCTGACAGAGCCTAATAGCTTCATTTTAACCATTCATTTGCTGGTTAAAGATCATAAATTATAAAAACAAAATAATTTTTAAAAAGAAAAATATTGACCCAAGTTTTAAAATTTTAATTAGAAATTTTTTTGTCCTATTATCTTGAGTTTGGGTTGGACTTTGTGGTTATATAGCTGGCCTTGAATTCTCTCTGTCACTCAGATTGCCCCTGAACTCAAAATCATCTTTTATTAGCCTTCCAAGTTCTAAGATTACAGAAATGATCCAGCACACCTACCCAAACCCCGGTTCTTTAAATGGGAGTCCAGTGTATTTAAGAAGACAAGTGAAACTAGATTTGTGTCTCTGGAGTAGAGAAGGCTAGCCCCACCTCTCCTCCTTTCCTTTAAATATATAGAATGGGGTCTGGAGAGGTGGTTCAGCAGTTAAGAGCATGCACTGATCTTGCAGAGGGCTTAAGTTGGTTCCCCATACCCACATTAGGGGTCTTACAAGTTCCCGTAACGTCAATTTTAGGGGATCCAACACCTATGATGAGCCACACTGCTTCTGTGCTCACATGTACATACCTACACACAGAGGCACACACATGAGGACATACACGATACAAAATAATAAAAAGATAGATATTTAAAAATAGATCCATAATAAAAATATTCCTGAAAATAGAATGAATGGGCTGGATACACACAGACTGTTTCTGAAGTGATTTCTGGAATAATTCCTAAAACTTCAAGATTCTCTCCTCAGGTCTCACCTTCATAATCTTGCAAATTGTACATGGTAACAGTGTACACCCACATAAGCATACATACATAAACACACACACATACACATATATACATATACACACACACATATACAGAGAGAGAGAGAGAGAGAGAGAGAGAGAGAGAGAGAGAGAGAGAAGAGATGACCCATTGGAAAGTGTGTTTATGTCTCAGCCAAGCTTGTGTTTGACAAGTAACTAGGGTTCAGTGAATGTGAGTTCTTGCCTGTGTGGACAGCCTGCTGTCAGCAGGGAGTATGGCAGTGACACTGGCAGCCATCATGCCATTTTGGATGAGTGGTACTCTGGCATTCTCTTCACTCACCTCATGGTGGTAGTTACTCATTTTTTTTTTTTAAATAACCAAACCAAACAAGACTCTATTATTCAAATAACCCACAGGAATCTTTGCATCAAGCAGACATATATTTAAAGAATTACAAGTACCACCTCTAATTATGTCCACTCCTGGAAAGCTTTGTTCTGACTGAAACCTGAGGCGAGGAGGCCTGGGAGATGGTGGTCATCTTTGACCTTCTATACTTGTTTGGTCTTGCTGTGCTTGACTGTGAATGCAAAATGGTGGGAGTTTCCAGTCTGTGATTCTTGTTTGAATTTCTATACATATTCTATTCATTTACATTTTTATGAATATATTTATACTGTGAATTGATTCTTATGGAAAAATGCTGTACCCATCTTAAAGATGGGAGAACTGAAGGTCAGAAATACGAACTATTGGTAATCCCTGTGGGGAAGAGAATCACCAGACTCATTTATATATATGCCTTTATATATCATAGTCAAGAGGAGTTGCACACAAAGATGAGGCTATGTGGGAAGAACCGTGTATGTGAGTGCTGAAGGCATAGGTGAATGGAACACCCATGATATTTTATCCAGGTGCATCTCATAGATGAATCTAATAAAAGTGGGGTTGACTGAGTTTAAGATCAAAGACTTAAGCTCTAGAGAAGCTAGAATGCTTTTCTGTGCATCCTCACTTCCATTTCATATGATGTCTTAGTGTGAGAAAGTACCATAGAGCTTATGGAAGGAACTCTACCTGTCCCAATCCCCTGAATTTACAGAGGAGACAGAGACTAGACTAGCAAATGCCTTACAATTCCTAGCATTGGAAAAGAAGGCCTTCTTGTTTATGGCATTCTTTACTTCTACCACCAAAAGATCCCACTTGTGTAGGTGCCCTGGTCTACTGGTTTTCTGAGGCCAGAGATGGTCCCAGGCTTTGGTGTGCTGAGGCTCACGAGGGAGACTCCCACAGGCAAACAAGGAAGGCAGCAAGATGGCTGAAGCTCTTCAAAGGAGGCAGCTCTGTCCTTACTGAAGTGTCAGGTTTTAACTCAGTCTGACTTTGCAATCTGTCCTTTACAGGTCAATGCAGCAGTGACCTTTTCCAGTCTGCACACAATGTCATTGTCAAGACTGAACAAACTGGTGAGTGCTGAGAGGCTGAGGGAGCCAGTTCAGCCAGGCAGAGTCCTGGGGAGAGTCAGGGGGAGGAGAGAACAGGAGACCATGGGAGAAGAGGAATCCATGGAGGTCACTTCCCTACTTCCAATAGGCCACTCTGCCCATTGGAAACCTCTTCCCTGCCCTTGGGACCACTAATTCCATCTAGTATGTGTGGTGAGCTGTCCTGCTGCCAGCAGCACCTTGTGTCCTTCTGTCAGTCATAGCACCAATCCAGATCCAAGACCAGTAGCCAGGTAAACACAGACTCTAAGGTGGGCTTCCTTCCCTGAAAGAGTAAGGCTGGGATCAGAAGAGCAAGGGGAGACAAGATGAGTCTTTGTTCTCCTACCTCCATGGGAGTGGACTTCATAAGGAGGGAGCTGCTGTCTTGATGTTGTAGGCAGCATAGTACCTGGGCCCTAGTGAGCTTCCATAGAGTCGTTTAAAGGTGGTTATAGAGGCCAATCCTCATCTTGAGGCTATTTCTACTTGAAAGATCCTGTCCTGGGTTCTGAGCAAAGTCTATAGTTTCATAATGTCTACATTTACTTTTGGTTCCTTTTCTCTGTGCCCCAAACTTCATGGGCACAAAAAACCAAAACAAAACCAAAAACAAACCCAAAATGAAACAAAACAAAAACCAAACAAACAAAACATCAAGGTAGGTAGCACTACTCCTGGGTCATTTCCTACTACCATGTCAGATAGATTCATGTGGGCTGACGAACTTCGCCACAGGTTTCCCTGAGAATTGTGTGCCAGTTGCCAAGGACAGAATTTGACCTAGAGGTGAATTTTGAGTCACTTGGCACCAAAATTAGCCCATGCAGTTATTTAATATTTTATAAGGGCCTTGGTCTACCATAATTAAAGAAAAAAAAATAGCTGCTAAACATGTTAATTATGCCTTCCTAGGCCTGTCCTTCAACATAGGTGCTCTGTGTTTTGTAGGCCTGCCCAAGTTCTGGGGACAGATTACAGTCTGGCTTAGAGAATGGCCTTGGCCTTACTTACATATAGCCCACTGCAAGGGCCAAGGTGATATTGGAGAGGCCACAAAGAAGCTGATAATCCTCCTTGACCGTCCAGACATTCTTGTGTTGCTGGTTTGGAAAAGTTGAGCTCCAGGGTGGAGAATGTCCACCCTGGGAAATGGGGAGAATGGACTCAGAGGAACCACCCCCCCAAACCTCTCTGAATGTTGTTTTTAGAGACAACAGATGTACAAGGTGACCCAACAAGGACAGAGGGTGTAACCCCAAAACATTGGGCTTGGAGTGTCTAAATACTTATCTGTGAGTTTAAATCCCCATGTCATAAACAGGAGGACTTAGCCAGTGAGTCAGGTGTTATACCATTTATGCTATTAAAAACAAGACAGAGCTCAGCCAGTAGCTTGCCATCCTGGTCCTCACATGTGGAACCTGGGTATCAGGAAAACCAAAGCAGCGCAGAGTGGGGGCCAAGAACTTGATGCCAGGAAGGTGGGAGCATGAAGCTCTTGGCCAGCTTGAAAGGAGAATGCTTATATTGGAAGCTGGCCTGGATCTGACGACTATGTGGGAGTTGGGCTTACTTGGAGTAGGTGGAAGGGAGTTTCCTTCTGTTCCAAAGGCTGAAGTGTGTGTCTCACTTGGACTAACTCTTGAGACATGGCATACAGGAGAAGGAGCAAGGGAGTGAGGGGGCGATTTCAGCTTCTCCCAGAGATGAAGCAAAGGTCCACCCATAAAAGCTATTTGTGTGATTTAGTAACATCCCCCCACCTCCTGAATTTTGAGAATTGTATATTACCCCTTTAGCTACTTGGAGAAAGTCTGGATGGCAGTGGCTGTTAGGTAACTTAAGGTTAACTACTCTTCTGAATTTCAGCAGTGAAGGAATTGTAAGAAAATTGGCCAGTTTTTTTTCCTTTTCTGAAAGAAACACATCAATTTTCCAAGAAAGAAGAATGCTCATTAATTCATTATTATACATTTATTCATCTCCAACAAAGCTTTCCTTCCACTCCAGACTAAAATTATCCTGGTGATTATGTGGTAGGATGTCAAGTAAGGACAGCCAGGCTGGAACAATTTCTAGAAAAAAAAAAGAGAATTGGTCTAGGATAGAATTCTACAGCCCAAAATGTAATGAGTGCAGATCACATGGTTAAGACATTAACAAAGTTATTCTCATGATGCTGGGAGGAAAAAAAAAAGGGCTGACATTCTTACAAAGTAGCAGATAAATGAAGCTGAATTTTTCTTACTCCTCCTCTTGACTGCCCTTCTTCTCCCAATACCTCTTAGCTGAGCAGCCACTTAAGATGAGAATCCTTCTACCCAGGGATAACAATTGTTGATGGTCCCCACTCTCTATCCCTTGCAGATCCTTCCATCATGAACACATGGAAAGAAGAAAACTATCTCTATGATCCCAGCTATGGTAGCACAGTAGGTAACTACCTCCCTGACTCTGAAGGGCCTTTTACACTCTACCTCAGTCCTGTGTCATCACGAGGGTCTCTCAATGCCCCTTCCCTTTCTGTTTCCTGCAGATCTGTTGGACAGCAAAACTTTCTGCAGGGCTCAGATCTCCATGACAACCTCCAATCACCTTCCAGTTGGTAAGTTGTCCAGACACGGGCTGGGCTTGCCTTCCGCCTGTGCTTACTAATTATCAATAAAACTTAGCACCACCCACATTTCTACCTCACTGGAGCCTTTTTTTTTTATTAAAAAGCTAGGGAATGAATTGAGTTGCCATCTGCATGAGCAGTCATTCTTCCCAGCCAGCCATACACTAAAGATTACCAGCTTTCGTTCCACAGAAGTGTTCTCCTGTATCATTCCGTTTCACTAGTCTCATGAGATGAACGCTCCTTGCAGTTTCTTCTATTTTGAACAAAAAAGTGCTTTGGAGATAAAGCTGGTAAATTTATTTGTACTTAAATTGGGGAGAAGGCTAGATTTAAATTTCAATTGCATCCCAAACATACATTGGAACTGTGTTTGGCATTGGAAGTTTGGACAGCAGCCTTGCACTTGCGGCCCCTCCCCCACACACTTGACGCTTAATCTTGTTGGCTCATCAGTACTCTGTAATCAGAGCATCTGCCCTGTGTCACCTATATTTGCATTGGGTATATTAATTGTGACTGGATACAACTAGGAGTTATCCATGATGCTTTGTCAAAGATTACAGCAAGGTTGACACATTGGGGTTGGGTCTGGGAGAGGGCTTTCAGACAGTTTATATGTATGCTAAAAGAGTTAGCTGAACAAAAGATTCTGTGTTTTTCCTTGCCCTGGCTATTTCTAGACCTTTTTGGTTCTGCGAAGCTGAGATGTCATTTGTAATAGAAGTATTCTGTAGGAGTTGACCTTGGGGTGATGACAGAACTGGAAGTTAGCAGTGTCTGTGTGGAAGAAAGCATGGACTTAATAACTCTCCATCTTCTCTTGCTTTAGTTGAATGTGTTGTGTGAACTGAACTAATCAGACCTTTTAGTTTGAAGCTTTGTGCAGGTCGGGTCCCTTGAATGTGAGAACTGGGAGCTAGTTTAAGCACATCTGTAATTGTGGTTGAGATCTGAACAGTCCCCTCCCAACCCCAAATAGCCTTAGTGTGTATCCCTTGAAGTGTTTTGTGTAAATCAGGAAGGAAGGCTATATCTGCCACTATGGAAGAGCAGTCCATCTGTACAATTTTCTGTGGCAACTGTTGCCACCTACCTAGAGAAGACTAGCAGCTTCAGGGCTGAGGAAAGTACCCAAGTCACCCTCTAGTTTCCACTCCAACTTCCGGTAGTTGTCACCTTCCCTGTCTTTCCTGTTGGATCTTTAACGTGTGGCAAAAGATGTTAACTAATGATAAAGTTGAACCAACTGCTTTGACAGCTTCCAGGGTTTTTAAGTACCCCAGACTCCTAGGAAGTCAAGGCTTTGTCACCTCACATCCAAGTCTGCCTCCCCTTTCAGTGCCTTACAACTTCTAGGATCTCAGAACATCAGGGGCTCAGGGTAACAGTTTATGCCTGCATGCTGTAACAGTAGGGAGTCACTGTCTTCTGGATCTGCTTCCTGCTTCCTGCCCATTTTCACCTGCCTTAGTAAGAGGCTAGAAAATGAGACAGATAATCTAAGCCCTCTAGCACTTGGGAGGCAGAGGCAGGTGGATTTCTGAGTTCGAGGCCAGCCTGGTCTACAGAGTGAGTTCCAGGACAGCCAGGGCTACACAGAGAAACCCTGTCTCAAAAAAAAAAGATAATCTAAGCCCTCAATCAGAGATCAGAGTTAGTTTCCAAAAAAAAAAAAAAAAAAGGAATAAGGAATAACTCTATAGTTGGTGGATTCTTTGGAGTTTTAGGTCTGGTAGGATATTAATTGCAACCACACATGAGTCAGTTCCTTTCAGAATAGTTTAATCTCTACTGGATGGGGCCAGAATGCCCCCAAAGACCTTTACCATCTGGCCTAGTTTTACCATTTCAAGTTTCTATAAAATAGGGTGTAGTTAAACATCTTTCTATGTTTTCATGCAAGTTGAAGCTGAACTAAGGTGAGGCTCCGTGTCAACTGATGGTCTCCTTGATAGTGCCGGCGGGGAAGCTAGCTTTGTTTTGATTTTTTTTATCTGCCCATTCCATAAAATGGCTGCCACCAGTATTCTGATCTGCTCAGTAGTCCTGAAGCCAGTCATGCCAACTCAGGCTTGATGTGTTTATCTACTGACTTGTTGAGCCTCCAGCTAGGGTGGCACAGTCTATTAGAACACCGAAATTTGTATATCCCGTAAAGAAATGGCTCACAGCTGACTCATATGCAAATCCATCTAATCTCTGCTCTCTTGCGAAGTAGCTAGGCTGAAGGCATAGGCTCCCGCTTACACTGCAAACTTGAGACAATGTTACAGCTTCCACCTGGACCCACGGACACCTTGACTCCGAGTGTCTGCGAGGGAAACAAGAGAAAGCTAGGCTGGACAACCTCTGTAGAGCTAACTATTATTTTATAAAAATGAATCACTTGACCACATGGCTACTTCAAAGGTAGCTTTTATTTTGTGGCAGTGGGGAGGACAAGGAGCAGGAGAGAGGCTGTTGTATTAAATGAGCTCATAGATCAAAAGGCTTTAGAGCTAAGGCTGGAAGGGTTTTTGTGGCTTCCTCTGCCTATTGGCAAGAGAAGAGTATCTGAAAGAAAACATTCATCTTTTTGCCCAGGATTACTTATTTTCCCATGCGATGATAGGAACATGTGTGTGTGTGTGTGTGACTGTGTGTGTGACTGTGTGTAGAATTTCCCTAGTCTTTTAATCTAGAGTCTGTGAACCCCCTGAATGAGCCAGAGATCCCTGAAATGACTGACCAAATTCCATTAGTATAACACACTTGCATTTTCTGGGGGAGAACATTTAGGATTTCATCCAGTTCTTAAAGATCCCATAACCCCAAAGTGATGGATTCTCTGTCACACTGGAGCCCTCATGCACTGACTGAGGCGAGTGTGCCAGGAAATGTGTGTTTTCTGAAGACATCCCTGGCTCTGAAATCATGGCCCCGTTCCCTCCTGGATCTCATTGGAAAATGAGCTTTGCTTGTGGCCTGCTGGGTAAATGCCATTCTTTGTCTTCAGAACAACGTGGCCCTGTCAGGGTGATGTATCACTGGGAAACCGGGGTGGGTGCCAGACCTGTTTTAATGTCATCATGTCCTGGTGGGGTGTTGCAACCTTGCCCTGTGAACTGCAGGGGGCCAAGAGGTGTCCTTTCCAGTTCCCTGTATCGGTCCTTCTGAATTTCAGAGAAAGCTATGTAGGGCCAGGCCCTGCTGGCATCCATGCCAGGAGAAAAATTCTTACTTAGAACGGGGAGTTTCTCTTTTGTTTAATCCCTCTTCCCGTCCCCTCATAGCTTTGGGAATGTGGAAGCGTGAGGCGCTTGGGGATGTGCTGGATGGAGGGGCCCCATCAGCACCACACACCGGGAAGTGCAGTGCCAGAACATGGGAATGACTGTTTCCTGTTGTTGAAGACACTGTGAAAATGGATGGACCCTTCAGAAGGCATTTGAGAAGTGTGTTGTGTGACCAAATTGCCTCCTTTAGCAAAGAATTATGAGCTTCTGGGATCCGACCATTGATATTTTCAGCCTGGCTCTACTTCCAGGCTGTTTCTTGAATCCTCAATAGAACAAACTGAATTATAGTAGTACTAACCTCATAGTGTTTTTGTATGAATTATAAAATAATACCTACTTCATATCATTATTGTATGAATGACATTACGATAAACTATGTAAAATGTTCAGTATGGCGCCTGGCACATGGTAAGAACTCAATAATTAGGGTGGTTTTCTTAACTATTTTATTTTATCGTATCATTTTAGCTTTTGCAGGTGCTGGGGATCAAGCCTTGTACAAGTGCTCTGACACTGAGCCATATCTCTAGCCCTCTTGATCTCTTTAACTGGAAATAGAATAGTAACTTTTCCTTCAGATGCAAGCTTTGACCCCCTCCCTGTGCATCTACAATGCTGTTGAAGACCTCACCAGAGAACCCTAGGCTAGGAAGCTCTGCTATAATATTACAAGAAGAGACATTTTTTGCTTAATATCTGTAGAGGATTGGCTTATGCTTAGAAACTATTATATATTAAAATTGGCTAGCTGTTATGGGGATTGGGGTGAGATCAACAATGTCTTCACAACACTTGAAGTGCCTTTGAACGTATTCAAACACAGACACACAGATACAGAGAAATGCACATAGATACTCTCTCTCTCTCTCTCTCTCTCTCTCTCTCTCTCTCTCTCTCTCTCTCTCTTTCTCTCTCTTACAAACACTTATGTGCCTTGTGTGTTCCTGGTGCTATGGCAGTCAAACAAGAGTATCAGGGTACCAGGTCTCCTAGAATTAGAGTTACAGATAGTTATGAGCCATCATGTGGGTACTGGGAACAAAATTCAAATCCTCTGAAAGAGCAACAAGGGCTTTTAACTGCTGAATCATCTATCCAGCTCTGCCTCCTTTAATTGATCCATAATAACAGCATATTCATGGGACAGCTTGGTATTTGTGTATAATAAGTGATAACTAAGTCAGATGTACTAGCTTCCTAGCATCTCTACCTCTTCACTGTTCATCATCTGAATGCTGGGAACCTTGGAACTTCTTGCTTCTGGTTTTTTGTAAGCTATGTAATAAATCACCATGCGTTTATTTTCATCCTACTGGATGGCAGAACAATAGACCTTGTTCTTCCAGAGTAACTGCATTTTGTGGAGAGTCACCAGTCACAAACACAGACAAATCCTACTGTCCCTCTCGTCTCCTCTTGATCTCTACTGTCATCACAACTTTTGTTTCACTGGGATTCAAATTTTCAACCTGTCCTATGTACCTGAGAACATGCAGTGTTTTTTGGATTTTTTTTAAGACAAATTTTTACATCAGAGAGCTGTCTCTGTCTCTTCCTCCATGGAGACAGCGAAAGAATTACCATAAAGAGTCATTTGTTAAACTAATCTGTGTTTCCATAGTCCACGGTGGCCTTCTGTGCTGAGCTCAGGCCACTCAATGGCCCCTTTGTCAAGGTGATTAAAATGTATCTTTGCATGCCAAAAAAATGGCACTCCTCTGGCTTAAACGTTATCCTTCTTTGTTATAAGTGTTTACATTTTTGTATTATGTTATAAAAACATCCTTTAGATGACCTAAATCTTTCCATGGCTTACTGTTTCTCTCAGAGTGAAGCAGAAGAGAGTCCTTTCAAAAATTCCTGTAAGGCATTAGTGGTCAGACTTCAGCTCCCATCTCTCTGCCCCTTGTTCCCATCCACGCTGGCTTCTTTCTGTCCTGTATAAAGACTTAGTGCACAGTGACCTCAGGCACTCTGCACCTACACTTCTCATTTATGTAAAGCTTGTCCTGGGTTCTCTGCATGGCCAACTTCCCCACATTCCTCAGGTCCCTTTATCACAGAATTCTATCATTCTCAATAATAATAATAATAATAATAATAAATATAATATATTACAATATATATAGATTAGTGATCCCCATTTCTTACCCTGATTATTTTTCTCCATAGCATTTATTCTCTGTTTCAGCACTGCCACACAGCCCAGTGGTGCCAGCACACAGTGGGTATTCGGTGAATATTGGCTAAGTGTGTGAATGAGAACGATAGTTGTAGGAGATATGTAAACTGAGTTATTCTTATTTCTCTCCTTAGCAGAGTCACCTGATATGAAAAAGGAGCAAGACCACCCTGTAAAGTCCCACACCAAAAAGCACAGTAAGTCACCTGGCCATGCTGCTTCTGTCTCTGTTCCTTTTACCTCTAAAGTGGGATTTGTTTTCTATATGGCGTGACTCTATATGGCTGTTTCTGAAAGTGGGGCTTCCAGGGGATTTCTTCCTCATCTTGCTTTCTCTAAAATTAGGATACTACGTGCATAAGAACTTGTGGGCAGGTTAAAGTTTTACTTTGTCTAGGAAAAAAACCAGAGTGGCACAAGGAGCAAGCTGGAAAGGGGTGGCTGAGGTACAGCACTTTTTCCTGTCCCAAGACATGGCTATTTGAATACTCAACTCTGCTCTCTGGGAGTTGGATTTTCCCCAGGTATAAAACCTTATGAACATATCTGAACTATCAGAGACATAGAGTCTCTGGGCAGAGAGAAGTATCAGGATTGTAAAATCTAGAAAGGACAGAGACCTGGGACATCTTTACTCTCTGCTCTCGAGCTTATGCCATAAAAGTGAACTTATAGAGTCCCTCGAGTGGCATGGGGGAGGGGGAATGACACGAATCTCCTGAAAGTAAAATCAAATTCCAGGAGCTGCCTAGTTTTCAAGTTGGTTCCCTGGCCCCTGTGTGATAACCCTCTCTACACAATGTTCTTGGAGTTAAGACTCAAGTGCTCTAGCTGAAGCACAGCTATGGGGCCAGAGTAACTTAATCAAATGAGGTGCTGGGTAAATGACTGAAGGTTGCTGTCTGAAATGAAGCCCAGGCCATTTGTGAACAATAATGAGAAGCAACTAGACCTGAATTACATGGTTAGGAGTGATTCTTTAGTACTGGATTTGCTAGTAGTCAACTGCATGGCATTGGTTAAACCACTGAGATTCCCCATGCCCCCACTGTATTACTTGTTCACTCACTATTTGGTGATTCTGTATCTCAAGGCAGAGGTGGTCACTACTCCACAGTCTTGTCTCTGTCTCTGTCTCTGTCTCTGTCTCTGTCTCTTCTGTCTCTCTCTCTCTCCCACTCTCTGATTTGCACCATTGCTAAGCCATTGTGTCTTGCTTTCCCTCAGACCCAAGAGGCACTCACTTATGGGAGTTCATCCGAGATATCCTCCTGAGCCCAGACAAGAACCCAGGGCTGATCAAGTGGGAAGACCGTTCAGAAGGCATCTTCAGGTTCCTGAAGTCAGAAGCTGTGGCTCAGCTGTGGGGGAAGAAGAAAAATAACAGTAGTATGACGTACGAGAAGCTCAGCCGGGCCATGAGGTGAGCAGCTTCACCTGCTTCCAATGGCAAAGCCAAGAGCTGGTGCTCCCTGTCCCACTCAGGCTGAATGGCTACCTTACCCATTTTCTTCTTACAGATACTACTACAAACGAGAGATTCTGGAACGTGTGGATGGACGACGGCTGGTCTATAAGTTTGGGAAGAACGCTCGTGGATGGAGAGAAAACGAGAACTGAGGCTGCCAACCCTTGGGACACAAACCAAAACACACAGCAAATGGATTATGATCAATGAAGAACTGGACGTAAATATTTCAAAGACTACTTTTCTGTGATATTTATGTACCATGAAGGGACAAAGAAAATCTACTTCTGATGGGAAGAAGGAACACTACAGTTGACAAAAAAAAATTATTTTGTTACTTTGAAGTATGTCCTATGTGGGGAACAAATGTACACAGTTTTCTGTGAACTATGAAGCTGTATGTGGTTGTGATTTGCTGTTGCCTCTTTGTGATGTTCTTTTCTACCCCAAGAACAACAGGGTCGTAGCCTTGTGCTTGTTGCTAAAAGGAAGGGATAGGAAATGAGGGCATTAAATGTTTTCAAACGTAAAAGGACTTAGAAAAAAGGCAATGTGTTCTCTGCACATAAGCATCCATGTGACCACCTCAAGAGAAATGGGATTGGGTAGGTAGGACAAAGGCCAGGGTCTCAGATTGGTGGGATCAATCCAAAAGATGCTGGGAAGTTTGACTTGAATTGGAGATAGTGAGTTGAGAGTAGGAAATTTGACAATCCAGAGTGGCCTATAATCATGGCATGATCACAGGACTGGGAATGTTTCAATATGTGAGAATGATGGCGGGAGAAGAGCTTACCCTCATTCATGGATGATTTTCATGTAACCCCTTGACCCTTGAATGGTTGGTTAGAAAAGTCAGTTACCACATGTGGTCACTTCTAGCTATTTAGAGTTTAGCCCAAATATTGAAAAATAAGTGGGACAGGAAGATGTTAGCCTGGAAATGACCGACGAGCATGCTCTTGTATCTCTGTAGTTCAAGGTTTCTCCATGGGTACAGTTGACATTTGGGGCTGGGTCATTCTTTGTGGTGAGGGTGGTACTGGGCATTGTAAAATGTGTAGCGATATCTATGACCTCCATCCACAATTAGTGTCTGTGACAATCTGAAGTATTTCTAGATATTGTCAAATGTATCTAGGAGGACAATAGTACCCTTGAGTGAGAATCACCAATTGAACCAGTGGGTATAAAGGCAGTTATTCAGTCTCAGAACAGAGGGATCTGTAGACAGTTCTAGTCCCTAGAGTAAAGCAAAAGCAAGACCTTGAAGTCAATATATATATTTTTTTAAAATAATAGGAACAGCAAGATGAGATACATGGAGAAGATTCTTTTCAGAGCTTCACATGAGAGCCAAAGTCAAGTAAATGCAGGGATGTATGAGAAGTGCAAGAGAAGATGTTTGCACCAAGAATGCAGATATTACAGAAAGAAATGCCAAGGAAAGAATCTATGGATGTCTCTCTGTGGTGTGCTTCTCTCCTCTCTCTCTCTCTCTCTCTCTCTCTCTCTCTCTCTCTCTCTTTGTGTGTGTGTGTGTGTGAAATTACTAGGGGCCTCTGTCAGTTTTCTCTCTGCCTTTCTTTCCCTGTTTTTTGTCTAGGATGACCAGACCTTTTTCTGGGTTCAGTTTCTCTTAATCCTGTAACTGGATTTGACTCTTCCTACACCTACTTCATCATAAAGCTATTCTTGTCAGAGAGTAGGTGAATCTGGAGAGGACCAGTGGGAACAGTTCTACAGATAAATATATTACGCTGTTTGCTGAGAGTGGCAGCTTCTTGGCACCCAGTTCTCATTTAAGCAGGCTGAAGTATTAAGTTCTCTGCGTATCTATTGACTTGGCTTGGATTTACTGTGTTTTCTATGTGGTATTCGTGACTTTGAGAACTCCAGGTAATCAAGCTATTCCAATTTGGGGTGTAGAATTGTGCTTCCCACCACAGTTTGAAAAAAACACAGAAGTCCTACAGAAAAGCTCCTCTTTCTTTAGGGGATAGTTACCTAGTTAACAAGTTCATCTGTGATTAATAGGCCACAGGATCGCTAAATATTGTCTCCTTGAATATTCCTAAGTGGTGTATTAGTAGTTTCCATGAGAACTGAAGTCAAGTAATGGACCATTAATACTTCACAATATTCAGATTGTCTGAGGCTCCTATATGACTTGATGAAATTAAGCAAGGCCCTGGATCCCAGGATTAGGTCCACAGTTTCTTCAGTATGCTGAGCAGGGCAGACTCTGCCCATGAGTTTTATCCACTGAGCCTTCCTTCAAGTTCCCAACTGATTAGACTGTAAGCTCTCCAAGGGCAGGGACCATGTCTGATCACCTTTGTTGTCCTCATACCTGGGATGCAACAGGATAAATATCCAATGAATGGATGATGACTATCTTCTCGGAGACTCCTCTGACTGGGAAGCCATCAGTCATATTCATAACTGGGATGTGAATCACTTCTCCAGAACAGAGTATAATAACCAAACCTTCCAAGACATATCCTCTCAGGCAAACATTTTACTGTGACACTCTCCTTTGCCTCCTACCTGTGCTGAAAAGAAATTCAAACAGCCTGCTTGGTTCCACACACCAGTGTCTGCTGGATGAGAATTCTGTTGCTTTCTAGAACTGTGAGATGTAACCTGGTTACAAGATGCCAGTAATGAACCCTTGATCCACTTAATCAATGAAGATTATAAATGTGTTTATATGATGTCAATTGCTATTTAAGCAGGAACCCATTTTCAGTTTTAGTATTTAGGGGTTGGTTTTTATTTTTTGTTATTTTTTTCCTTTTTGAAAATGCTGAGGGATATTTTGATAAGGTTAGTCATGCATGTTAGATTTTCATTTTGCAAGTATGTCTTTGTTAATGTATACAAAATTTAAGAAAAGGGAAAACAGTAAGAAGGGGAAGCAATTACATTATTTTTTTCCAGTGGTTTATTAAGGCACCTAATGGATGCCTTGTGCATGGTGGAACACCATACATGTGAGGAGTATATGTGAGAATATAGACTGTAAAAGTCCCATGATCTGGACCTGCAGAGGAGCACTGACTAAGAGAAGAAGATACCAGCATGACAAACTTAGTGTCACAGGTGAGTTATCCTCAGCTTGGGGCTCAAGATTCAGCTTCTGGAATAAGAGAGACCATAAAGAAAACCAAACTTCTTAGAACTGTATCTCACAAACTTTTGAAACATGTAGACTTCAGAGTTTAGCTGAATTTGGATTAATCATTCTGTAGCTATCTGTATAAATCTCATTCTTCTTGCCACTGGCTTCTGGGTTGATAATTGGTGGGCAACAACCCTACTGCCACTGTTTTAAAAAAATCATAACCTTTTCCCTTAAGCTGTTAAATTCAAACAATTTCTGTTTAATGAAAGAATTCTATTTTGTTTGTTTGATGGGTCCCAGAAAACACTAATAAAGACCACAGAGGGCATGCTGGAGATGTGTTTCCTTCTTTCGGAAAATCCATCCTACAAACTAAACATAGCAACAGAATATGGACAACTTTGGCATCTGGTTACCACTCGGTGGTTTTCTTCTTTTCTTTTCTTTTTTTAAAAGATTTATTTTGTGTGTATGTGTGTGCCTGTTTTTCTGTATGTAGACTATTAGTGTGTAGGTGTCAACTAGAATAGATATCAAGTCCAATGGAACTGTAATTACAGGTGGTTGTGAGTACCAACATAGGTACTGGGAACCAAACCCAGGTCCTCTACAAAAGCATCAAGCACTTTTCCTACTGAGTCATCTTTCCAGTCCCCACTTGTTGTCATTGATGTCTTCTGTGTCAGACATAGAGTATGAAACAGACAAAGATACTCAGCTCTAACGTAGCTTATATTCTATTAGGTGGAAACAGATAAGAAAAATCAAACCTAGCACATCGGATCTGTGAGGCAAGAAAAAAGATTGGAGGAGATGGGAGGAAGTGGAGTTGTGTTGCTAGTTTAGGGAGGGCTGAGAAGACATTTTGATAAAGGATTATGAGTTATAGGAGAAGGAGCCTTAGATGACAGGAAGAGTATGGTATACCAAACAGCCAGCCAATGCAAAGGCTCAGAGGCGGGCATGTTACTGTCATATCTAATGAACAGCAAATAGACTCTGCAGAAATAGACTCACAGTGGTTGGACACAATGAAAGAGAGGCCTGAGCAGGGCAGACCAGAGCACAGAGCTCCCAGAGGCAGACATGATGGGTCCAGTCTTCACTTTGTATAAGGTTGGGGGTTCAAAGGATAACATGCTTCAACTCACAGCTCAAATGGTGTCTGTGCCAAGAATGAACTGTAGGAAAGCATTTGGTGCTGGCTGCATATTCTAAGTCAGGGATGCAGCATAGCTTCATCTCTCATTCTGACTTCTAATATAACGCACATAAATGGTTTCAGTACCTGAGCTCTGCTCAATGATGGCACCATTTTCCCTGGACCCACAGTCTGTCACTCAGTCATCTAACCCCACAGGCATAATGGAAATACTAGCTAATTTCTTGGGTTATATAGACAATGCAAGCCAGTGATACAATAATTCATTCATTTTATTGAACAAAATAGTAAAAAGGTTAACCAACTTTCTAAAAGTCACCAGCTAGTAATGAGTCTGGGCATCATTTGCTATCAAAGTCCAGGCCCTTGCCTGGTTTCTCTAGTTTTTTTCAGATGCTAAGATTCACACACACACACACACACACACACACCACACACACACACACAGACACACACACACCACACACACACACGCACAGAGGACCCTTCTTTTAAGCATGTTGGAATTTCTAAGTTAAATTGTGTTTTCCAGAGCTAAATACTATAGGACTTCTTGGGAGTCTTTATTATATTGATATGGACTATGAATCTATAAGAGAAACAGAAAGCGCAGCCATTTCTCAGGCTCTTTTGTGATGGACTATTTCCATTAAAGAAGACCTCATGATTCACTTTTGAATACTTAATGAAATAATTATTTTTAGGAAAAACTTCTGAAATATGGATGAGGTGACATTTTCATGATCTGGCCAAATAAATATGTTTTCCTCCTCTTCCTCCCCTTCCTCCTCCCTCCCCTTCCCCTCCCTCCCCTTCCCCTCCCCTCCCCTCCTCTTCTTCTCCTCCTCCTCCTCTCTCCTCCTCCTCCTCCTCCTCCTCCTCCTCCTCCTTCTCCTTCTCCTCACTTTCAGAAATTTCTCACTAACTATATTGCTTATTTATGTAAATGCATTTCAGTACCTTTTAAGTAATCAAAAAGAATATTTAACTCTCTGGAACTACCCATCTAAAACTATTTACATTAGGTAAAATTCAATAAATTGAACATCTAAGTTTCTTATATTGTCCACCTTTCCTGTGCTGGATGACCACAGATAGCTGGTGGCTCTGCACTGGACAGACAGGATGTACACACAGCCATCATCGGGGAGGAGTCTTTTGATCACACTAGGATCAGAGATGGAAGATGAGCCAAGATAACTGCCAGGAAACAAGAACCTTAACCTGTAACCTTAACAACCAGAGGTGACTTTGAAATGGGGGGGGGGGCACTGAATTAAATGTCCTTGTATTTGCTGGAATGATGATAGTGTCTTCAAGAATAAACAAGTTTGATGTTGCCATTGAAGGCGCAGAGTGGGAGGATTTGATTATTTCCAACCCCCACAAGTACCCTAAAGTTATTAATATGAACTGATTGAGTTGTGGCTTTCTGGCTCTAAATGTTGGCATTGACAGGGGATAGTTGTTACAGGAACAGAAATAAGAGGTCTCCAAATGAGAATGGCTGCCGTGCCCATCATGGCAGCAAAACTATTGTCCTTCTTCCTTTCAGGAACACCCTCTTGTAGCCTAGTCTAGCTCTGTCCCTCCTCAGTAGCTAACTCTCATCTGTGATGCACACAGTCTGTTCTCTCTGTGTACATTAAGGCATTGACAATGTTCTGCTGAAGGTCACAGTCCACCCATTGTTCTGAACTGCCTACTGTTCCTTCCATCAGCAACGCCCTTTCTGTCACTCTTGGTGTAATTGGCTCCTTTGAGGTCTCACTTCACAGTCACCTTTTCAGATACATTTGCTTAGCTGCTTGCCTATCCCATATCACCTTCTAGTAGGTTTTCCATGTTTCATGCTGTCAGAACATATAATATCTGTCATTCCATTTATTTTCATAATTTATTTTTTGAAATTATAATTTTATCATTTCCTCCTATCTCTTTCCTCCCTCCAACTTCTCCCATGCATTTGCCTTGCTCTCTCTCAAATTCATGGTCTCCTTTTTATTAATTGTAATATATATATACACACATACACAGGCAAGCTAGTGATATATTAATTAGCTTTTATTGAATGAAATGGCAAAAATGGCTTATCCACTCTGTCTTAAAGTCACAAGCTAGTAGTGAGTCTGACATTGCTCGCTATTGAAGTTCAAACCCTCACTCTGTTTCTCAGAATCC
Source organism: Mastomys natalensis (assembly GCA_021653895.1). NCBI lineage: Eukaryota > Metazoa > Chordata > Mammalia > Rodentia > Muridae > Mastomys > Mastomys natalensis. The sequence goes on from JAJTUV010000205.1 coordinate 373,332, forward strand.
TTAATGTGTTGATACACACACGGAGAATGTGTGCGTGTGTTCCTAAATACATAAGTACAACCTGTTCAGTCCATTTTCAGTTCATTATTTTATATTTATAATGTTTACTTTAAGTGCTAGGTCATAAGTCATTAGATAGAAGAGACCCGAAACCAACACCTTCCTAGAACAAGGGTATCCCTAAGCTAAGCACCAGACACCATCAGAGTCTATTGAACATGTAAGTGAAGGGCCTTATTCTGATAGAAGTCTCTTCTCTAGACTTTGGTGTTAGCTAGGAGGGGAGTCCACATTCCCTTCTCTTTATCAACTATAAATTCTTCTAGGCAAACGTGAATCTTCTTGGTCATGTCATATTCCTCCATCCCTGACACAGAGCATCATAAAGATGTTCCACTTTAACGCTGACATCATTAAACCTCCCTGTGTCATAGGCAATGTCTCTCCTCTGCCACACAGCAAGTCACAGAGGTCACCCATGCTAACGATTGAAAAGAGTTGATATGGAGCTAGAGGTTATGAATTAGTGCCACTAGGGCATGACAACTGTAGAGTTCCAGTGTCTCTGAGGAAGAAGCCTCAGAGAGGAAGCCTGAGAAAGGCTCCATCAGTTCTTCTCTCTTCTCTGCTCTGCTGTGCTTGCCTGTTAGCAGACAATGACCCCGTTTCTTTATCATACTCTTCCTTCCTCATGCTCATCCATCCTTTCAAGTTTCTCTCTCCAAACTCGCCTTTCCAGGTTGGTGAAAGAGCCAAAGAGGAGTCTGTCCAGGACCAGGAATCGTGCCACCTCTCTGGAGAGCTTAGAGGTGACAATAACAAATGGTATTTACCTAAGAATTATTAGCACATCAACTGTTCCCCCCTTTACAGTTTAGCCATGTCATTCAACACTAATGGACTTTTCCAACAGCAAACAGAAAGAGAAGAAGGAAAACAAACAGTGCGTTCACACTAGATAAAGGCAGTGATCCCTGCCTGAGCTGTGAAAACAGAGGTGATCTCTCAAGTTGGGTCTGAGGACACGTCTCCACCTGAGCCGACATTTACAGGACTCTGGACTCTCTCCACTGAGGTTCTCCTGCAGGGAAAGCAAGAAGAACTGAACAGCATAGCTCCATGGTACAAGAGGAATAAAAAGCATCTCATATATTCAGCTAATTTCAATTAGGTATTGATGACAACTGTGTGACAAGAACTGCCAGAGGCTGCCACAGGGCACCACACCCCAAGGAAAAGGTCAAGTGTCTGTTCCAACCTGATATAGTAGGTCAGTGTCAGAGGTCACCTGACATCCAGTGCTACTCTACCACCTGCGTCTATTGATGGCCAGTATGCCTTTACAACTGAGAATAATCTCCGAATGGCCGGGTTGGGAAAACAGGTTCATAGCACAGCCCACACAGGCTCCTGGGTTGTAATCGTCGCAGCTTTGCGTTCTTCATGAACAGGCAGGGAGTGCTAAGCCAGCATGAGTACCGTGTTGGGAGAACCAGACAAACTGTGATCAGTGGTAGGTAACTGTGGAGAGACAGAACACTGGTCCAGGGTTGTAGTCCTGGCTCCACTGCTGACATTAGGAAGTTTGTGAAATTCTCTTATGGTAGTTTACCAATCTGAAAACTGACAGGTTAGGTCAGAGCATCTCTGAAGTTGCTTCAAGTAAAAAAAGTGCAAGAACTTGTGAAGATATATTTGAATTCAGTCCAAAATTCATTTAAATGTGTATGATTAGAAACAACTTAGAAATGGGCTTTTTCATTGTCCTGGGATGCATTGTGGAGCTGAAGTGACCACCAAGTCACCTCTGGTGGCAGTGTAGTATTGGAAAGGCAGAAGGAGAGTGTAGGCAAATGCAGCCAACACCAGATCCCTCGACATGCATAACATTTCCAGGGGAGGCTGCCCTTTCAGATCTAAAAATTGAATGTAGAGTTTTGTTAAAAACACAAATAGGGGATAGAGAGATTTCTCGGTGGTTAGAGCACTTGTTCATGCAGAGGACCTGGGTTCAGTTCCCAGCGCCCACATGGAAATTTGTAAGCATCTATGCCTCCAGCTCCAGGGACCTGGCACCCTCTTCTGACCTCCACAGGCACCAGGCACATATGCTGTATATGCAAAACACCCCAACACATAGAATAAACATTTTTTAAAAAGCACACATAATAATTTGAAATTCAAAACTTATGAAAGACATTACCTTTTCCTGAGACTCTTAGGTCCCTAAAGTGGCAGTGTAGGAATGGGACTTCATGCCTGATGATCTCGACAATGCCTGGGGCAGGCTGGACCCAGTGTGACCTGACTCTGCTTCTATGTGTCCGGTGTCACCTGGCCCATGGGTTCTATCTGATCAGAGTTGGCGCATCTGAAAGCTGCACCAGTATTCCAGATACTAGACTTTTCATCTACAGAGATAAACTTTGTTAGTAAAATTTATTAAATTTTATTTTAGATGGTCTATGCTGATTGCAATCTGGATACTATTTAACACTATCATTAAAATAGATGGCTATGTTAAATGTAGTCTCTCAGGGCCATGATAGGAACAAAACTTCAGAGGCCAGAAGCTGAAAGCCCGTGGATCAATCTTTGAGAGTATAGTTTTTCCCAATATAAAAGAGTAGTAACTAGTCTGTCCTGGGCTATCACTGGAAGGGTTTACTGGCAGCTAAGAGTCTACAAAAGAACTAAGGAAGTCCAATGGGGAGAGCAGGGAGTGAGGGAAAGGGATTGTCCTGGCAGATGAACAAAGCCTGTTTAATTCTCTGTTTAGGGCACTTGGTACAATGCAATCCCAGTTCAAACAGAGACAGAATCCTGAGTAAGAGAAACCTGAACTCCTATTAAAAAAATGATTGACAGCTTTTGCAAGAATTTTGACTGCAGTTGTCTGTCTGTGAGGCAAATCCAGCTCTCCTGCAGCTTCCTGGGAGTGCAGATTTCAGTGCACCAACTCTGATCAGATAGGACCCGTGGGCTGGGTGACACTGGACATGTAGGAGCAGAGTTAGGTCACACTGAAAGGACCATAGACTGCTCTGTGGAGATGCTTTCTAGTTGCCTCTTGGCATATGTTTGATTTTGGGAGTTTCGTCAACTTCTCTTAGTTCTCAGAGTCAGACAACACATATGCATTATTTAAACACTAGGCTCTAGGGCCAGATTGGCTATGTTTGAGTTTTGGCTCAGCTATGATATTGATATCTCTTTTGACCTGTGTAACAATATGTTGAACCATTCTTGAATACCTAAAATAAATCTCACTTGATAATGCTGTGTAAATTTTTTGATGTGCTGTTGGATTATGATTGCTTTATGGTATTTATTTATTTATTTGGTTTTTTTTTTTTTTTTGAGACAGAGTATCTCTACAGAGCCCTGCTGTCCTGGAACTTGCTATGCAGACCAGGCTGGCCTTGACTTCACTGAGATCCACCTACTTCTGCCTCTCTAAATGAAAGTTATGGGCCACCATGACCAGCTGCCTGTATGTTAAGTTCCCATCTATGTGTGTGAGGGAAACTGACCCTCACTTCTCTTTTTCTGTTCTGACTCCTGTTTGAGTAGTAGGATAAGAATGAGTTTGACAGATTTCTTTCCTTTTCAATTTTTTTTTTTTTTGGCTAATAGTTTGCAAAGAAAAAGAATTCTAAAACTCATACAAAACCACAGAGGGGCCCAATTAACCAAACTCTCACTGAGCATGAATATCAGAGCAGGAAGGATATCCCATTACCATGATTTCAACAGCATCTTCGAGCCTACAGTAACAGCAGTAACATGGTGCTGCCATAGCATCAAAGCTAACACTGATGGACCAGAACCCAGAACCCAGAACCTAGAACCCAGAACCCAGAACTCAGAACCCAGAACCCAGAACCCAGTAACAAACCCATTTATTTGCAGTCACTTAAAACTGTCTTGTTTACTCTTTGATACTTTCATAGTTGTGCACCGTGTGTCTGGATCCCATCCTCTCCCCTCCTTATTCCCTTTGGACACTCCCTCCCCCATCCCTTCCCATCCCCATGCCACCTTCTTTTCTGTTTGTTTGTTTTTGGTAAACCACTGGGTCCAGGTAGTGCTGCCTGCTTGGAATGCTGGCTGATCTTGGTTTGATCTGTGCAGGTCAGCAGATCTGCAGTTAGAGCCCAAGCACAATGGCCCTGCCATGTCTAGGGGACTGTAATTCAGTAACATTCTTTGCCATCTTCCAGCTCTTACATTGTTTTTTATCCTGAACCCTGGTGTTGATACAGCTGTCCCATTTACTGCTGAGCACTCAATGATCATTTATTCTCAGCACTTTGACAGTTGTGAATGCTATGTTAACTGCTGTCCAGTGTATAAAAAAGCTTCTCTGGACAAGGCTGAGAGAAGCACTAACCTATGATTATAGCTATACATACTTACAAAGCACGCTGACAACCTGTCAGTTTAGCAGAACAACAAGAGTAAGTTTCCTATAGACCCCAGAGTCCTGGGCCCATGACCACCCACCCAACCCCACGCACTCCACCAGTCATGGGCTTTTGACCAGGTTCATAGCACCATATATGTGTTGTCTACTGTGGAACCAGCCTCAAATACAAAGGAAATGGTTAGTTGCCTCATAGATGTCATGCCATTATTGTACATCTTGCCTGTAGTTGAGTTTGGCAGCATTCAGGGGTCTCCACAGAGTAAGGACATTGATGTCTTTTCTTCCAAAGGGACCTTAAAGCTCTTTCTGGTACTATGAAGTCTAGCTAGCATGGAAGAAAATCCTAGGCCAGTTCTAGCTTGATTTCTCAATGTCCTGTCACCAAAGTGTCTTCAGCAATAGGGTCTTGCCATCTAGATATGGTTGGCAGCCAATAGACAAACAGCTTTTGTTGTATGGTGCTTCTGGTGCTTCCCTGAGTAGTAACTGACAGTGAGGCATCCCACAGGTAGCCAGTGGAGTTTTGAGAAAGTCACAAAGATCAAGCATGACAGAAGGGAAGCCCTTTTAGAAAGTGCCGTTTATGAACTGGGGTTTATGTCTGCAGGCAACTGAAACTAGACCCTAGTAGCCACCACATACAGAAAAGAACTCAAAATTGGTCCAAATCCTAAATGTGAGGTCCAAAACAATAAGGTCACTGTGTTGAAGCACAGGGGAAACAAATCAAGGGATTGCCATAGGTGAAGAAAGAACTGGGCAAAACCCCCAAAACAAGGGCAGTAAATGCAAAAACAGACAAAGGGGGTTGTTTTGAATTCAGACACTTGGGCATCACCACAAAGGAGACAATGGAAGTTGAGGAGAATTATTCATCTGATAAGGAAGTAATGATATGCAGGATGCATTAGGAACCCCCAAATATTAACACTAAAAATGTCAGTCCAATAAAAAAAAAAACCAAAAATCAAAACCAAAAACTAAACATAATCTAAACAGATATCTCTAAAAAGATACAAATTGCCAAAAAGTGTAAAAAATATTGTCAGAATCCATCTTGGTGACAAAATTATTTTTTCATTTATTTTCTTCATTTTTTCTATGCCTTTAAAAAACTATTTTAAAGTCCTTATCAGAATCTTTTACTGATGTTTCTGTATTTTTGGTTTTTCTCCTTGTTTTGGTCTCTTGACTCTAGTAACTTCTGATGGCACTGTGCAAATGTGCCAAGGCTCTGAATAATGTTCTTAAAAGACAATCATTAGAGCACCTGTACATTCGACTGAAGAATTTAACCCATTTACACCCAATATTATTATTGGTAGATAAGAACCTAACTATTGCCATTCTGTTAACAAATGAACATCTTAAAATGTATTCCTCTCTCCTTTAAGCCTTTGCCTTCCTCATTTGGTAGTGTTCCGGAGTGGTAAGCTTTCAGTTTTTTTCCTACTTGCAGGTCCGTTTTGCTAGTGTGTTTTATTCTTTTGTGTGCTTTCCATGAGGGTAGATGCCATCCTTCTGAAGAACATGAACCTCTTTAAATATTTATTGTAAGACCTCTCTGCAGGTGATATATTTCTTCAGTTCTTGTTTATTTGGGAAAGATTTGATTTCTCCTTTGCTTAAGACTTAGCTGACAGTTATTTTCCTTTCAAGATTTTTAGATAGATGACTTTTGCCTCCTCTTGCTGTGTAATGTCAGCAAATGCATCTTGTGCTGTCTAGGGGAGATTTCCTCTCATGGGATCTGATGCTTTCATCTTGCTGTTTTAACAATTCTTTTTAGAAGTCTGGCCTTTGGAAATGTGGTTGAGTCTGTGGGTCCTTTGGATTTTATGAATATATAAACCCGTATCTCCTTTAAAAGTCGAGATTCAGCTATTATTTTGTTGTACAGATTTTCAATTACTTTCTCCTCTCTTCTCACATTTCTAACATGCAGATAGTTGTTTATTTAATGGTGTTCCAGGAGGCTTGAAGACTGCCTTTTTTTCTTCCTTTTTATTCTTTTACTTTTCTTCTCTGATTGGATTATTTCAAAAGATCTTTGTTCAATTTCTGAACCTCTTTTTCTTAGATCTAGCTTACTGAAGCTCTCAATTAGAGTATTTATTTAGGTTTTGAGGTATTTAGACCCAACGTCTGCATTTTTTAAATGACTTCTGTGTATTCTTTAAAATTTCTCATTTGAGTCTTCTCTTACCCCATGCATATCATTGAATTTTATGTCTGAATTCTTTTCTACACCATTGGGTTTCTTTAGAATAGTTATTTTGAATTCTTTCCCAGGCATTCTATAGATTTCCTTTACATCGGGGTTTGTTGGATGCTTTTTTGTGATACCCTCCTTCCTCTTCTTTTTCCTCCTATCTCTTCTCTCTCTTCTTCCCTTACCTCCCACTCCTCTGTTGTGTCTGTCTTCAATTTCTTCTTGAAGAATCTCATTGCATGTCTGTCTGGACTTTAACTTGCTCTATGGTCTAAGCTAAATTTAGACTTGAAAACTTTCTCTTTTAGTATCTCAAGGGCTTGGACTACATGTGTCTCACCATCTCAGCTTCTTCTGTCTGTACAAGATGCTCAAGAGATGCTCAACTGAATTCTCTGGAGTAGAGCATTTGCATGGACCCTGATAGTCAAACTTCTACAGGTAACAAAGCCTGTAAAGGCTGGGAACCTTGTCTGCAGTTAAGACTACAGATCCTTGAATTACTTCTCTGGAGCAGGGCAGTTGCAAGGGCTTCAGATAGCCCTTCACACTTCCATAGGCTTATAGCTTGTGAAGACTGTGAGTGTGTCTGCAGTTAAGACAACTGGTACCTGGTGATGGTGGGAGCTAATGGGGATTTCCTTCTCAATTTTTCCTGATGTGTGAACTCTATTCCTTTCTCTAGAGTGCATGCCAGACTTCTCAGGCCATCTGGCATTCCTGCACTTCTTGGTTGACAATTAGAGCTCTCCTTTAAATACAATTGTTCTTTTGTGGCCCTATTCCCTTTTTGTAGCAGAGATGACTACTGAGCACTACTATAGCCTTCTTGGATCCTCTTCCTCCTTCCTCCTCTTCCTCCTCCTCATCATCCTTAGAAGAAGAAGAAGAAGAAGAAAGAAGAAGAGAGAGAAGAAGAAGAGAAGAAAGAAGAAGAATCGATTTTTCTGTGCACACACACACACACACACACACACACACACACACACACACACACACGTGTTGTGTTGGTGCAGGTACACATGCATGTGCATGTGGAGGCCAGATGTTAATGTTGGCTATCTTCATATTTTTTGAAACAGGATCTCTCACTAAACAAGAGCTTGCCAAGCCCACTAGACTGGCTGAGCAGTGAGTTCCGGGGATCCTCCTGTGTCTACTTCTTCTGTGCTCAGTAGCTACTGTGTTCAACAGTTTATGTGTGTTTGGGAGAGGAACAAATCCGAGTTCTCATGCTTACACAGCAAGTACTTTGCTGACTAAGCTATCTCCCAAGAACCCTCTCAGATTATTTAAACTGATTTCCCTTTATTGTCTGAGAATTTTCTACATGTATCTAAAGCATTTTGACCAAATCCACCTCAATTTCCTCCCTCCATTTTCTCCATATCTCCCAAGTACCCTCTCAGATTATTAACTGATTTCCTTTTGTCTGAGAATTCTACATGTATCCTAAAGCTTTGACCAAATCCACTTCAATGTTGCACCTCCCATTCTCCACATTCCTAATCACTTTCTCTCCATAGCTTAACGTGGTCCTTTTCAAAGCTTACTGATTCGTAGTGCTGCCTATTGGCACAATGTGGCAGCCTTCAGGCACTTCGAAAAAAAAGGACTTCTACTCACAACCCATTGTCAAGCTTTGAATTGTCTCGCTCTTGCAGAATTTTGTAGCTTGCTTGTGCAGTCTTGTGTATCATGCCATCCAGGTATGTTTTATGGTGCAACGACGCGTGTCTGGATCGTCTGTTACTGCAGTAACCCACTATCTGACTCTGTAATATTCTGCTTCCTCTTCTACGTGATCCCTGAGCCTTGGAATGAGAGGGTGGACTAGAGAGCCTTTTAAGGCTGAGAACTTCATAGTCTCTTATTCCCCAGATTATTTTTTTAAAAATCAATGTTTCTGAAAGAAATCAGAGACCATAGTTATGCATTATTATTATCAATTTATAAATTATTATTATTATGTTTAAATGCTGACCATATTTCCTCCATATTTCTCCTTTTTACAATATACTATGGAGGTTGAACTCCACCCCTCTTCTCGACTCTGGTAACCTCTTGTTTCCAGGAGTTCGATTCTTTAGATTTCACAATTGAATGTGATGATGTGGACTTGCCTTTCTGTGTCTGACTCACTTAGCTTACTATAAAGCCCATTTACTAAAAATGCCACAGACATTTTTAATGGGCAGAATACTATTCCATTATTGTGTATATATATATACATGTATACACACAAACACACACACACATATACACATCACATGTAAAAAATTTACTCACTCATATGTGAACACTAAATCTTGATTCTTGTTAATAATAATGCTGCAGTGCATAGGAGGTAGAGCCAATTTTTTTGATGCTCTGATTTCACATTCTTCAGATGTATATCCTGCGTTGAATTGCTGGATCACATCAAGTCCTATGTTTAGTTTTTGGGGGCAACCTCTATACTGGTTTCCATGATAGCATTACTAATTTATATTCCTATCTACAAGGGCTCCTTATTCTTTATGACCTTGCCAATACTTGCTACCATCCATCCTTTTGATAATAGCCATTCTGGAAGGGGTAAGGTGAAGTCTCTGTTTTATTCTGTATATCCCTGATTATCACTGGGCTTGAGCATCCATCCTTATATGTGAATGTCATTGTATATCTTCTCTTGAAAAAAACCAAAGTGTCCTGTTCCTTTGCTCACTTTAAAAATTATTATTTGTTTTTCAGTTGAGCTGTTTGAGTCCCTTTCATATGCTGGATAGTAACCCTTTATCGGGTACGTCATATTCAAATAGTTTCATTCTACACATTGTCTTTCTATTCTGATGATGTTTCTTTTGTCGTGTAGAATTTTTTTCAGTATGAAATAATTCTATTTGCATCTTCACTTTTGCTACCTGTGCCTTGAGGTCCTTTGAGAAATCATTTCTCAAATCACTGTTATAGAAAACCCTTCTTTCTTCTGAGTAGTTTCATAGTCAGGCCTTATGTTTGCATCACTGATCTCTCTGAGCTAATTTTGCACATGGTGTGCCATAGTGGGAGCACAACCAGACTCTTGTGTGCATGGATATTCCATTTCCCTAGTACCGTTTATTGAACAGACTCTCTCATGTGTTCTTGGCGTCTTTGCTGAACTTCAGTTAATTCTGTCTCAGTTATCTTTATGTTCCTCTTTCTGTGCATCTATTTTTAATGTCACTGCAACACTATTTTGATTTACATTTTGCAGTGTATTTTGAAGTTCTATAGTTTGATGTCCCTGGATTTGTTCATTTTGGTTATGATTGCCTAGTTAGACTCCTTTGTGATACCACATGAATTTTATAAAAAGCCTTTCCTGTTATTTCTATAAAGTGTTGTTGAAAATTTCACAGGGATTTCAAAGAGCCTGTAATTGGTTTGGATAGTAAGAACAATTTACAATATTAGTGTTCAAACTCATAGCCATCAGGTCGTCCCTATAATTTGCATCTTGTCCCGGGTTTTTCCATCAGAGATGTGGATGATCTAAGGACATGGGATATCCAGACTGCTACATAAGCCAAAACATACCCACTCCCAAGTACCCTGAGACTGTGATAATAATTGGGAACTACAAAAATTTTCTGGGACAGATATTATTAAGCATCGCCTGTTTGCAGGATATGTTCATCTTACTAATGTTCTGTTTCTTCTTACCTGTATAATGTAAATTATGTTGGTAAATTGCCATGTGTTATGAGTCTCCCTGTGTCAGATTCAAGTATGTTTATATCAAATGTCCTCAACACTCTCTGTCCTGGGTCTGGACAATCTCCTGGTCCTGTGACAAGGAGAAAGGAGAAAATAAAAGTAAATAAAGAGTGAAAGCATTGTGCTCTCACAAGATCTAGAAGGCAAAGCATTTCCAACAGTCATTGCTTATCCATAGCAGGTACAAAAATACCTGCAGAGGAAATCTCCATTGGAGCTCCAGATGACTGACTCAGAAGGTTCCTCTAGTAGATCTGTATTGCATGTTGTAGGCACCAATGTGATGGGGTTACTTTTGTTTGCTCTCTCAATCAGCCTCTACTGAGTGCGGCAAGGGCCCAATTTGATGATGTGTTGTTATCTATCTTGTTATTTGTTCTTTGCTTTTTGCCTGTCAAATGCTTAATAAATGAACTCATTGGAAACTGAAGGAACATCCTTTGTAGATCTTTCTCTGGACCACACAAAGTGAACTTCGATATCCCTTCTTAGTACAGTGTTTGCATTATCTTCTATGACATTCTTCCTATGGAGTTTTCATGTGTAATTCTCCAACCCATATTCTGTGTGGCCCAGGTTCAGTATATTATCAAAGAAGTCTGTCCAGAACCCCAGAGGTGACTTGAAAATAATTCAGGTGTGTATGTGTGTGTGTATGTATATGTGTATGTATGTATATGTGTGTGTGTATGAGTTTGTATATGTATGTATGTCTGTGTGTAGGAGTATAGGTAGTGTGTGCAGTATCTTCAATTACTTTCAGTCTTATTATGTCACTGAACAAGAAGTTGCCATTTCAGCTAGGACAGCTGTCCTATGAGCTCAGAATTTTTCTGTTTCTACCATCCCCACCCACCCTAGTGCTGGGGTTATAGGGGCTTGCAGTCATGTCTTGTTTTTTTTTTTTTTTTATGTTGGTGCTTAGGATTCAAGTTTAGCTCTTGTACAGCAAGTACCCAGGATCCTCAGCTCCACAGAAAGTTTTCAAGCTGTGTTTCTGCCACCTCACTCTCAAAAGGTCAACATCCACAGCAATTTAAAACATGCTTTGGTCTTCTCTTCATCCCCTCTTATAATTGTAGAGGCTGCTTTTGAACTTGTACAGCCCTCCTTTCTCTCCTAAAGTTGATCCCACCAGTCCCAGCTTGTCTGCTTTACTCTCATCTCTCTTGATTCTAATCTCTGTTGCTTGACTCTTCTGGTGACTGAAGAATTCTTCTCCAAATATCAGTCCTGGGAAACAGTTCAGTGACCCAAATCAAAGCAATCATTTGCAGGCAGAGGACTGGGAAAAACTTGAAACTGTTGAATATTAACCAAGTTATCTGTTCACATAAATCTTTCATGCAGAGTAAGCATTCTGAAAATATGTATGGGCATGTGTGCTTGCATGTGCTTGGGGATGTATGACCTTTCTTATATTTAGTTATTCTATTGTTATTATTAATATTTCTATTATCTTATTTTTAGCTACTTCAAAACAAGTTACAGGACTATGGCTTAAAGTATTTATGAAATGCTAGGTTTTGGAGAAAAACCTCAGTTTCTTTTGTGTATAGCTAGGATGCTAATGGACAAGAACAACACAGACTTTGGAACTAGAGAGAGCTGTATCTCAAACCTGCTGGACCATCTGTTATCATTAAGTGTTTGAACAAGGCACTGCAGTCTTGTGGTCCTCATCTTTCGTGATGATAACTCTTAACTTTGCATAGTTATTTTAAAGACTTAATTAGAAAGTGTCATCAGTAACTGCCTATGGAGAACCTCTATTCTCATGGTATCTATACCCACTTTCTACATGTTGGGATTGTGATAATGAAGCAGGAAACTTCCAAGATGCCTGGAGCCTGAGGGGTAAGTTATATAAACACTGCCTGACACAAAGTGAGTACACAGCAAGGAAGTGACAGCCAGCTTTTCATTAGACTTCATTTAAAGTACTCTTTACCCCTCATTTTTTTAGATTAAAGAAAATAGAATGTTTTCTTTCTCTCTCTCTCTCTCTCTCTCTCTCTCTCTCTCTCTCTCTCTCTCTCTCCTCTTTCCTCTCTCTCTCTCTCTCTCTCTCTCTTTGTGTGTGTGTCTCTGTGTGTGTATGTGTGTATAGACATGTGTATATGAGTGTTTAAGTGTTTACAGGTGTGTACCCACATGGAGGTCAAAGGACAGCCTAGAATGTAATGCATATCGTTTTAGACATGGTCTCTCAGTGCTCCAAGTATGCTAGCTTGGCTGACAAGTGAGCCCCAGGGACCACCTTTTTCTTCCTCCCCAGGACTGGTACACAAGTATGTGTTACTATGACCAGTTTTTTTTCTTTTTTCCTTTTCTTTTTCTATCTCTTCTCTTTTCTTTCTTTTATATGTTCTTTCTTTTATATGTTCGTTATTTGTTTTGTTTTTCCAAGACAGGGTTTCTCTGTGTGGGTTTTTCCTTTTTAAACATGGATATCAAACCTATGTCATCATGATTGACAGGCAAGGACTTCAGTGACTGAGCTGTCTCACAAGCCTCAGAAGGTAGAACCCAGAAGTCTCCCAACTCTAGAATACCCACGTTGGAAGGCCTTCTGTCTGGTTCACTGTTTCAGGGTGAAAGGACAGAGGATTGTGTTGTCCTGTGGTCCTGCCTCTGAGACGACACTTCAGTGATTCCTCCTTTGGTCTCTTCCCCCAAAGTCTCCATCTACAATGTGCTTGGTTTGGCAGGACCAACATAATGAGGTAGAATCATTGTACGTGGATTCTAACAATAGGTTTAGAAGACAGTGGGGCTTCCTTCCACTTAAGTATTCCCCTCTGCCTCTCTCAAATGAAGTACTCTGAGTAAGAACTTGCTGTGCGCCATATTAACCTTGATGATATCCACAACTGGAGAAACTGGGTCTCCCAACGATGGCTATTTCAGTGAACTTGGATGCCCGGCCTCAACCAATTTGTTAGTAGTTGTATCATTGGCTTACAGTGACCACAATTTTATGGAGGCCTCGAGAAAGACTCATTCAGATAAATAGCTCCCACACACCTGAATGGTTAGAAAACTAAATATTTGTTTCTTTGCACATTTGGTATTTGAGAATATTATGTGAGTATTCTTGGTCATGATGCCTCCCCGATCCATTCTTATATACTGCTGCCAGCCGGACAACACAGATTAGCACCTGGGTACTTGGATTAGGGTTGGCTCTTCTGTACCAGCCATGACTGAGCCTTTCTTCTTTAAGAGATAATAATCCTGGCCCTACTGCGCATCCAGAAGTTATGGGAACATTTGTTTTCCCCCTGGGCCTGTTTTATCTATACCTTTCAACACATCAGCTAGGAAAGCTTCCACCTGAGCCCCTGAGGACAAGTGTCACTTTAAAATCATTCCATTGTCATCTTCGAATTTCTCTCTGGAGATTAGGTTTAGGGTGTGGGGCACAGCAGGAGAGCTCCTCCAGTCTTGTCAGGGCATAGACTGAGAGTATCAAGGCAGAGCCTGATAATGAATCTCTAGGTCAAACCAGGCTTGGAGAGATTCCAAGTCTTAGACAAAGCCTGGCCCCTCTGTGAAGCTGCTGGGATTCATCTTGCTCTGATCAAAACCAAGTCAGGAGTGCTCACACTGGCAAGAGCTTGGGACTGTGTGTATTTGAGTGTATGCATATGTGCTTATGTGCATTAAATTCTAGGTAGGTACTGGAACCTAAACTCATACCCTCGCAACTGTGTGGTACGTACTTTGCCCACTGAACCATCTCCCAGTCCCACATCACACTTCTTCCAGTCAGTACCACACATTTCTGATATATAAGAAATATTAAAAGAAGAGAGAGGATGTATATTTTCCAGTTTCTGTGATTTTATGCCAAAGATACACCTCTCTCATTCATTTTAACACTAAAATATCACCTTTTCAAGCCATAAGAAGAAAATTCACAAAAGAACTCCCAGATTAATTATATGCAACATTGTATATGCCTGTGTGTGTGTGTGTGTGTGTGTGTGTGTGTGGGGCAGTGTTTTTTAATCTTCTGTGAGTCATATGCTTTTGGAAGCTATTACAGTTCTTCAAGTTCCTATCATAGGGTATTTTCTTTCTTCCTCAGATCTCATGTTTCATAAGCAGAGGTGAGATCTAAATCTAGGGTATGAGGGCTTCAAAGCCCCTGCACTTTCTACCATGCATTGCTTCCAACTGTGATGGTCCCCTTAGTCTCTACCTGCATGGTCACCCTCATGAGTAAAGAGATCATGTGTATGTGAGGGTTCCTCTGAAAAGACAGGACTCTGTGGTGCCCTTTCCTTATCTGCAGGGTGCCTCCACTTTAACTGGTTTTCTATTTGGAAAGTTTCATTTGTACAAAGCATTTCAAAGCAAAACCAAACTGAACCAAGCTGGAAAAACCAGTATATACTAACCTCAATGTCTTGATAATGTCTAAGACATCCACTATAAAGTACCAGCCAAGCTCCCTCCTTCCTGAGCCATCTGGGTGCCCATCTCAAGGAAAGACCAGAGCTGGACTTGGTACAAGATGGCAGTTATTCGAGCTGGGATCAGCTTTAGGCTTAGGGTCCCTGTGAGATGGAGAAGAAGGAGAAGTGGGGAACATTAGACTGAAGAGACTCACCATCTAACAACTTTAACACCAGACCTGCGACCCAGCGGGTATCCTAAATAGTTGAGTACCAGCTTTCAACTCAGACATTTCTCATGATAGCTAAATTTCGACTGCTCTCAAGATCTTTCTAGACCACAGTCAAATTCCTTCATTTCCCTAAGCCTCAGGTCATCCTCATCTGTGAATAGGAGAGAATAATAATGACCATTTCACAAAGTGGTTACAGAGATGAGTGAGAATACACAGCGGCAGCTCTAACAGCTGTCACAAATCGAGCACTTCCCATATATAGGCAAGTGCTGGGATGACAGTCCATATTCATCACTCTGTGAGTTTGTTCAGCAACCCTATGGAGAGGGAGGCTTTGGCTGGTGACTAGGTACTAAACAAGCAGCCAGCAAGTGGGAGTTGCCATTATTATTGCTGTGACATGACATGGTGTTGGGTGAGCCACACAGGATGACTGAGTGTCTGCCCACATATGATGGTGCCTTCACCAGCTTCTCTGGCTGGGAGGAGTATGGCATCCACCCAGAACTAAGAACTTCTCTGTGATCTCTTTCTCTTGAGTTTCCTTCTCTTCTGTTGTGAAGAATTTCTACTCCTGTCTCCAGTCCCAGTCCAATCAACTTCCTCTGATCCCAGCTGACACTGGTTGGCAAGAAGGGAAAAGGAAATTTTTAGAAATGCATTCTCATGTGTGAGTGTGTCTGTGTTTGTTGGTGTGTGTGTCTTGTGTGTGTTTGTATGTATGTGTTTGTGTGTACATGCACAGGCCAGAAGTCAATGTCAGCTCTCTTTCTCAGCTGTTTCCCACCTTAGCTTTTGAAACAGGATCTCGTTAAACCTAGAAATAGCTCACTG
The DNA here is from genome assembly GCA_021653895.1 of Mastomys natalensis. Classification (NCBI taxonomy): domain Eukaryota; kingdom Metazoa; phylum Chordata; class Mammalia; order Rodentia; family Muridae; genus Mastomys; species Mastomys natalensis. The sequence continues at coordinate 389,187 of JAJTUV010000205.1, forward strand.
TTTTGACTAGACTAGCTGGCCAGGGATCTTCTTGTTTCTGCCCTCTCTCTGCCCTGGGATTACAGGTGTATGCTGCCATTACTGGCCCTTTAAAACATGAGTTCTGGAGATTAGAACTAGACTCTCGTGCTTTTGTGGCAAGCACTTTGCTAACTAAGCCATCTCTCTGCCTCAGACTATGCATCGGATTTAAGATCGGAAAGCAGACCTGTGATCTCTTTCTTCTACTTTCAAACAGAGAAGGCTGTCTGCCATTTGCCACCAGTGTGGGAGCCTGCAGAATGGCAGTTCATCACTAAACCTGAATCTCCTTGCCTCATAGACCTGGAAAGGGAGTGCTATGGAGGACCAGCTACATGCCAAGGGAATTATGAATTGCCTCGGTTGTTCAACACCTTGTGGCCATGTCACTACTTTACAGATGATAAAAAAAAATATAATGGTGGCATAGGGATGGTGAAACTCATCAAAGAAGTGGGACTGGAATGCTGGTTAGTTGAAACCAAGTCCTATGCCCTGTGACTGACATTATCAGAACTTCCAAAGGTTACCCTCGGGCAGCCACCCAGTTCCCTCTCTGCCCATATGTGAGAACACAATAATCTACTTTGTTGGCCATTTTTGTTGCTAAATATCTCCACAAACTACTCACACAATAGGGTACATGTGGCTAATGCTGTTCATTAGATTACCAAGGTTGTAGTGCCACCATCTGCAGGCCATCTAGCCTGCTGCTTTTGGAAGGTAATTTGAGCAATAATAAGAAGTTCTGATTAGTTCCTGATATGGTTTCCTCTTTGAGTCTTCTGGCTTAAACAAAAATGTAGCTTTGATCCTCGTCAACAAACATGGTGACACAGCCAGGTGAGTCACACACCACTCATTCTCAGTGGCTTTCCAATGCATGGGCAGACCACTAGTTTGTCTAGTTTGTCTCCATGGAATCTGCTTCTTAGCACATGCCTGGTAAAAATAGTTCACATGCCAGCAACCTGTGCTGCCATCTTGTTAGTATAGATTAGAGAGAGGAAGGAATTCTGTTAGTAAGAGAGAAGCATCCTTTTTCTTTGGGAACATCATAGACAGTCAATTGATTTAGAATATGGTGAGTGCCAGGTTCCTAGGATGTTAAAAAAAGGGTGGGAGGGTCAGGGACTTGGAAATGAGAGCAAGGTTAGAACATTGCTGACCAATCAGATAGGAGATATTCTACATGACTATGTAGAAAATGTGAAATATTGCTATATGTTTAAGATATAATTGCTATTAATTAAGATATTAATTGCCATTAATTTTAGAATCTCTTGGTAAATGAAAACTAAGTATCTGAGAGAGAGTATTCTTCCAAATCTCCTGTCTCATATATTGGCCACCTATACCTTCATATTGAGATTTTGGCATATAAATGTATTGTCGAGGAATACATGAGCCGAGGGACAGACTTCTAGCATACTGTCTTCATTGATCAGAACAGAAGCACTAGGCTACTGTGTGGGAGTCTCTGGTGGGACAAGTCTCTTGGGTGGATCAAGAAATGGCAGAGCAAATGCTGTGTGGCACCTCAGTTAAACTTGGAGTAAATGCACCTGTTTATGGTGGTGTTTGGATGTGAAAGGAGAAAATACCAAAAATAGTCAAGATAATTTTTCCATTAAAATTTAGAGGGGTTAGTTAGGAAGCTAGTATTTAAGAGAAAAAATACAGTTATCTCTTCCAAGTATATGGTGTACATGTTAATATATATGATGAGGTTTTGGTATACACTCATCTATGGTATCCATGGAGGATTGGTTGCAGGAACCCCCTTGGATACAAAACTCTCAAGTTCCTTTGTAAAATGGAATTACATTTGCACAGTCTTTTGAACACTTATCTCATCTCTAGATTACTTACAGTTCCTAATACAGTGCAATACCAAGTGCATACCTGTTACACTGCTGTTCTTCCAGAAATACTAACAAGTATAACATCTGTACATGTTCAGTACAGGCATAGGTCTTGCTAAATGTTTTTGATCTGTAGCTCATCAAGTCGGCAGATATAGAACCCAGGAATGCAGGGTCAATGTGTTTCCTTCTCAAATATTTTGTATGTTAAATTTTGAAAAAATAATTAATATTAAAGTATGGCACAATTTTGTATCTTGCTTTTCTGCTATAGTAGATCACAAGCAACTAGGATATTATTATAAATTTTAATTAATACTAACATAGCTAACTATTGAAGCAATGTTAATTGGTATGCGATAGACACAGTACAAAAGCACTTCTCGTTCATTTAAGTTCCACTTAAGTCAGCAGGCTCAGTTCTTATAACACTAAGGCTTAGGGGTGTCAGTTCACATGGCAACAGTCATTCAGTTAAAAGCTCAAGTTGGAATGTCAACTCAGGTTTGCCAGGCTACTGAATATGAACTACATTTCCTAAAAGGGCGGTATAATGACATCCTTGCATTGACTACTTTTTTTTTCACTTATTGAGACATAAAATATGGAGATCTTACCCTCAATGGCCCTTTGAGTACATGAAATCAATGGTCTCATACCAAGATTACTCATTGTGTCTCTCTAAATTTACACACACACAAGGAACTGGCACACTCACATGCAGAGACACACAAGAACACATATACTCAAATGTATTTTCTATTTTTCTCCTGTGTTGAGTTGCTATTTTAAGCAACAAGTAGTTTGAATTCTGAAAAGACTGGCACAAGTAAAAAATATATTTAATTAAGGATTTTATAGTGAGGAAGAATGTGTCAGGGTTACCAACCCAACAGTTCACAGAGGAAACCAACTCTGCTCACTAATCTTTTCTCCTGACCAACAGGCATCACGAACTTCCTGCTCTGAACATCAGTCTTCCTCTCCTCCAACAGTATTTCAATGGCTATAATGTATTCTAGCAAATGGGCCACTTGATGGTTCCCTGATCTACAGGCATTTCTGTTAGTTCATTTTTTTTGTTTTTAACCATATAAGTGAGATAGGAGATGTAAGAAGTAAGAAGTGATGGGAGAGACTCAAGAGTAAGAAGAGGAAAAGTAGTATGGAGTGTTTATTTTCACTTAGTCCTACTTTTATACATGGTTCATTATGAAACTATAGGAATACAGGCAAGTACATACCATGTCTTCTTAGTAGTATACACAACAGATGTGTTGTATGGGCTGTCTTTCATTATTGGTCCTGATGATTGGAGTGCTTGTCAACATACTATAATATGTGATGCTTTCAGAGTTCTTCCATCTATTCCTCTTATCTGTGGTGATGTGATGCCTCAGACTGATGATCAGACTTTTGTTGCAATGAGTTAGTACCCTCCCAATGGACTGTGGGGACATCAGTCTTGAGAAAAAGAAAACAGTGATCTTGGTCTCTCTACATTCTGTTTTACTATACCCTGTGAAGACTTAACAAAAGCATCTATATACCAATCTTTATACTCACCATGTGACTAACAGTGCAGGTGAGGGTTCACTGAAATGTGCAGCATCTTCTTCCAAGCAAAACAGTGAACACACCGAGGACAAGTGTCTGCTCACTGGCAGAGCTAATCCTGCTCTACAGTTTCTAGAGAAGGCTTCATTTGGTTCCTAAAGTATTCCTTCTCTCTATTTTGCTTAGTGTTGTTTTTCTTTTTCACACTCACTCCTGTATCCACACCCATGCTTATGAACCATATGTATTTATTCTTGTGACTCACATTTCAGTCTTTCAAAAAAGTAACCCATTATGGTGTACCCATTTATTTACTTATTTTTGATGCAGGGTCTTACTATATAGCCCCAAACAACCTGGAATTTGAAATCCTCCTGTATGTGCTAGATTAGAGGCATATACCAGCATGTCCAGCTTAGAACTAGATTTTTCATTAAGATATCATTTGAATATATACTTCTGTCCATGTGCTTTATTTCAACTATATACAAATTGTATTTGACTGTGCATCTCAATCTATTTACTTTTCCCATAGAGACATCTGTCAGAGGCCCTGCAGACTGCTTTTTTACATCAAGTCTGCCGCTGCCCATTGCCACACAATGCCCCAGGTCTGGTGCTCCAATCAGCTGCCTCTCTCTTCTTCAGTAAAATGCTGGTTGTAGCCAATGCTCTGTAAAAAAGAGTAAACACTTTGTACACAGTCTCTTCTTGGATTTGTAAAGAATTTATTTGGGTAATATGACCAGGTGTGTGGAATTACAGGGTTCGCCTCCTCCTCAGAGAGCAAAAGGGGTCTCTGACTCCTTATCCTTACCTACACTCTTCTCTCGCTTCCCTTCCTTCTCCCCTCCCCTCCCTTCCCTTTGCTTTTCTTCCCTTCAACTGCCTCCCCTTCCTTCCTTCTTCCCCCCCCCCCCCCCCCCCCCCCCCATCACAGGGCACAACTAAGAAGTTCCAGTGAATTTTCTATTTCTTTCTTCATTTACATTCACACATAACTTAGTCTTAAGTCTACCCTTGTTTGTGTAGTTAGATAGGGAGCTAATTTTTTTATCTTAGACTTTCCTTATTTCCCACTGACTTTTGTTGACCAAGTGTTACCCTCAGCAAATCAGTGGTCAGTTTATTTATTGTCATCTGCTAATCTCTTCCTGTCAACTTCTGTTTTGTTGGCTACTTTGTTTCTGACCCAATATCAAAAATTTTATTATTTGTTTTTAATATGCCCTAAAGTCAATGACTTGGACATTTGTGAGTCAATGTAAATTTCCAATAATCCAGTTCCTAAAATATATCCAGTTGAAATTTTAATTGGAAAACATGAATTGTGTACCTGAAACTCAAGGGAAATTTTGGCTGTTGGTGACCTTGTGATCCCTGGCCCTGGGCCAGCTTTGGCACTTGGGGTTGGTGATGCCAGAACATCTGGTGAAGCCAGCACTTCAAGGCACTCCTCAGCTCCTGGAAATCATCGCCCAGGGGATGACTCATGGTATCACAAAAAAGCTGCTGATCTCATGAGTTCCAGAAACCACTGCACCGTTGGGCAGGGACTCTCAGCTGGATGCTGTGCTGAAGGCTGCCTGGAGCAACACCTCTCACTTCATCTGAGGTGGTGACATAGCCAGAAACTGGTTCCCATCTAAACCCTGGAAAGTACCATGGGCGAGGTCATGTCCAAACATGTCAGGGCCTTTCTGAGATTGTTATCTTCATGGTCCCCAAAATCACTTTCCACCAAATCTAACTGATGAATGGAGAAAATAAATTCAATTTTGTTGACTTCTATCCCTTGTAATTACTAAAAGAATGTGTGCTAACCACACCCCACAGGAAGAAAAGACTTAATTGTTCTGCTTTCAGAAAAAATAAAAATGAATTGGCCTTTCTGAATAACAAAGGAGAATTAAAGGAAAAGAAATCTGGAGGCAGAGAAAAAAAAAAAACCTCCGAAAACAAAAAAACAAAACTAAAGTAAACCCATGTGCCAAGTGCTCACACCTTGACCTGCTCTTTTCTGGATTCTTTTTATTTTTTAAATTAATTAGTTATTTTATTTATTTACATCCCAAATGTTGTCCCCTCCTGATCCCCTTCCCAGAGTTCTTAACCCCATCCCTCCCTCCCCTTAACCTCTGAGAGGGTGCCCACCCCCCTGCATCCCTCTTCTCTGGGGCATCAGGTCTCTACAGGCCATCCTTTCCTGCTTAGGCCAGACAAGGCAGTCGTTGGTCTTCTTCGATGTATGTGTCAGGGGCCTTGTCTGATTGTACCATTTGCAAGTGTCTACACAAAGGACTTGGTATGCCTTCTTTTGTGGAAGATCTCTTTTGCTTTGCAGAAGATATTAATCGCAGCATATATAAATCAATCAATATTTTCCTTATAATTTTTCTCTCTCACATGGTGTTTTAGAAAAAGATGTTTTAAGACTGAGCTCATGAGGATACTCAGTCCTCATTTTACAATTTTTAAAAAATCATTTTTAAATTTGACTTTAAACTTATCCAGACTTTTCTGCAGGCAAGGAGAGGTGAAGGATTACTGTGGGAACTCTGATCCCATCTTCTCTCACTGTATGGTCCTGGCTACCAAGAAGTAAGCAGCTTTGCTCCTCCAAACCCTCCTCACAAAGAGGGGCCGAAGCTAGGATACTGACTATGTTGGGGGGGGAACCTCTGAAGTTGAGCAAAAATAAGCAATTCCGTCTTTAAAACATTTTATCAGATATTTTGCCACAGGAATGACAGCTGACAAGAATGCATTAGAAGTAAAATTATTCCAAAGGTCATTTCACAAGAGGCAGAAGAAATTTGAAGAGATGTGTGATTGTTAGTTGTACTTAATATATTTCCCAGTGAAGTCTAGTAAGCACATCATTTTTTTTTTTTTTTTTTTTTGGTTTTTTCGAGACAGGGTTTCTCTGTGTAGCCCGGGCTGTCCTGGAACTCAGAAATCCGCCTGCCTCTGCCTCCCAAGTGCTGGGATAAAAGGCGTGTGCCACCAACGCCCAGCTTAGTAAACACATCATATACTGACATATTCCTATAGAAGACACAGAACTTAGAATGTTAAGTCTGTACACTGTATATTTATCTTGTTTATGTCATTTGAGCCTTATCTTTTAACAAATGTGGCTTAAATAATTTATTAGTTAATTAAACTTATTGACATTTTACATACTTCTGTGTTCATTCTTTATCTTTCTGTCTTTCTCCTTTCTTTTTCTTTTCTCTCCCTTTTTCTCTTCCTTCCTCCCTCCTTCCTTTCCTTCCTTTCTTCTCTCTCTCTTTCTTTCCTTCCTTCCTTCCTTCCTTCTTCCTTCCTTCCTTCTCTTCCTTCCTTCCTTTCCTGCTTCTGTCTGTCTGTCTGTCTGTAGTATAGCCTAGCTTTGAACTCACTGTGGAGCCAAAGTCAAGTATTTTAGGTTCACTTTCCTTCCCATTTAAATATGTCCTTTGCTGATTCCATGGATACCTGTACAACTATGTGTAAAAGTGTTTTGACTTGACCCTCACTATTGAATATATGCCACTGAACATAAGATTTTTATCTTGACAGCAATTTTCTTTGTCTTATTAGTTTTAAGAAATTTCTCTAATTCTCTAATTTCTCTTTACAGCTACCCAGAGCTTTTATCAATAGTTCTTCATATTTTTAACGACACAGTAAGTAACAAAATGCTACTGTTTTGTCTCGTGTAGACCTACCTGTTACTTAGTATTTCTCCCTTGCAGGTTTCAACATATTTTCTTTGCTCTGTACATTTTGTGTTTTAAACCGTAATATATAACTTTTATTTCTTCCCAAACCTTCCCCCACCTTTCTCTTTAACATGTCTGTTACTAGAAACACAGTACCAGTTTTCTTAGGCTCTCTGTCTTGACCATAGTTCCAGCCATTGGGGGAGGGAGTTTCCCCATTCCAGTTTCTCCAGGAAAGGAAGGTCTCTGAGGGCTGATCTTGACTCCCAAGGTAATGGATTTAGAACTAGAATAAGAGAAAAAAAAATCTGGGTATGTTTGTGAGAGAGCTTCTAGAGTAGGTTAGCGGAGGTGGAACAGACCTGTCTTAACTGTGGACAATGCTATGGACTGGGGTCCCTGACTAAAGAAAGGGAGTTTAGCCCATGCACTCAAACCTCTGCTTCCTGACTGTGGGCACAATGTAGGCAGCTGCCTCTGGCTTCCACCATAATGAGCTGTATGTACCATAGAACCTTTTCCCACGAGTGGCTTATTGTCCTGTATTTGAGCACAGTAGGAGAAAAGTCTCCAACTACACAGACCACACCTGTATGTGGTTGAAATACTCAACAGAGATGTTTTCTTCCGGTCAATTCCTATTATTACCAGAATCTGAAGTAGATCTGTACTGCTCTCTACCACAAACTTTGTAATAAACTCTGTCCACTACACTATGCTCTGTCTGAATTCTTTTGATGGGAATCACAAGGAGTGGTGAGGGCTTTGGAGAGGGCAGAGTGAGACCCCAGTGAGATTGCAGCATCCCATGACTGGTTTCTGGGTATGCACACTTCATTTAAAGAGGGGACCATAGAAATAAACCCACACACCTATAGACACTTGATTTTTGACAAAGAAAGCAAAACCATACAATGGAAAAAAGAAAGCATCTTCAACAAATGGTTCGGGTCTAACTGGATATCTGCATGTAGAAGAATGCAAATAGATCCATATCTATCATCCTGCATAAAACTCAAGTCCAAGAGGATCAAAGATGTAAAACTGGATACTCTAAATCTAATAGAACAGAAAATGGAGAATATCCTTGAACTCATTGGTACAGGAGACAACTTCCTTAACAGAACACCAATAGCTCACACTCTAAGATCAACAATTGTTAAATAGCACCTCATGAAACTGAAAAGCTTCTGTGAGGCAAAGGACAAAATGGCAGCCTACAGATTGGGAAAGGATCTTCAGCAACCCTTCATCTGACAGAGGGCTAATATCCAAAATTTATAATGAACTCAAGAAGTTAGACACCAACAACCCAAATAACCCAATTAAAAAAATAGAATACAGAGCCAAACAGAATTCTCAACAGAGGAACCTTCAATGGCTGAGGAGACTTTAAAGAAAGGTTCAAAGACCTTAGTCATTAGGGAAATGCAAATCATAAACAATTCTGAGATTCTATCTTACATTAGTCACAATGGCTAAGATCAAAAACTCAAGGGACAGCACATGTTGGCATGGTGCAAGGGGAACACTTCTCCACTGCTGGTAGGAGTGCAAACTTGTAAACCACTTTGGAAATCAATTTAGCCAGTTTCTCAAAAAAAATGGGAATTGTTCTACCTAAGACCCAGATATACTACTCCTTGGAATATACCCAAAAGATGCCCACTATACCACAGGGACACTTGCTCAACTATGTTCATCGCAGGTTTATTTGTAATAGCTAGAAACTGGAGACAGCCCAGATGTCCCTCAACTGAAGAATGGACAAAGAAAATGTGGTACATATACACAATGGAATACTATTCAGCTATTAAGAACAAAGATATCATGAATTTTGCAGGCTAGCAAATGAAACTTGTGAATATCATCTTGGGTGAGGTAACCCTCACCCAAAGGACATGCATGGTATGTACTCACTTATAAGTGGACTTTAGCCATAAAATACAGGATACCCATGCTGACACTCCACAGATACAAAGAAGCTAAACAAGAAGGAAGGTCCAAGCAATAATGCTTGAATCTCACTTAGAAGGGGAAATAAAACAGTCATAGGAGGCAGATGGAAGGAGAGTACTGGATGGAAGAGGTAATCAGAGAGAGGAATTGGTGGGGAGTTTCAGGATCAGGTGTGGGGAGGGACAGGAAAGATGGCCAGATGGTCATGAGAATGAATGGAAATTTGCAACTGGGAGGGGTGGGGAGGTAGAAAACATCTCAAAGATGTGCCAGAGATCTGGGAAAGGGGTGGCTCCCAAGAATCAGTGACTTTAACTGTGACTCACAGCACTGGGGATCTGGAACCTGAAGAGACCACCTCCTGTAGCCAGGCAGGAAGCCCAATAGAGTGACAGGGACAACCAACCCACTCACAAAACTCTGGACCCAAAATTATTCTGTTTACAAAAAATGTAGGCATGGGGAATGGAGCAGAGACCGAGGGAATGGCAAACAATAACTAGAGACCCATTCCATGGGCAAGTACCAATTCCTGACACTATAAATGATACTTTATTATGCTTGCAGATGGGAGTCTAGCATGGCTGTCCTCTGAGAGGCTTCACCAGCAGCTGACTCAGAGGGATGCAGACACCCATAGCCAAACAGTGGATGGAGCTTAGGGCCTCTTATGGAAGAGTTGGAGGAAGGATTGAGCCCCAAAGAGGGTAGGAACTCCACAGAAAAAACAACAGTGTCTACTAACCTGGATCCTTGGGATTCTCAGAGACTGAACCACCAATCAAAGTGCATACATGGGCTAGACCTAGGCCTCCTGAAATATGAAGTAGATATGCATCTAGGTCTTCATGTAGGTCCTGAACAACTGGAATGGGACTATCCCAAAAGCTGTTGCCTGTCTGTGGATATGTTTTTCTAGCTGGATGCCTTATCTGGCCTCAGTGGGAGAGGATGAGTCTAGTTCCGCAGAGACTTGAAGTGCCATGATAGGGGTGGATACTGGGGTTGGGGGAGCTCTACCCCTCAAAGGAGAAGAGGATGGGAATGGGAGAAGGGATTGTGGGAAGGGGGTGACCAGCAGGGGAGCAGTGATTGGGATTAAAGTGAATAAATAAAAAAAATACATAAAAAAAAAAATTAAAAAAGAAGGGACTAGTTTTCATTTGGACTTAAGTTCCAAGTCAATAGACACTGATAGTTTCTATAATATTCAGTGGGTGTCATCTTGTATCTATAACTTAATGTCATTTCTTACTGTTTTATGATTCTGAAGACTGAAACCTCTGTCTTCCAGACCGTGTGTTTGGGCCACCCCCATTGGCATGTAATCACTGTATTTGAGTTTATTTTGTGGTCTCTTTTATGTTTATACCATGTTTTTACTGACCCCCCCTTTCCCCTTTCCTGGCATGGTTTCTTTTAAGTTAATTGAATAGATTTTTAAATTTCATTTTGTCTCTAGTATTATCTCACTGTATTTTCTTTTACCTCTGTTTATAGTTCACCTTCTCAGGTTGTTCTAGACCTGCTGGAATGGTCTCTAACCTTTGGGGCTGCTGGGGTTCCTCATGAAGCCGAAGCTGAACCACACATCAACTCCTAAAGTGCAAATGTGAACCAGTGAAAATGTCCAACAGACATGTCACAGGCCAGTCAGACAGAGGCAGTGCCTCAGCTGGTGTTCTCCTTTCCCAGATGACTCTAACCTGGGTACAGTTAACAAAAGCCACCCATCGACAGTTTCAAAGTGCTTTTGATTAACAGTATCAGGAATGCATGTGGGATACTTAGTATTGATTTTAGTGAAAGACATGGAAGACCCCCACCCTGAAAACTCCATGACACTGATGCAGCAAGAGACAATGTAAGTGTAAAACTCAATATTAGTCAGGTCCCATCCTTTCCAAATTAACTTCATGTATACATTCAATGCAATTCTAGTCACAGTCTCAATATAATTTTCAGTAGAAATTAATAAGAGAATTCTGAAATACACACAGAAATGCAAACGACTTGGAAGATGCAGAGCAGTTATGAAAAATACCAGACTTGCAGGACATATACAAAGCTTGAAGGCTATTGAGAAACCATGGTGATTAACACACTGCCCTGTGGGTAGGCAAGGATTGAACTAATTTCTTAGGACTATCTGAAACAGAAATGTTCTCGTATTAAAAACTATTTAAATTATATTGTATTAAGTAACTATCATGTGAGAAGGATACTTTTAAACTTTGTATATTATATACAAAGTCACTTTGACCCAGTGGAGGAGCCTGGACATGATGCACAGAAATGGTACCTCAAAAGAGAAGAAAAAGGAGGAAAACACATCGGCTTTGACCTCAAATGGCTGAAGGAGAGAATGTATTTGTTGTCCACCTCATCTTTGCATCCTTCAGTGACATCTTCGCCCATGTTACCAATTTTTATGGCAAGGAAACCATCTGCTGTGACTGGTGATCTGAAGGTAAAAGCTGACTGAGGCAAGTCCTCTCCATATGCAGCCATATGGCTGTCCATGATATGGCCCAGAGGTTCAAGGAGCTGAGTGAGCATCACTTCCCTGGATATCAAACGCTGGCCCACAGAGGGAAACAGGACCAAGAGCCCTGGACCTGGAGCCTAGTCAGCTCTCGGAGCTCCTGCTTACTCAGGGATGAAAATGGCGTAGATTGAGACCATCACCCCTAATCTGACAGCACTCAAAGGAAGGGGTGCTGTCATGGTCACCATCTGTGAACGGACTTCTCAGATTACTTTCTTTTAATAAATTGCTTTGTGTAAGCTAAAATAAATAAATTCACTTTAAAGGGAAAGCCATCTAGATAAACATGGAACATTGAGGTAGGTTAAGATGCCCACTGTACATTCAAACAGAGATGGTAGATAGGTTGTGACCCCCAAGTCGGGGGTCATAGAGGTGTGAGCTACTACACATATTTGTCAAGGCAGAATTGATATTGAATGTTCTAAAACTAGATGAGACAATTTGCAGAGTGATTATAAATAAACAGGATCTGAGAAGGAAGTCCCAAGTGTGTGGCCTTTGCAAGCTTTGTAGGGCTGATCAGGAAAAATTAGGGAAGGAGACTGGGAAGGACTGACCAGAGAGGTCAGAGAAAAACCAGGCAAATTAGATGCTCACACAGGACAGTGACCATGTGCTGAAGCACTGCTAGAGAGGCAAGAAAGAACAACCAAACACTGGGGTAGCAACATGGTGATCACTGGTGACCTCGATATGGAACAAGGGAGCAGTTAGGAAGAGAGTCTGACACAGCTGTGTCTGACTCTTCTATAAAGGAGAATGTAGGCTAGTGACCAGAGGTGACTGTAAGTTCAGAAGACAAACAATATATTAAAAATGTATGAGAAACAATGACTCTCACTTCATAAGAGTACCAGAGACTAGGAGAAACAAAAGAGAGGACTTTTGTTTGTTTGTTTATGATCTTGCAAAGTCAGGTGTTAGCTTAGAGAAAAGGCAAATAAGGCTCCTCAGTTTCCCATTGGCTGAGTTCTTGAGGGAGGAACAGTCTTCACAGTGTCTTGTATCGCCCCTCCCTAAATCCCCTGTTTTATTTGTTCTGGATGCCAAGCTTTATCTAATGTATATCCTGGGGCTCAATATTCATTCACTTTCTGAATGTGTGTTTGGTCAGGTACCAGACTGCCTGTGACTCTTCAACCCTAAGCTGAACTGAGAAGCATCCAGGCTGCTCAGGTGCCAGCTGAAGACAGGGGCCTAGTGCCTCTGGCTTATCTGTGATTCAGAGATGAGCTCTAAACACATCCTATACTGAAAATGGAATGTAAAGATTTATTTCTTACAAACTGATGGCAATGGCCAGCAGAGGACAAATTTGGCAATACAGGCGAGGGAGGGGAGGATTACTGAATGTGTTTTTGCAGTGGTGAGGTGGGGTGGGCTGGTGATGGTATAAATGAAGGACTTACTGTTACTCAGATCAAGAAGTAAAGCAGAGTTTGCAGGCTTAAGTGTAGGTGGCTAAACCCTTGACACTATTAATGATACTCTGCTATGCTTACAGACAGAAGCCTAGCATAACTGTTTCTTGAGAGGCTTCACCCAGCAACAGATGGAGACAGATGCAGAGACCCACAGAAGACAAACATCAGGCAGAGCTCAGAGAGTCTTGTAGAAGAGTGGGGGATAGAACTGAGGACACCACAGAAGACCTACAGAATCAACTAACTTGGACCCATGGGGGCTCACAGAGACTGGACCATCAACCAAAAAGCATACAGGGGCTGGACCTAGGCCTCCTCCATATTTAGAGCAGATTCATAGCTTAGTATTTATATGTTCTCTCTAATAATTAGAGCGGGGACTGTCTCTGACTCTGTTGTTTGCTCTTGGATTCCCCTCTTCCTAACTGAACAGCTTGGTTGGGCCCCAGTGGAAGAGGATTTGCTTAGTCCTGCTGGGACTCGATATCCCAGGATGGGGTGGTACCCAAGGGGATCTCCCCCTTCTCTGAGGAGAAGGAGATGGGGTAATTAAGGAGGAATTTGTGAGGGTAGGACTGGGAGGAGAGGAAGAGAGACTCCCCCAAAGTGTGGGTGGATAGAGACAGCAGGAAAATGAGGAGTTCTCTTCCAAGGAGGGTCATCAGCTGACAGTGAGAACTGAGACTGAGGTTGACATGAGGATGCGTAAGCTGAGGTCTATGTTGGGCATGGTGGTGGCCACTAAAGTTCCAGTTCTTGAAGAGGCTGAAGCAAGGAGATAAATGAGCCTAGAAGGTTTGAGAATAGCCTGGACAACATACCAAAACCAGTCTGAAAGAACAAACCCCCAAAAGAAAAAGAATCAACCTTCAATACCTAAAAACCAAACCCAATAAATTATAAACAAAGAGCCTCTGCCCAAAGAACTTACAATCTTCTGGGGAAGAAGAGATAAAAACAAATAGAAAACCCAGTACCAACACTTCCACAATGAGCCAGAAGGGATTTAGCCAAGATGCAATGGGAATACAGAGGTGCAGATAGGTGATCAGTTGCACTGTCGCATGGCCAAGTCTTTACATGGGGCTTACATTCTGCGAAAGGAATAACCCAAGTAACGCTCTCTGAAGGCCTCTCCCCACAAGTCAGTAGATTATTCTAAATAACACAGTAAAAAAACATCCTGCTACCAAAACCTTCATTTTCTCCCTCAATTATTTCCTTAAGACAGATCTCTAAAAATGGAATTTCGGGTCAGAGGCCGATATTTTTCAGTTTTTGCTATATTCAGCAAGGTTGCTGGGTTTCACAATTTGAAATTTCATGGATAATCATGGTAAAGTTTCATAAAGCATTTTGGTTATTGAAGAGTAAGAAATTCTAGTAAGACTGCAAAAATGAGCTTTAGCAAAACTGACAAGAATTTCAGAATACTCCTAATGATGTTGATTTCAGCCTACAGATGTGAGGAATTCATCATAAGGTTTAAAGTGGAGTGAGCAGAAATGCTATTAGGACTGTGCACTTAAGAATCATTTAGAACATAATGCCACTTCTGACCATCAGTACTACTTGGGTCTCTCCCTACTGGCCGAAGAGCATCATCTGGAATGGAGTGAAGATGATGATCTTTGTCTATCAGCACATAGACAGGAGGACAGCACAGGCACCTGCTGTAGCATCTTCAGACATTTTAAGCCATAAGACCACTTACCTTTACTACCTTGAGGCACTTGAAGCGGGTTCTTCCTTATTACCTCTCTGCAGGATGCAAGGGAAACAGCCCCTTCCCATAATGTTGCTTCTAGATCCGGATAAGAAGGCTTTATTCTGTCTTCCTTTTGGTTATGACCTTTGTTGTAAGGTGAAAGGTGCATGGTACCAAAGGAAGGGAATCACCTAGAGCTCATATTCTGTGTTTAAAGCCATGATTCCAGCCATGTTAATCCTCTGCTCAAATGGTTTTAAAATTTTTTCAGGAGTCATTAGAGACCATCCCCCCTGAGTCCATGTTCCTGAGGATGGACTGTACCTCTGGAGAAAGTGGGCTAATGGTAGACAAATAATGGGCCTTGGATGCATGGGCTAGCAAATCTACACATACATGTCTGCAAGATGCTGCTGGTGCAGGCTATAGCGAAGGAGAAGCAGGAAGTGGGTCCCTAGAGAATGCAGGGATAGGTTCTGAGCCATCATGCAGCATCCTGACCCCCCCCCCCTTTCCTTCTCAGGCATACTTCCTAAAGTAGGAGGACACATGTATTTTATCAACAGTAGGTATGTTTTCCTTTTTCATATTAAATATTAAGAGTATGGATGTGGGCTTCCATTCTGACTTTCTCTCTGAGATCACTTGTGTGTCCTTCTATCTGAAACTCTCGGTTCTGTAACCTACTAGAGTTTGAAGCAGATGTCCTTTGGAACCAATTCATTATTGAACAAGTAGGTAAGAAGTTAGTCCTATCACACTGGCATCCGACCCACAGGTCTGGATGGAGTTATACAGCACAGATGGATCCAGTGTACATTGCAAGGCATTTCATTTCATGCCAGATGAGTGGGCTGGCAGTGTGAAGGAAGCTTGAAAAGGTCTCAGCTTTGGCTATCGGTCCAAAGCCCTGTGAGCTTGTGGTTTGGCATGGCTGATTCTTCAAAACCTCTTCTCTTGGTAAACCAGTTTGAAGCTTTTCTCTGACGTCACTGCGGTTTCTGCTCTGGCACAATCTGGTTGTAACTTTGCCACTCAAGTAAATTGTGGCCAAATTGAGATTCTACATGGCAGGCTCTTATTGAGTTGATTACAGTACATTGACCTCACATAGCTCACACACCCAGTTAATTGACTAGTGAGATCGAAGCCATAATGCAGATATAAAGAGGACTAAAATTCCAAACCAAGGACACGTCTTCATATAAGGCCTTTGGAAAAGAAGTGAAACCTTGAGATTGGAACATTCGAAAAAGATAGGGACAAAAAGCCTGGGTGGAGAGAAGAGTGAGCCCAGGTATTATTGCCGAGAATGATAGCTCCAATGATGGTGTTGCAGAGACTGAAGAGTGGGTGGCTCCACTCTTTTTGCCTAGGCTTTCCTAGGACTGTTCTGTTTGCTAGGATGCTGTTCCCAAGCTCATTCAGTGGTTAGTTTAGTATCTTATAGGGATTTAATACCACCTTCCTAACGATCAGAACAATGTAATTAAATAATCTATGGTATTTTTTCTTGTTAGCCTAGCTCCTTATTGCCTAGATGTGTGTACACATATACCTATTGTGCAACAAGGCATTTTTTTCCATATAATGAGCACTCAGAAAGACTTGGACAGTGAATAAATATATGAATGAGTGAGTGAGTAAATAACATATACCTTAACTAACAATTCATTAATTGATTAAGTCTAGACTAGTAGACAGCAGGTAGGACGTGGGCATACCTAATGGTTTTGTACTTCACTTTGCAAACATGGATGTTTTATTCATTCCTTTGTTGAAATGCAAATAAATATTCCAGGTGTTTGATTTGTGTAGGGCATTGTGTTAAACACCAAACATAGAATGGTAATTGGGATTCTCTGCCAGACTCTTGTAGAAATAGTGGGAGGAGCCAAATGGCTGCAATGAACAATCAAGAGTGCTTTATTAGTGATATGTTCCAAGTACATGAGCAGAGACAATGGGCTAACTTATCCTTCTGGAGGGTGTGGGACAACGAGTATTCCTCAGGAGATGTGACATCTCACTCGGGAATTTAAAGTTCAGGGAAGCAAAGAATATTATTGGAATTTCTATTTTCATTGATATAGAAGGTTAGAGAGTATAATAAAAGAGAAAAAAGAGAAAGAAATAAGAAAAAGCAGTTAATGTTAGTACAACATCTAATAAGCCTCTTTTAAGCAATATGTTTTCTATAACAAGGAGAGAAGGGAGCCCCTCAGATGTCCATCGTCTAGTTAGAACATAAACACACAGGTAAGGCAGCTGGCAGCTTCTCTAATAACCTATAACCTAGATTGTTGTGCAGACATGTTTGTTTTGACAGCTGTGCTTGTAACAAGTGCAGAAGTGGACAAGGACTTGAGAATGCTCGAGAGTTGGCGTAGGGACAGACATTCTCACATGAAATGAGCTCCTGGAGAGGGTTGGCAGTTCCTTTGGTGGAATAACACCCAAGAAGAGAAGGCACACTCTGGGAGAGTTGTGAGGGAAGAGGCATGTCTCAGCTTTGGCATGGGACAGACGTAAACATTATTTCCCACACAAATTCATAGTACAAGAATTCATGAGTACTTGAATTCAGATGTGTCCTACCTATGGTATCAGAAGTAATTTCTGAGTTATCCTAATTAGTACTTGACAGAATAATATACTGATCTTCCATAAGTAATATATTCTATCTATCTATCTATCTATCTATCTATCTATCTATCTACCTATCTATCTATCTATCTATCTACTATCTATCTATCTATCTATCTATATCTATTCTATCTATCTATCTATCATCTATCCATACCATCTATACCATCATATCTATTATCTATCTATCTATCATAGGAGGGGAGAAAATGGGGAGGGGTACGACTTATGTCATGGTTTGTATGTGGCAGTCAGAAGACAACTGGCAGGCCTCAGTTCTCTCTGCTCACCATATAGGTCTTGATAACTGAACCCAAATAGTCAGGCTTTGTGGGAAATGTCCTTCCCTGTCAATCCATCGTTCTGGAGCTCCTTCTCTATTTATTGAGAGATGGTCTCACTATGTAGTCCAGACTGTCCTGGTGCTCACAATCCTGCTCCTGAGTACTAGAATTACATGTATGAGTGAATTTTGTACCCATCCCCCACACCCAATCTAAGCAGTGTTTTAATGACCATATAAGTAAAATCACAATACACATTAGAAAACAAACTACTATAATCAATAAATAAGTAAAAGACTGAAAATACTGACTTGTGGATACAGAAGTAAAATTGAATATTCAATACAATGAAAGAAGAGAGTGACTAGATTTAAATCATGTAGAACATCTATAAATGAGAACTACCACCATGGAAATAATTTTTATAGAATTTAAAATCTTCTTATTGGAATGTTAATTAGAGGAAACTATTCAAAATCCAGGATTCAAAGGTCACAATATGGAATATAGGAAAAAGAACCATAAGAGGAATGGAAGGTTAAAGAGAATCTTTAAACTGTTTTCTATACTTTTCTTAATTAGCTTGGTGACATATTGTGGACAGCAAGTAGCTTGTGGCTTTCACAAAGGAGAAAGTAGAAAGAGCAGATGGAGTTGAGATGCGTGTTAGGCCGTTCTCAGACTTAAAAAAAAAATACACCAGTTAGAGTCAGAGGTTCCAACAGATCATGAGTAAGGTAAGTGTAAAGTCAGTACCAAAATCCCAGCCACAGAAGAGACAGCACCCAGGATAAAAATATAAACACAGAGGTTCATATTCTAAGTTATTAAAGTCAACAATGTAGGGAAGAACACGTGAAATATGCATAAAGTACCAACTGAAAATGGATATCTGTGTTGACTCAGCAAAATGAAGATTAGAGGCCTGGTTGAGGAATTCAGAATAATCCTCCTCCCAGTATAATCTCCTTGATGTCATGGCAACTATGAGCTTCCTCCTACAATGGACGGTAATGCACTCACGGGCTCTGGGGGAATGAAGTGATCATGTTGGTAGGTCTCTTGCATATCACATGACTTTTGTCTGAGAGCTTGGGGAGGAGGGGCTGTTTTCATGCCCACCTTCTGGAATGAGATAATTTGAAGGAGATACGTCTAGGAAAACCATAGAAAACAATTTAAAGAACATTCCTTTAATGTTCCCTGAAATTTGTGTGAAGGTCATACCACAAATGAGATTTTTTTCAATAATATTTAGTAAACCTCAGTAAGACAAGAGTCTATAGAAAGATCATGATTTTCTCCCTTCTGATCTGGTCACTTGGAATAGAAGGAGGAGGAGGAGGAGGAGGAGGAGGAGGAGGAGGAGAGGGAGAGGGAAAAGGAGAAGGAGGAGAAAAGGAAGAGGAGAAGGAGTCAAGGAAATAGCCATGTTTCTCTCTTAAGCTCTTACTCTAGTGTTACATGTGAAATATGCCTCCCTTATCTCTCCCTCCAAAGCCTACTCTTATTTCCCAGAAGTTTTTATATGTTTTTTCCTCTGGTAAAACAAACATGGCAGATATGATTATGTTCAGAAAAGCATGAAATAGAGATTATCATGGGTTATATGAGGGACCAATATAAGGGAAGGCTTTAAAACTGTTAAAATTCTGAGGGACTGAAGAGATGGCTCAGCAGGTGAGAACTTACACAGCTCTTGCAGAGAACCAGAAATCTGTTCCCGAACCCACGTTGGATGACTCACAGATACTATAACTTCAGCTCCAGGTATCCTCTGGACTTTAAGGGCATTCCACGATCCCAAGTGCACATACTCAAACATAGACACATGTGCACATCACTAAAAATAAATCTTACAATTGATTGATTCTGTACATAAAAATAAAATATGTTCACTCAAGGACAGTCAAAGGCAGGCCACACATCAAGATAGAATATTTGTTAAGCTTACATATTCAAGTAGTTAGTATTCAAAATATCTCCTATATGAAGAGCTTTGCAACTCAGGAAAAAAGATAAATAACCTAACAGAGAAGCAGCTGGACCTATAGCTAGACATTTAACTAGTGATGACATAAATGCCCAATAACCTATAGGAAGATGCTGAACCTTATTGGTTATCTGGAACACAAGAGAGATTCCATTGCATACTACTAATGGTAAAACACCAAACATGGAACCTCCACATGCCAAGGATTGATTAGAAAACACATCAATACAAACTGACTAAAGAGCACATGGCAGTACTAATAGCTGCCACTTTGCCTACCAAAATTTGAAAGATTCCTTACTGTGGGAAACAGATGTTCAACTTTCCAGATATATGAAGAAACCCTCTTTATGAAAATATCAATGAAATTATTTATGGCTAAGTGTCATACAAATGAGAATTTGAAAACAGGGCATTAAAAAAAAAGCCAAAATGAATCTTCTTGCTAGCCTTTTCATATTAATGACATTAACTCTTACATGGACTTTAAAGACAAGAATGTCTACACTGAAACCTGGGTCACACATTTAGCAGCTACATGGCCTTAGTCTGACGGTGTACTCTGAACTCTGACTTGTGTTCCCATAGAATGAGGATATGAGCTCTCTTTATAGGCTGTTGTGAGAATTAGGCACATTATATATAAATAACCAGTGTGTAATAATACTACTTAGATGATGGCTATCATTCCTGCACCATTGATCACATCAGACCTGGACCCTCTACAGAAATAAAAAGCAAAGAGCCAGCCACTACTGTCTCAGCCACTCTTCAAGAGGAGGAAAGATAAGATCTCCAAGGCTGCATAAATTCAAATGAAAAAAGAGTATTGTCTTCAGTCAGGATGAGGATGTGGTGAGAGGAGAATTTTGAGGCTTCAGTGAGTCAGTTCTGCCTCTGCACATGGATCTCTGACATGGTGAATGTCTTTAGCTCTCTAGGTTTCAGTTTACTTCATGTAAAAAGGCAGTATTGATTAATGTGTGAAGTTGCTATAAGGATAAGGAAGTGAATATGTACTTTCAAAACTCTGATATGCAAAAGGTTCTGTAAAGTGCTGAACAGCTATAGCAGTGATAGGTTTTTGTTCTCATCCTCCTGTTGAAAGAAATCCCATGCCTGTGCGTTTTTGGCAAAAATTCTCTCTCTCTCTCTCTCTCTCTCTCTCTCTCTCTCTCTCTCTCTCTCACACACACACACACACACACACACACACACACACACACACGAAGATACCTATCCTAAATCTGGATCCCCAAGATATTACTGCTGGAGGGCTGACTGCCCTAATGAACCAACATGCATCCATCCACCAGGATAACCACAGATCCCTCCATCCCCATCCTGTTATTGCGCCTATTCCTACTGGTGGCATTTTCAAGATAAAGCTTCAAAAGAGACATTAAGGAAGTGGCGTGTAGAATCCCACACCTATTTAGTGATCAGGTTTTGTGTTCCTCCCCCTGTCTCATCTCTGGGACATCTGAACATGGCTCCTACCTGGACCACCTGGACTGTGGTACGAATCATTGCAGATCAACTCTTCTTCATTTGGTGTTCTCACTTTGTAGGGCAAATGGGCAAGTCATGTCAGCCAGAGGTTGAAGAGAGAGAGAGAGAGAGAGAGAGAGAGAGAGAGAGAGAGAGAGAGAGAGAGCAAACTGTCGTACTCTGCATATTCTAAACCATGCCACTTCCCTCACAAAGTTTGATTACTCCATATGCAGAAAGACCCAGTTTTTCCCACAAGCTGAGAGAAAGACATCAACAGTAGAGCTGTGTCTCTCCCCAGTATGTTTCCTCAGCTCCCAAGGAGTTTCTCATCCAGAGCAACAGAGAGTTGACCCTTTTCTACCAGAAACTTTAGACACAATAATTAACATAGCCTCCTAATAACTTAATAATCATGCCTTGCGTCTCAATGGGCCTGATGTTTTCAGTCTACCTCACAGTCATTAATTAATTCTGCACCCAGCTGCCTAGAGCTGTAGGTCACCTTGATCACCTTCAGGGTGTGGCTGAGTCATTCAGGCAGGTCAGGGATCTACCTAAGGTCACCCAGTGTCTGAAGCTAGCTGGTGGTAATCAGGGTTATAAGGTCAGGCTACTTCTAGCATCTTCCTCACTGGGGTCTGATGGTCGTATCTGGCCTCATTTCCCATTCTACCTATTTTGCTGAAAGCCTGCTAGCCAGAATCATGTGTTCTGGACCAAGTCAATAGTGAGAGATAGCCAGATGCAGTAATTTACAATCATGTATGCCTTACTTTACTGCCTCAGAGAAATGTGCATTTTAACAGAGGGTCTTCTGCAGCTCTAAAAGTTCAACCCCCATGCACAAGAGTGCAGTGCACATACCTGGGTGTGTACACACACAAATATCCCACCTTTGGAAATATGGATCCTAAATCTGGGTGATGGTCCACAGGCAGGATCCCAGTACACAGGCTGCTTTAGCAATGGGACCTTCAGGGAGAAGTGTAGCTGTACTTTTGGCTACTTCGTGGGTTCTTCTTCCCTTCACCCTTAATCCAACCCTTTACTTACTTCCTTTCAAGCCCATATCACTGGATAGGAGAGAAGAGGTGGGAAGGAGGAGAGAGAGATGAGAGAGAGAGAGAGAGAATATAGTCGGGGTAGGTAAGGGGCACACAATATCTTTACACTATTTCCTGATGATTAGGGCAGTGGCAGTGAGTTCCTTGGGGGCAAGTTTGATTTTTGGCATCAAGATAGCTAATTTCCTCTCCCTCCCCTCCCTCCTCTCCCTCCCCTCCCCTCCCCTCCCCTCCCCTCCCCTCCCTCCTCTCCCTCCCTCCCTCCTCCCCCTCCCCTCCCCTCCCCTCCCCCCTCCCTCCCCTCCCCTCCCTTTCTTTTCTCTTCACATACTTGATGAACTGCAGCCAACCACCAACCTACCAACCAGCTCCTTCTATCAGAGGCTGTAGTATTTATATACCCTTGAAAAGTCCCCAGAGTTTTAATATCACACAATTGCAGAAGCTATCTGCAGCTGTCAAAAACCTGCTAGAGCATGAGAACAAATCATAGTCAGCTGCTGTGGACAATCTGAAGCAGCCCCATATCCATACTTGGGAATTTAAAAACATTCTTATATTTCTGTGTTTTTAAAGAACTCAAAATTCTCACTACAGGGAAGTTTCTTGTACTATCCTTGAGGCCATGTAGGCTTAGGTAGCCTGGTGAGGCAGTCTTCAGGCCCTTGCTTTACTAAGCTTGGCCATTAGTTCTCTGTAGGGACAGGACAGAAGCAGAGAACTTAGATGCAAACGTCACACACTAAGAGTTGGAAGATGGTACTCTCTTAATTTTACCACATTTCCTTAGACAATCAAAACAGGTACCACACCACTATTTACCCTGGTGGTCAACACAGCCCATGTTGCCAAATTCTGGGCTACTCAAGTACATGGCTCATACTAGCCAGCATACTGGTGTGTGCACATATGCCCATGGGTGTATATACTTGCCAATGTTTGAAGAGGAGGAGAAAGGTCCCCCTAGACCTCTAGGGATCCACCCAATTTACTCTATCCAGAAAGCTCCCGGGAACTCATTTAATGCATGAAGTCCAGCAAGGGAAGGTTATGACCATGGCAATGATGCTTGAACTCCATGTGTTCCAAATGAGGGGCTCTGAAGGTCAGGGACATAGGGGCTAATACAAATTCCTTAGGGAACCTCAGATCTGTGCTGGAGTCATTATTATTTGTAAGCAGCAATTGGTTAAGATTGGAAAGCAAGAATACCAGGCTGGGGTGCCCAAGGCTTGGGAAAGCCTTTTCAAAAGCTGGTGTTTTCGACAGCTTCTTATGCAAGGGGGGCAAGTTTTGGAGCAATTAACTTTGGCAAAAACAATTAGCATCAATAAATTTAGCAGACACGTGGAGAAGATTCTAGAACTTTTTTTTATTACATTTATTTGTTTGTTTAGAGAGGGAGAGGGGTTGGGGGAGAGAGTTTGTGTATGTGTGCCATAGTACTATGTGTGGAGGCCAGAGGTCATTTACAGAAGCCACTTCTCTTTTGACCACATGCATGGGTTACAGGGATTTAACCCAGGTCATCATCATCAGGTTTGGTGGCAAGCAGTTTTACTTGCTATGTCATCTTTCCGGCTCCTGGAGCAAGCTTTTTAATCCCACGGTTTTTTGTTTTGTTTTGTTTTGTTTTTTTTGTTTGTTTGTTTGTTTTTTTCAGTAACAAGTTTAAGAATTTGGCAAAGATATTCAAGATAAAAAAAAAATCTACCATGGAAAATTTTCTTTCTGTCTTTCTTGTTTATCCTCGAAAATTCTAAGTTCACATCTAAGTTCTGTAGGCTGGGTGAGTGATAATTCTCTGAGCCTCAGGTTCTCATCTCTGAAGATTTGGCAGGGTTTCAGTGGTGATTAAGCAAGATGATAATTAGGATTGCTCTTTGTGATAGTGATAATTGTTAACATGTGCTGCATTCTTTCCTTATGCCAGTTTATAGCTGTATCCCTAGTTTACAAATAATGTGTGAGGGATTGAGTGGGGACAAGGCTAAGGGAGGTGATACAGGGAGTTAACATGTTTGTTTGCTCAAGACAAGATGTGTGAAGCAATTGTATTTTGGCTGAGCTGGAAAATGTGTGGAGATACAATGGAAGGGACATTGCAAAGTATTAATTATGGTTTTATCTAAGAGGTGGGTCTGTACATGAACCTAATTTTTCTCCTGATGTAGTAATCTGTATTTCTAAAATGACTACTTATTATTTTGGTGGTATGAAAAAAAATGATAGTGGGGTGGAGAGCATGTGGGTGGTGAAGATAAAGGCATTGCCCCCACCTGCCTCCTGTCCCGCCTTGGGCAACTGAGGCTTGAAGTCCTGTTCAGTTCACTTAGTGGGGCTGTATCAGCACTATGGCCCTATAAAGGATACCCCAAATTGGACACTTCTTACTGGTTAATTTTGACGTCTGTTTTTATCAATTTCATGTGATTTTAACTCAGACGTAAAAACTGTATTAAAATCACTGAGCAAACTTCCTATTTATTTACATGCATGCACCTCTACTTGTGCTTTTCTTTCCCTGAAGACCGAGCCTCCCTCAGTTCTGAGAGAGATCAACGTCACTATCAACATCCAGTGTTCTCAGACTCAGAAATGAACTGAGTCAAGTTCACTGTGTTTGGTCCTAGAAAAGATTGTGCATCTTGAACTTGAAGAGAGGACTCAACATCCTCTTGGGATATGAGAATGTGATTGTTCATTAGTCTTGGTACTGTCTCTTTGTTACCAAATATAAGCACAGGACCAAGACAAGTATAGTAGGTAGAGGGAGGACATCTGTAGATTAAACCGAGGTCTCTTGTCAAGACATGCAAAGGGCATCTGGTAAATGGGGAATCATGAACTTGGTAGTGGAGAGAAGAGAGTAGGCTCGGTAGAACCTGCCCTGACCCTGTTCCATCTGTCTGTTCTTCCTATATTGTCTTCACAATGCAGGAGATCCAACCACAAACCAGGAAGGACTTGCCTGGTAAAAGCAGCAGTGTCTCCATTCAATTCTAAGCCCTTTAAACATTATTTCATTCAGGCTTAGGTGTAATTGCTGGTGAGTTCACATTTCAGAGGCATAGTCAGACTTGTAGAAGATGGCTGTCTTGCCAGGGAATTCACACCATGGCTGCAGAGCTGAGCCTCAACCCAGCTCTGTGTGAATACACAGCTCCAGATTAACAGCCCCCAAACTTCCCTTTGCAGAAGAAGCTGCATGGAGAAAGAAGCTTTTTGAAAAGGCTTTCCCATGGGCAAAATCTCTCTAGCAGCTGACCCATCATGTACAGCTCAATGAGCTCTTTGCTTCAGTTGCTCAGATTTTGAGGTGTTGTGTTTACAAAGTGTAGTCATCTTGAGAAAGCTTCTCATCCTGTCTCTTGTCCCGTAGCTCCATTTATCCACCAGGTGCACTGGATGGGAATTGCTCTCTTGTAAGTACCAGCTTGCAATCTGACTCCTCCTTCCAACCTCATTTGTTGATCCTTCATGCCCAGCTGAATGCTTCCCTTGTTTTCCCATTTGGAACTAATCTTTCCCCGCTAGGTTCAGTCATACTGAATTATAAAATGTAAATAAATAAGCAGTTTGTATGTATAATTTATGAATGCATATTAAATCTGTATTTTTTTTTTAACAAAGTGCAATAATGGTCCCTCCCCTCAAAGATACACTTGTCCCAACTCCTGGGATCTGTGGCTATGCTACCTCATATGGTGAAAAGGACTCTGCAGATGTGATTACAATGAGGACCCAGAGATGGGAGGAACTTGAGCTATTCAGCTGGTCCTAATCTAACCACTGAGGCACTATAGGTAGGAGAGAGAGATGAGCAGGTCAGAGATGTGGTGTGAGAAGACCTCCAACTGCCACTGGCATTGCTGACAGTGGAGAGCCATAAGCAAGGGAAAGTGACCTACTGAAACTTGAAGTTCCTTCAGTTAACATCCAGCAAAAACCAGGAGCTTAGCTCCATAGCCACAGGAATCTGAGGTCACAAACAGCCTGAAAGACTCTTCCTGTCTCCAGACAGGAAGACAGCATAAAAACATTCTGATTTTAGCTCTTAAAACCTGTGTCAGAATTTCAACAACCACCTATAAAAGGATAAATTTATGTCATTTTAAGCCATTACATCAATGATAATTTGCTACAACAGAAATAAAAAGGAAATATGCTTCTATTGGGATGCTATAATTTTATAATTTTATGGTTATAATTTTATAATTCTGCCATTTTGTTCATTTGTGGTTGTTTAAGAATAGGAATGTTTCTCAGATTAGCTTAAAAAGTCTTAGTTATTTGTAATTCTCCCCAGAGCTTTCAACAGCTGTGAATTCATGGCATTTCATCCAATCATCTCATCACCTGAATAACCATTTTAACCCAGCATCCTCTTGAGTACTGATGGATACAGTCCAGTTTGCAAGGGAATTGGAGGACTTCCCAGATACTTAAGTTTATCTCATGCAGGCACACAAGCAGACCATATTGTCTCTGCCCACTCAAAGATCAGAGAGGCTACAGGACTTACTTTGACCAAGAACTCTGAATATAATTCTCTCTCTCTCTCTCTCTCTCTCTCTCCTCTCTCTCTCTCCTCTCTCTCCCTCCCTCTCTCTGTCTCTCTCTCTGTGTCTCTGTCTCTGTCCCCTCTCTGTCTCTGTCTCTGTCTCTGCTCTCTCTCCTCCTCCTTCCTCTCTCCCTCCCTCCCTCTCCTCCCTCCCTCCCTCCTCCTCTCCTCTCCTCCTCTCCTCCTCTCCTCCTCTCCTCTCCTTTCCTCCTCCTCCCTCCCTCCTCCCTCCCCTCCCCCTCCCCCTCCCCTCCCCTCCCCTCCCCTCCCCTCCTCCCCCTCTCCTCTCCTCTCTTTTCCTCTCCTCTCTTTGCTTACGGCTCCCTGACCTCTTCCGATCGTCTGTCTACACTCTACCATCTTTTGCCTCAGCACCTGGCACTGATCCGTGATGACATTAGTAGGCAGAGAAAAGGGCAAAAAATAAGTTGTTTGCTTCACTAGCTCAGATTTTGAGGTGGTTGTAGTTACATAATTTAGCTCATCTATGAGAAAGCTATTTTCTGCCTTTTAGGTTCCTACAGTCTCTGGGGGAAAGAAATGAGGCATATGAACAAGAGATAATCCAGTTCACTGCTGGGTACTCAGTGAACCCCAAAGGAAGAGGAAATACAACCCTTGACACAGCTGAGGACATTAGGGGTGACAGCCTATGGTTGATGCAGGCAAGTGGGCTAAGAAAGAACTTGAAAAGCAACCTGAGCACAAGTTAGAAAATAAGACCTGGAAGTTATAGATCTGTTTGGATCTCCAAACCTGGTCTTTCACATGTGATACTGGACAAAACAAGCTCAATATTTCCCTTTGAAAGCTGGAGATTTTGAACATCAAGCCTGAAGAGTGCCAAGACTTGGGAAACAATATATTCCAAGAGCCTAGCTTGATGGTGAGCATCTCATTGAGAGAAGCAGCAGTTTGGGAAGATGGCGCCATACTGCATGGATACGAGCATGATCTCTCTGAAACTATGACCTAACTGGAAAGCAGGGTATCTGCAGTCCAAGACCACAGACAGTTTTCAGCCCAGGGAGTTTCCAGAGAAAGGCCTTTCTCTGCTCAATTAGCATCTTTGTAAGGGTTTCTAAGGAGAGATGACCCTTCTGTGACCTCTAGGTTTGATGCTTGAATGCTTCTTGTAAGCACAGCGCAAGCTCTGACTCATCAATATTATGTGGGCGGCTGAGACCCTTGTGGCTACAGCCAAGACTTAATCTCTAAGCCACCTACAGTCACGTCTGCTCAAGTCTGAGCTTCAGAGAACCCCAAACCATGGGCTGGTGGAGTGAGGAGTGCCAAGAAGCAGCTCCTGCAAATCCATGGACCTTGGTGAAGCCTTCTTTAAGATTAACCTTTGGCTTGCTGAGCCTTTCCTTTCTTTTCTATGCAAGCATTCAAATGACATACATCATCTTTTCTCATTATAAAAAGCAAAACAAGACAATTACAGAAAATACTGACGAGCAAGTAAATAAATAAACCAAACAAGCATTATTCTGCCATTACGAGACAAGCTCTTTTAATACATTGAATTTTCCTAATTAAATCTATTCTTGAATATGTATATGTATGTAGAGATGTATCCAAGCATAATACATAGCATATTATGAGCATTTTTCTATAAATAGACTTCTATGAGATAACCACATATCATGTACTGTGTGTGTAGTATTACATTGACTGAGGATACATTCCCAATTGTAAATCAGGAAGACATATAGGTGATTTCCACTTTATAATCACACAGCTATATTTGGGTAGATTCTGTCTCTGTTGCTTCTTTTCTCAGCTCTTCCTTATTTAGTCTATTAACTCATAATTTCCAGCAATAATAGTTGACATCGTTCACTGGTTACTTGAGCTAAATTCTAGTGGCAAAGTCACAGAGTCAGAAAGGCAATGTGACTTTAGGACAGTTATTCCTATTTTGGGTTGGATTCCTTTCTTGCAACTTTACAGAATGATAATAAAAAATATCTCTGGGAACCAAATCAGAAGTGTTACATTTTCTGACACCAAGTCCCTTGCACAGAGCTATGCTCTTGTTAGCTGTATTTTGGGTTTATTTTCCCTTCTGGATTCTGTAGCACCCGTAACCCCAGCTATGTTTACTGGCATGTTTTCTGAGATCCTCTCCAGTTGTACTCACAAAAGACGGATGAGACATTTTTTTCCTCATTCACTGTTCTCTTGAAGCAGGGGATAGAGGTTCTTCTATATTCTCTGCTTTGAGAAGGTGAGGCTGAGCTCTGTCTGACCCCTCAGAGCCCCTCACCTCTAACAATAGGTCTTTATGCTGTTTGCCTGTGCCACCTGTGAGAGTGTGGTGTCCATTGTTATTCCCTTCTCTTGGCAGGCTCATCTATTGAGTTTGGCTTCTGCTGACTAAAGTAAGGGAAGCTGACCTAGTTGAGATGAGAGGCTGAAAGAAAAGTCCCAGTGTTGTCATATGGCCTGAAGGCTCCATGTGAACCTGTCAAAATAAATATATATGAATTAATCATCCCAATACAACAAGTCCCAGCACTGAGCCACAATCTGTGGCACATTAATGTAGCATGCTGAGAGTGTTGCATGGTAGATGCAGGGGGACACTAAAGAATCTTACCTTATCTTGCAAAGGGTTGTGTGTCATGCACCAGAATGAGCTGCTTATGTCTTCAGGAACACTTGCACAAGAGAGGTCCTTTGCCGTGCTTCATGGGTAAGGTTAAATGGATGCCTATTCTTCAACTCTTGAAAAGATAACAACATGAGCCTAACAAAGGCTGTGTTTATGGTAAAGAAGTTGGACGCACCGAGTCACCTTATCAAGTGAGCTTATTAAAAAACACCTTTAATACATAAGATTTCAAAAAACAAAAAGGGTACCGCCTAAGCAACTTTTCCTGAAAATGCTACAAGGTGTAGTTTACTAAAATATGGGGATTCTTGGGATTCAAGGTCCAGAGACCTAGCTCAAAAGAGGGCTCTGGATTCTTAAGACGGGATAACATCCAGAAGAACAGCAGTAGAATACACTGCCAGAATAATGAGGTACGATGAAGGAGGAAGAGAGCTGCTGGAAGTCTTTGGCTACATTATAAGTTTGGCTTTACTAGGGATCATATCCTTGAGGAAGAATTTGGGGGAGTAAATTAATATTGAGTACACAAAGCCAGGCAAAGGAAATAGAACACAACTGTTAACAAGAGCGTAAAAGTGTGACAAAGGAAACATAGCCATGACATGTTACTTGGCTCATCCATGGCCAATATTTTCATATATATTATCATGTAAACAGTAAATATTGAATTAACACAAAATAAGACAGTTCTGTGTGAGTGAATAGGCAAGTGGAAGTGTGTACTTTGTGGGAGGATCCAGGAAGAGTTAAAGTGGTAATAGTGAGAGGCCAATCTTTCCCCACCATGGTAGAAAGTCGAAAGACAAGCATCTAGGATGGAAATAGTCAGATCTAACAGGAGAAACACATTATTTAAAGATGAAGAGCTCAATATCAAGAAGGAATTTAAAGGTTGAAGGCTATTGCCTTATGAGAACAAGTCGCAGATAGGTAAAAGCATTGGAGGGGCTCCATTTTTTCATGATGGTATTATACATTTATAAATAGGTTCTTAATGTTGTTTTAATATGCAACTGAAGAAATGATGGAGACTTCTCTGAAGGCCCAAAAGTTGTTGGTAGTTTCTTTGTTTTAAATCTTGTCCTTTCCTTTGTCCATGGGGACAATCATAAGAGATCAGGCATGGCTGGGAATTGTCTACTATATGTGTTGGGTTCTTCTTTTGAGATTTCATTTTAATTAAATGATCAGTTGCTTTTGTTTGTTTGTTTAAGTTTGACAGCATAGCCCAGACATAATACATATTGTAGTACCAGATTCTCCTTGGATTCCATGGGTTCAAGAACTAGCCAAGTGATTCCCTACAGGATGCAAGATATTATCCACACAGGAGATACATTCCTTTCTCTC
This sequence comes from Mastomys natalensis, assembly GCA_021653895.1. Lineage (NCBI taxonomy): Eukaryota > Metazoa > Chordata > Mammalia > Rodentia > Muridae > Mastomys > Mastomys natalensis. The sequence continues at coordinate 419,997 of JAJTUV010000205.1, forward strand.
CATCATGGCCTTTAGCTTTCCTCTCTACATGGAAGTATGAGTATACAAAGTGCTATCCACATTTTTCACTCATTCTTTCCTGAAACCAAAGGCCATTCTCTGGGTGGTTAATAGTTTAAGAGTGGTGGATGATGCCAGCGAGGGGATGATGAGATTGTGCCCTGACTTGACAACTTCAGCTTCAGTGTACCCCTGCTCTGCCTGCCAAACCAGGGCATTGTGAGCACATGCTCAGGACCACATCCACTTGGTAGCGAATTGGAGCCCTTCCAATGGATTAACACCTTTGATGATCACAGCACTAAAAGTAGCCACTAGTCTTTTCCACATTTTATAGACGAGGACTCAAAGCACAGAGATGTCAAAGAACAGGCCCAGAGTCACCCAGCTAGCAGGTGGCAGAGCTGAGATATGAACGAAGAAAGCTTTTGTTTTTTTTTTTTTCAGAGCACGTGTTCTCAATAGCTCTCCTTAACCATCTTCCTTCTAACCCCACTTCAATATTTAATTTCCTTAAATGAGCCCTGAAATTCTCTCACGGAGGCTCTCCCATAGCCATTATAAACCTCTTTCATTCTCTCTTCCATTTGATTTTTGTTAATTAAACTGGAGTTTCAAGAAACATTAAACCTGAAAACTAAAGCTGGGAGAAGAAACCCTTCATCAACAAAACTCCTGCCACACTGAGGAATTTGAAATCCTTGGCGGCAATCTGATACCCATGTGGTAATGGTTTGGAATTAAGAATTTAAGTCTCACACCCAGTGGCTGACATGAAGAGAAACTGCTCACTAATCTCTTGGTGCTCAGGCAGAGCGGTGGTGGGCCAGGCACGCCTTGGGTGACTTATCTCACAGAACAAGAGGCCGCTCTGTATAGCAGAAACCAGAGACTCCCCAAACAGCCCCAAACTGGACCCTCCCTCAGCCACTGATTTGATGTACAGAAGGCCATGGATGGTCTTGGGATTAAAGAGGGTGAGGTGGAGAAGGGCTGGCCTCATTGAGAGACCCCTGTTTCCCTGTTGCTCCAGCCTCAAGGAACCTTTTCTGAGGTTCTACCAGGCCAGGCTTACTCCTACCCTAGAGGATTTTACTTGGTTAAGATGGAGTTTCCCCATCTCCCACCTGAACAGATCTGTTCTACAGCATGTCTGCCAAGAAGCCATCCTGATCACCTTAAGTTAAGGCAGCTACACATTCCCCTTCTTGTGTTTTTTCTATACCATGTTTACAAGTAACAAAACAAGATCTGAAGCAATGGCTCAGCAGTGAGGGGTACTTGATGCTCTTGAAGGAGCATCTCATAGATAGCTGTGAGTTGATGTAAATCCAGTATAAAGGACCTGTCACTCTTCTGGCTTCCACAAGTGCCACACACATGTGGCACCCATACACCTGTGGCCCCCACACAATAAATAAAAATAAATCTTTCTATCAAAAGTAGCAAAATAAAAGATGATCATAACACTTATCACTGGTGGGGTTTATGCATTTATATTGTTTCCTTTATTTATTGCATGCTTCCTCTCCAGGTATGAAAGCAGGGACTTCATCTTGCATAAAATTTCTCATACCTAGAGTCTAGAATTGTGCTGTTCTACAAATAAGAAGAAAGAAAATTTCTTGAATGAATGAGTTATTTCCAGGAGCAAGGCAGGTGGGAGGGCTTGGTCTTGAGCCCATGCTGTAGAACAGTGTGGTCTTTCCGCTCCAATCCTTCCTCCTACCCAGCCAACACTGAAGACCTTGTTCCAATTATAAATAAAACCTTTCTTTTGGAAGCTCTGTGATTCCTCTGGGGGATTATAGTCAGGATCATCTAAAGGCAGAGGGTGGACTGAGTCCCATGCTCCTTTGTTTACATGGAATGATGGAGGAAAAGCTGTCTTTGAGGATGCCTCCTGGCATCTAGTTCCATGGAAGGGCTTTGGTATCTGCTTCTTCCTGGAGGGTCCTGGAGAAGCCCTAAGCTCTCAGCAAGTGAGCAGACATAGACATTCTTGAACCAGAGTGCCATGCTTGCTCAGCTCAGTGGATGTACCTCATCTTCCTTATCTTGATCCACACAGCTTGAATATTCATCTGTACAACATTCTTGCTTAGGCAGGCTGATGGGACCATAATGGCAGGGGAGTCAAACCCAGACTCAGTGGGGCTTTCGAACCAAGCTTCTCCCTCCCTCTGCTTCAGCCCCACCCCAGTGTGGTGCAACCCTGTCCTCATGGGTCACCAGACTGGTGAAACCTGAACAGTTGGAGGCCAAAGGAAGCACTTGATGACAAGAGGGTGGGGAGGTAAGCAAGTGGAGAAGGAGTGGGGACTTCAGACAGGAGCCTGGTGGGGGGCAGAGAGAGGCACTGGGTGACTTATTTTCAAACAGAGACAGATTTTTCAAATCCAGCGTCACTATGTTTATCATAACGAAATCTTATGAGGTTGCTGTGAACGGGGCCCTGTATGCATTGTTATGCTATTTGGTTTTGATAAAAAGTGGCATTGTACAAGATGTTCCTTGGCCACGTAAAAGCTTGCTGCATAGCTAATGGTGGCACAGAGCCATACCACAAGTTGAGCAATGCCGTGGTGGGGATTAAGGCTGGTATTTTAATGTGAACTTTAAGAGAAGAACTGAAAGAGCAAGACATAAGAAGAGACAGAGGACCAAAGAGAGAAACTGAGACCTGGGAGGAAGCAGGAAGAAATGAATGAAGAAAGGAATGAAAGAACAAAGGCAGAAAATGACATTTAGTGGGGGAAATACAACTTATTAAAATGGGAGCAAGCTTACCTGTTCTCAAAGGGAAGGCATTTTTTGCCTTCTTTTTCTTGTCTGCCTTTGTTCCATAGCTTTGCTCTATATGTATGCCCACCTTTCCTCTCCTTTCCACTCTAGACAAGGAGCCAAACTGTCTGAGAGCTTTCCCCAATGTTGTAGGTTGTCAGAGTAGTTCAATAGCACCCTTTAACTTCACTCAAAGCCATAGGCTTTTCTGTCACCTACTTCTGAACCTGGTCCCTGGGCCATGTGTTTGTCAGTGACCTCCCAGAGACATGAGCAGGGACAAAGAACACTCTCTCATTCTTTCCTTTTGTTTTTTTTCCTGTTTTGTTTTTGAAAGAAAATTCTAGAACAATGATGTTGGAGAAGAAGAAAGATGGTCTAGAGGAAGAGGTGTAGTTTGGAACCAGAGAGTTAAAGGTCCCAGCTATACAATGAATTTTAGAACATATGCAAAAATGCATCTAGTATATGTAGGCATCTGCTAATTCTTTTTTCCTCATTGACAATTCATCTCACCCTACCAGAAAACTATGGGTCATCATTATGAGACCAGGTCATTTCTTCATTCTGCACCTGAGCCATAAGCTTGTAGACAGTATAAAATCTGTCCTCATTTCTGAGAAAAACCAAGGAAGATCTTGGCATTCAGAACAATGCCTTCCACCAAGTGCTCAGGACTGGTACCTGATGTTGAAAGAAATTGATATAATCATGATCGAGTGCCTGGAAAGATCTGAAGAACTATGGCCAAACTATCAAGGGCAAAGAGCTTTGACCTGCCTGCGTGAATGACTGGCAGTAGAGTTGGAGCTTGGTTGCCTTCTGTTCTGTTGTCACCAACAGTAGTGTGGCATCATGTCCTACTTTCCCAATCAGGTCAGCGTTTTCTTAAAGAGTTCCTGTCTAAGTCATCCACTGCGACCCCAGAGGCCTGGATGTGGTTTCCAGGCTATACAGGACCATCATACATCTGCAGCCTGTGTGTTGTTGTTTTTCCTGCAAACCCTGTCTTCTTTTTATTGTTAAACTGATTTTCAATTTCTGACATGTAATAATTGTTTATATTTATGGAGCACAATGTGACCTTTCAATACACACATGCATTATGTAATGTGAAGAACAAGGTAATTGGCAGACCCATCATCTCAGACATTCATCATTTCTTCGCTAAGTCCTCTTTAATGGCTATTTTGAAATACACAGTTAGTTACTGTCAACCGTAGTGGATCATTGTGCTAGATGTGCCATTGAACATCAGCAGCTCTTCCTTCTGTCCAGTCACCTCATTCCAGCTCCCTTCTTCCCATCTCTGTCAGAAAAGCACCTGCTCACCTTCCATGACCTGTGTGCCCCACCTTCTCAGAGCAGCTTTCCTGTCTTGGACCTGCAAGAACACAGCATATCCTTCTTTGCCCTCAGTGTGGCCTGTACAAGTCCCCGACTTGGCCTCTGTATCTCCTCCCATTTACCCAGAAGCCCTTTGAGCTTAAGGATCCTATCTGGCTTCTCTATGCCTAATACTATAATGATCAGAACATGATACAAGAGGAAGGGCTCAGAAGTTGCAAGTAAATGAATGAATGAGTGAATGAAAGGAATGAAGAAACCTTCAGATGACAACCTAGACTTTAGGAACCAAGAGACTGATTTAAACATGCTGTGCTCTTTCCGCTTTGTCACTATTGCAAAACTATTTAAGCTGTATTCTAATGAATAACCAGCACTTGCCAGATGGGAGTCCTTGGCCCACACATAGGTAGATTGAAAATCAGATGTGCTTTCTGAATAAATGGAACAAAACATGAGCTATTGAAATTATGTTAGAATTCTTTACACACAAGGGAGAAAGGAAGGTGAAAGGGAAGAGAGAGAACCACTTATTAGGACAGAAAGGATATTAAGTACTTTTAGATATTTCATTTGCATTCACAGACAGCCTGTGCTCATGTACATTATTGCCCCATTGTACAGCTAGGGAAATTCACATTACTTTTCATTCCATGGGTTATAGACCTCTAGAAATTGGCTACTGAAAAGTTTCCTAGGGCTGAGCAGAAGGCTCCATGGGTGAAACCCCTGGTGTGCAATGGTGAGAATCTGGTTTTGAGTTCTAGAACCCTTGTAAAGCCAAGAACTACAGCAGGAGTCCGTAATTCCAGTACACCTGTGGCAAACTGAGAAGCAGAGACAGTTGGATCACCAGAAACTCGTGGTCCAGCTAGCCTGGCAAATACAGCCACAAACAAGAGAGACTCTGCCTCAAACAAGGTAGAAGAGGAGGACTGGCACCTAACATTGTCCCCACACATGTTGTGGCTTGCATAGGCCTACACTCACACACAGAGACATGAACACACAGGAACACTGGATGGGTGGGGGTAGAAAGAGGAGGGAGGGAGGAAGGGAGAGAGATAAAGGAAGAAGGGAGAGAAGGAGAGAGATAGGAGGAGACAGAGAAGGAGAGAGAGACAGAGAGAGAAGGAGAGAGACAGAGAGAGAGGGAGAAAGAGACACACAGAGAGATATGGACATGCACAGGAACACACAGATTCAGTTTTGGTTTGTTTTTTTTTTTTAACTTCCTATATTCAAGTCTCTTGCTTTCTATTCACAAATGAGAAAATGAAGGCAGGAATGTGATAGTCTTGGCCAGGTCACTTGACATTTGATGACAGTTTAAAAGTCAATATCAGACCTGAAGTTCAGTCCTGAGACAAGGTGTCTGGAGATGACTCTTTATAGACAGGGAACAAGATCTAAGGCCATGGTGCTGCTGTTCTAGTCAGATTTCCATGCTTTGAGTGGCTAACATGGCCAGAGTATTCAGACAACTTCAGAAGTCCTCAAATCTCAGAAGTCATACAACTTCAGATTGATGCTGGGAAAGGGAATAGAAGACACACCAATGTGATTTTTAAATTTTAAATAGATACTTGTATTCTCACAGCAAGACAATGCTCCAGATTAATTATCATCTTAGCTCATTACTCACCTCTGCTTTATGACAATTAGAAAGCTGTTCTTTCAGTCTACTGAACTGAAGACATCATCATCTTCCCTGAGTGCTCTGTGCTGTTGCTTAGGAATCCATAAGGGTTTTTATCCAACATTTTGAAGAACAGGTAACTATGTGAGCTGATGGTAACTAGGGCAATGTGCAAGAAGGCTTACTATCTCCCAGCTGTGTTTCTAGTACTGAAATTATTTAATTTAATGGCGAACAAAAGCTTATGAGTTGCTTATTTTAAACTCACTTTTATTAAAATATAATTTAAGTTTGAATAGATATTTACAGTCATTTAACTGCATCACAACCAAAATAAGGAGTAATTCCATCACCCCAAAAGCTTTCTTATACTTCTTTTTAAAAATCCACTTCCCTCCATCCTCAGGCAAAACTTTTTTCATGTCCCTTTTGTTGTTGTTATTGAGGAGGAGGAGGAGGAGGAGGAAGAGGAGGAAAAAGAGGAAGAGGAAGAAGAGGAAGAGGAGGAAACAGCACCTTTTGTAGCCCAAACTTGCCATGAACTTGCTATGCAGCTGAGAATGCCACTGAAGTCTGATCGTCCTTAGCTCCAGCCTTCCAGGTGCTAGGATCACATGTGTGTACCACCACACAGCTTTATGCAGTGCTGGGGGCAGAACTCAGGGCTTTATGCGTGCTTTGCAAGCATTCTCCTGACTAAGCTGTGTTTCCAGATCAGTGCATAGTCTTCTGCTCTGGCTTCTTTCACTCAGCACAATGCCTTTTAGAATCATTGTGAATACTTTTATTATCCCACATTACATATGGGGGAACTAAAATCTGGCATGTATAAACAACTTGATCCACTTGTAAGTAACCCAACTAGAACTCAAACCTGGCCAGATTGATCCTCGTTCACATCTCCTACCCTTTCAACTCCTTCCACTTTTGAACTGGCTGTCAGATCTCTTGGTCTGGCCTTAATTAACCCATTAGCCCACTCCATGAGTGGTTCTTAGATCCCACAGTCATAAGGTAAGGAGTTTCACATGCAGAAGCCCATAATGCCATAAGAAAGAGGAATGGGAATTTTTCACCTCCTCATCACTCCTTCTCCTGGTCCTCATCACTTCTCCTCCTCCTCCCTTCTCCTCCTCATCACCCCTTCTTTTCATCATCCCTTCTCATCATCACCCCTTTTCCTCCTCATCATCCCTTCTTTTTCCTTTGTCTTTCAAGTTTGACTCAGGAATATTTCAGCATAGTATTACAAGAGAAAAATCTAGACAAGAAAAATGTTCATTTGATTTCTAAGGAGGAATCTATGCCTACCTCTGGCCCCCAAATTTCTACATCTTCAGTGGTGACTTCCCACAACAGGCACTGAGTACTTACTAAATGGAATATCCATGTGCAGTTACTCACTGGCCATGTTGCCTTTAACAAATATCTTATCCCTTGAGGACTTAGTCTTTTTGTTTATAAAAGAGGTTCCAAGGCTCTGTGGAAAATTTCACGAAACAGCACAGCTAGTGCTCTGTGGGAAAGTGCCATGCTAACTCCACAAGTGTCAAGCCTTCTAGTTTACTTCTGTCACAATGATCTTCAGAACTGAATTCCAGGTGTGATCATGTTCTGTAATGTGGAAGAGCTAGGAGAATACAGAGTTCACTGATGAATTTAACAAACATTCATTGATCACTGTCTTAGGTGTTGCCCCTGGATGAGAGTGGCTCTTAGCTCCTACTCACAAAAAGGCCTGTACTATATTTTATTAAGTATCTGCCAACAATAAGGATAGTGATGGTAAGTACTGAGCTAAGGGCTCACTGTGCTTGTGTTAGTTCATGTAACCTTCACAAGGATCCTCAGAGACACCAGAATCTCCTTTTCCAGGTGAGGGAACTGAAACTCCTAATATTGTGTGACCTTGCAGGTAAATGGCTGGGCTGCAATTTGGTCTCACATGTGTTCAGCCAAAAACAATATTTGTTGTTGTTCGTTTAAGACAGGGTCTCACTATGTACATAGACTCATCTCAAACTCACAGAGATCTGCCTGCCTCTGCCTCCTGAGTGCTGGGAGTGTGCACCACCATGCCTGGTTCCATTGGACTTTTTTTTTTAATGAAAAAAATTACTTTCATGAAATATTCAGATCTAATGGGACCTGGGGGAGGTGAAACAACAGCTGTTCTAAGAGACATCGGATGGGAAAGGTGCAGAGGAAACCAGTAAACCTTAAATGAGGAAGGCACAGTAGAAACGTAGGCTCCTAAGAAGCTGACCATTAGACTCATGCAACTCTGACCTGGGATGTATGGAAAGAGAATCAGTGGGAATTCGTTTGGATAGAGGAAGGTTCTCCTTTCAAAAAGGAAGAAGAAGATTATCTGCTGTCCTCCTGGTGATCTCATTTTTCTTTGCACACATACATCTACCTTGGGTATTTATTCATTAATATGTTTTATTTATCCATTGACAATCTTAAACATGTATATATACTGTATGTTGATCATATCTAACTCAAATTCCCCTCTCATGTCCAAAAGGCCCTTGCCATTTTTCTCTAACCTTATTAATTTATTTCCTAAGTCAGAGGTCTCCAAATATTCAGTGAACTTTTCACAGTGACCTGAGCCCATAGTTCATTGTTGTATTATCAGAGCCATTTAAGTCAATATAGACAGTTATATATGAACAACATGGTGGCTGAAATTAAAGTGAAGTGATTCACATACATCAGTTCTTTAATGGCTAAGATTCCTCATTGGATATGTGTCTTCTAGGCATGCACATCTTTGCAACCCTTTGGATCAGATTGGGCTGCATTCCATGATGTCTTTTTCAACTCTGAGAATATTGTATGACCTGAGTTCCTTCTATAGAGGGGATGTAGTGGAGAGGAAACATGGCCATGACTCCACATCTGGAGGCAGGTGGCTGCAGGTCTGAATTTCAGTGCCTCTATTGTATCAAGACAGTCAAGGTGACTGTTGACCTTTTCCTCTTGTTGGCAGATGACTTATTGCATCACAGTCAAATATTAACAGCACACACAAAATGAGAAGGGAGAAGGAGAAGCAGCCCATGTGATTCCTTTTGACAAGAAAGCAAAGCTGTCTCACATGCTATGCCTCACCCCAGCACAAGTCCAGTGATCTCTCAGAAACCAGAATCATGCCATTTGCTTACCATAGGCTACACGGACAATATCAACATTTAGCTGTGTGCACAGAACTCCAAGTCATGCTTTAGGAAAGGGAAGGCAGTGGGTAGATTTTGGGTAAACAAGCCGTGTCTACTGTAGAGTCACATTTCCTCATACAAAGACCAACAAAACAAGAATTAATTCCTGCTCAATAGCCTCAACACTAGCTCGGAGAGCAACATGACCTACTTTGAGAAATAATCACAGTGCAATAAGATATGCAGGAGAATGGCACTTAGTTTTCCTGGGATGACCAAAGAAAGTCCTAGGAACAAACTGGCCTCACTCCTGAAAAGGAGATCAGGAGACCTGAAGGAAAAAAATTGTCACATTGTTCCATTAAGATGTCTGCATGTGACGTGCAGGATAGGTGGAAGGTAGAGATGATGAAAAAATAATACACCAGCCTGCAGTGGCACATCGTTGTAGTGCTCGCGCTCTGTCGCTAGGGCGCTCTGTCTTGTCCCAAGTTCAATCCCGCTGTCCTTCAGTGGGAAAAATAATAATAATAATAATAATAATAATAATACAAGTTTCATAGGGACAGATCTGCCTGCTCTGAGGACCATAGCACTGGAAGAATGGTGGATAGCTACTACTTTCCCTTGTCTACCTTGAGCTTTGCATCACTTCGTTTCATTTCGTTTTGCTTGAGAAATGCTCCTTTGTATTCTACAAGATTGCCAGTCACATGGCGTGACTATTGTCTGAGGATTGACCCCTAACCCAAGAAGAGCCAATCCAAATCCTTTATGGAACTGATACGAGTGCTGAAAGTGAGGCTCTGTTTCAATAAATAAATGGAGCTACCAAGAGTTATGCTTTTCTTCTTCAGAGAAAAGAGGTTACAAAATGGGAAGGGGTAGAAGTGGGTGTGGTACCCTTGCTGGAGCATCTGCCTCGTGTCCTGGATTTAGTCCCCAGTACTGCACTAGCTGGCTGTGGTGGTGCACACGTGGAGTCCCAACACTCAGAAGGTGGATCAAAAGGATCAAAGCTCATGCTTTTCCTAGGTGTCATCCACAGTAAATGCAAGGCTAGTCTGAGCAACATGAGATCTTGTCTCATGAGTAAATAAAAGGGGGTGGGGAGGAGGGGAAGAGGAAGGAGGACTGATGATATAACTCTAAAACATGAATTTAATTTACCCCAAGCCATCATTTCTCATGTGTTGCTTAAGCTGGTTACATTTTCATCTCAAGTGTAGCCGTTTGAGTTAGGTAACTGTCACTTGCAGGGTCTTTGGAAACAGGAAAACCCATTGAAACTCTCACAAATATTCCAGCTTGAACCTTCTCCATTCTGCCTCCCTTAGCCTTGAAAGAGAAGTGACATGTTTTCTACTGTTGTCCCCCACCCCCATGTGCTGTCTGAAAGAGGCTCTGGTTCTCACCCAGCTGGCTGGATGGCACCCACTTCCTGTCCTGTGAATGTGGGCTACCTTCCCGGGGCTGTTATCTGACTCCACTATCAGCCAGCGGGTTTCTAGGAAAGCAGTGTTCTACAAGAGCAAATGGATGTGGTCAGAGCTGATGGTAACTCCAGCAACCATGAACACAATGGGACTCTGGACATCATTCATGATTTCTGGTGTTCAGGAGTCTGCCATGAGCTGCCACAAACAAGCTAACTTGCACTTCTAACAAGTTCTCAGAGGCTCCAGGGCTGACTTTCCTTCAACTAGCTTTTCAATGCTTCCTCTGCCTCCATCTGTGTGTGCCTGAGAAAATAACCTCAGCTCTCTAAGCTTCTATTTCTTACTGCTAAATAGACCATTTACAATCATATATTGAGCTAGTGCTTCCATCTAATGAGAAGTAACCACTGTGCACATTTTCAGTACAGGACTGACACGGTGAATTTCCATCTGAGGAAATCATTGTCATCGTTCCCTATGTTGCCATAGAGACCACCAACCTCATTCCAATCTTTTAATGGATAAAGAATCAAACACTCAGAGGAACTAAAAGACTTAGTTAAAGCACAATCCTTGGCCAGGAGAAAGCCAGAAGCTATACATTCCCTAAATCTAGGTACACACACAGAAGCAACAAAGATTGCAGAGTGCTGAGACATTATCTGAGCAATGAAACTAAAATTCTAATATAAAGAAGCACGAAAATGACTTAAGAGATATTCCCTGCCTTTGACTGAGCAACATCATATCTCAATGGTCATTGTTATTTCCATGTTTATCCTTAAGTTAAAGGTAGCTAGATATGACACCAGCAAGGCTCTTTAAGTCATGTGAGAAATGTATTCTGATGTCTGTGGAAGAGAGAACAATGGGTAGCTAGTCGACTGCAGAAAGGGAGAGGAGCTCCTTCTCATACGGGGAAGATTAGTACAAGGTGATGATGATGGTGACGATAACCAGCTTGATATAAGTAAGATATACCAATATCACCATGGATAATTGGATCCCAAGACAACTAGAGAGAATAAGGGGCTTATAAACTCTGATCAAGGGAGGAAATTTATGGAGTCTAATACATGATAGAGGACGGCATCACAATGTCATGGCAAAAAGCCCAGTTGTTTAGTAGACTGAGTAGGAGACCCCTTCACTCTTTGGAGACAAACAAACAGAAGCCATAGCAAAGAAATTGTTGAATGTACTAAAGATTTTAAATATGAAAGATAAAACAAGAAGAGAAAAAAGACTCTGTGGCCCCGGGGTAGAAACAACACTTACAAACAAAACAAATATGGACTTCATTACAACAAATAAAATCACTAGCCAGACAGGACAGGAAGAGATAAGGACATTTGCTTGTAGCTTAAATATTGTCATCTTGCTACTCAGCTTCATGCCAAAGAAAAACAGTTTCTATGACAAAAGAGAATCTCATAGATTATCTACGGAAAAAAAAAAAAACCCTTGAAAAATTAACAGAGGAGTAAAGTGTCCTGAATCGTTCATTGCAGATAAACAAAATGAAAGCAATAAAATCAAATAGCTGTCAAATTGAGCAAGCTGTCATGATTCTATGATTTTACTACAGTGTCCAAAATTGACAAATGCAGAGCTTAAGAGCCAAGTTATCACTACAGCACTGTTGTCAGGGTAACACAAATGGTACCAGATCATAAATTATTTCCTCGGATAGCTCCCTGCCCCCAAATACTATAAAGAGGAGGGGAGATGTGATTTTCAGGTAACGAAGTGTCCATCACATGTTCATTATTATTAGTGGTCTGTCCTGACTAAAATTCTACTTAAAAGATCTGAGAATGATCTGAGTGGAAATAGCCCATGGTTTTGAATTGACAACCTCATATTACAGCGGTGGTAATTAGTTCCACATTTATTCATAAATGAAAAGGGTCAGATCTCAGCACAGCCAAAATCCCACAGCATTGCTCTGTGGCAAGTACTATTCTGGGCACTTCGTACCAACACACAAATTCTACAAACAATCCCAAGAAATATAATCTGAAAATAACTCCAGGGAAGTACTGCTACTACTGCTACTATTTTATTACCATGTCTATTTATAGAAGGAACAGAGGTACTGAGGGCTGAAGAGGCTAGCCACATGAATAGTATAAATAGACTGACTGGGATTCAAATGGAGGCATTCAGAGTTAGGGGAACTATGTAGGTTCAAACCCAAGCTGGGGCTCCTTTGAGAGTGAAACATTACAATAAGCTAAGGATAATTAGTTTGAAGTTTCATCTGTGTACAAGACATCCCGGTGAATGTGGGTCATGTGGCTTTTGGTAGAGTTCAGTATTCTAGCTGCTTTGCTGTGCTGCCTCTAAGAGGGAGGGGGAGAGGGGAGGGGGAGGGGAGAGGAAAGGAAGGGGAGGGGAGTGGGGAGGGGAAGAGGGGGAGGGGAAGGAGGAAGGGAAGGGGAGGGGAAAGGGAAGGGGAGAAGAATCAGGGCCTCTGGTTACACAGGACAGTAAACTTTCCATCTGAGGAGATACATATAAAACTAGATCTTGCAAACTCCCAGGAGAAAATAACAGCAGAAATCAGCCTACGGGGTGTTGAGAAAATACAAATGAGGAATGTGATTGGTTTCAGAGTTGAAACAGTTGAGTTGGGCCCTGGGGGATTTGGGTTGAAGCTGTCATTAGCAAGAGGCTAGGTTTTGGCTTTGAGTCAAAGAAAGATGAAGAGCCAGGAGATGTAAGCGCTCTCTCCCAATCTGGGACTAAATGGGCCGGATGATGGGAACCACTTTCCTCAACATGGTACACTCTCCTCTTGGGAAATGGAAGTGCTCTTCCCTCTGCAATCCAGCCATGCAAGGAGGAGATGGCAATTCCGTAGTAATAGCTATATTAAGCTGGTGGCTTACACAGTGACAACACTCCCTTCACGCCCCACATCTGTGACCTCATTCATTCCTTACAGAACCTATGAAGCAAGCATCTTTTTCATTATTATGATTATTATTCCATTCGTTTTTCAGGCGAGGCGCTGAGGCTAAAAGGTTTTCAGTTGCTTTCTGAGAGTTTCTCAATTTAGAATAAATGCAGGTTTCTCTGCCTTTTAATGCTCTTTAGAGCACATCTTAGTGTATGTCTCAGTTTCTCCATCCATTCTTCTCAATCAGACAGAATAACGTCTGGTAGACAAAGGGGAGGTCAATATTCCTGACTCTGACCCATCTATGAACAAAGAGAAATGGTGGATCTTAAAGATATCAAAGATCAGTTTTATTTTTTAGTCATCTTCAGGGAAATCTACTTTTGTCTGAGACTTCAAAGGAAACAAGTTGACTGGAGCAAAATTATATCAATCGAACTTTTGAAAAAATCTAGATAAAGGGTTAAATCGAATAGGAGGTGGAAATAGAAGCCTTTTCCCAGGAGAGGGGAAAAAAGATGCATTCATAGAAAGAAATTCCATCACGGTAACTGGCATAGCATCAATGGCCTGAGCAGATGGGGAAAGCTCTCCCCACCCCTACCTGGTGCTTTTTATTGTCTTGGACATTCCAAAGTCTCCTGGGCATGTTCATCAAATTATTGAAATTAAGAACAACCTTTGTTGGCAAGCAAAGGATCTCAACTCCAATGTGACCCCAGATGCTTAAGTCTTATTAACTTGCTTTTGAAGATTAAATTAAAAGTTTAAGTGTTGGTAGTTAAGGCTCCTAATGCAGTGCTCATCTCCTGACTTACTCATGCTAGTTCAGAAGGGCCCATGTCCACTGCCAGGATGTAACAGATTTCAGACTCACAAAGTAACAGTTAGTCCTGTGTGAGATGTGACTGAAAGCTGCTCAACTCCCTACTCTTCACTGGCCTCCTCTTCTTTGAACTCAAATCTAACTCTTCTAATCTGATCGTAGGTGGATTGTGAGTCTATTACCATCACTTACACTGAGTGATTCAATCTCTTTGGAATTTTAAATTTTATCTCATTTTGACAAGAAAAGCCAAAGTGAGATGTACTTTTTAAGGATAAAAAAAAAAAAAAATGTCAAGGGCAACCCCCTTGGAGAATCCTCTAGTTACTTTGGGAAGATTAGCTTCCTGTTAGCAGTTCCTGGCACCATACCTCAGGCAACTTAGCTAAACTAAATAAATAGCTCAATGGTGTGGTAACATTGGGTAAGGGCATGGTGTGAAGAAAAGCTATTAGGCATCTCCCAAAACACATGCTCGAATATATAGAGGTGGTTCTGACCCAGAGCCTAGTAGGCAGAATACAATCCCGTTCCTTTGCATGCAGCTGAACATTCACAACACTTTTCAATGCTCAGCTTGGGTTGTCTCCAAATAAACACAAGAACAGAGCTAGCTTTTAAGGTATTGGAATTCCCAAAAAAGGAGAGTTGAGAAGGGGCTAGAAATACTGCAGAAAAGACAAAACATAACAACAACACCCCCAAACCACCTACCCACTCAAACAACAAAAAACAAACAAACACAGGGCCATGTGTTTGTGCTGTGCTGAAACCAAGAAAGTTTCTTCTTTCTCAATGTCCTACTTTATGCCTTCTCTTTAAAGAAGAGACTACTGAGAAATGTACTTGATTTTGTTTTGAGGTTCAGTTGGTTAAGGCCGTTATTGATTAGGGGAGCTTTCCTTCAGGAACAAGCTTTCAAGCTCAAAACTGAGTATGTTGGGTGTATGTTCATGCTTACGTGTATGCACATACGGTTGTACAAATATGTATGCAGTGTGTGTGTGAATGTGTGTGTGAGTATAAGTGTGTGTGAGTGAGTGTGTGAGTGTGTCTGTGTGAGTGTGTGTGAGTTAGTTAAGTGTGTGTATGAGTGTGTGTGTGTGTGTGTGTGTGTGGTGTGAGTGTAAGCCCAAAGGTCAGTGTTGAGTATTTTCTCTTACTTCTCTTTACCCCATTTTCTGAGAGTTTTTCACTGAACCCAAAACTGACAGATCTAGATTTGACTGGCCAATAAGCACTGGGGATCTTCCTGTCTCTGCCTCTACCATCTCATCCACGTGTATTCAGCTTTTTTATTTGAGCCCTGGGATCCAACTCAAGTCCTTGTGTGTGCATGCATTGGAAACTCTTTACCAGTGGCCATCTCCCCAGGCTCCCAGTTCCTAGTCTCTTCTTCTTCATTTGAATGTTACTAGGTAAGAAGCATAAGAGGGAGGATGCTTTGTAGAGTCCAAGTCTTCAGTTCTAAGACCATAATAAAATGATCTTTTAGATTATACTGTGATTTCTTACTTCCATTTCTTTACTAACATTCATTAGCTGAAGAGCATGGCCAGAAGTGATAGCTACGCCCACAACTTCTCTTTATTGTGTCTTCTCCAAGTGTCTGCCTTGGTTCCCTCCACTTTGTGCATATTATTTTATTTACTATTTACTCATCCTAGCAACCTTTGGAGGTGAAGGCTGATATTCCCTACATTTTACTGATAAGGAAACTCAAACACAGAAAGTGTGTGTATGTGTGTATGTTGTGTGTGTGTGTGTGTGTGAGAGAGAGAGAGAGAGAGAGAGAGAGAGAGAGAGAAGGAGAGACAGAGAGACAGAGAGAGCATAAATCTGAAAAAGAGACTAATTTCCTACCCAATTTGGTTGATGCTATTGTTCTGATTCAGCTTGTCTTCAAATAGTACTTTCATTAGTCTTCAGTGTTATCTTGCTGAAGTGACAGGCACTTTAAGAGCTGGAACCTAGTGGGAGGTCATTGAGAGCCATTTTCAGAAGGTAGCTCTCCTGGGATCCTGGTTCGTGCTTTTAGAGAAGGTTTCTATATAAAGAGTAAATCTGGATCCTCTCCCAACTCTGAGCTCTTGTTTTTCTGATGGAACAAATCTCTTCCTCTAACACACCGTCCCATCATTGCGATGGCATCCATGTGACGCCTTCACCAGAGCGGAGCCAATGTCAGTGCCATGCTCCTGAGCCCCCAGAAATACAGTCTAAATAAACCTTCTTCTTTATAAAGTACTAAGACACATTACAGTCGCAAAACAGACTAACACATGAGCCTTTTCTTTACTCTCTTGTCTAATTGCTCTGGCTGGAACTCCAAATACTATGTTGAAGAAAAGTAGTAAAAAGTTGGCATCTTTGTTTTGTTATAAGGAAACACTTCAGAGAAAGGTTTTTAATTTTTTAAAAAATATTTGCTTTATATGTATTTTGTCTGTATATATGTCTATGTGCTATGTTCATGTGGTACTTGTAGTGGCCAGAAGAGGGTGTCAGATCCCCTGAGACTGGAGTTACAGGCAGTTGTGAGCTGCTATGTGGGTGCTGGAAATCAAATCCAGGTCTTCTGCAAGAGTAGCAAGTGTTCTTACCGAGTGACCCGACTCTCCAGGATCAGCTTTCCGCTTCTCACCATTAAGTATGATGTTTTCTCTGGGCTGGTTCTTATGATCTTTATTTCTGTTTAGGTGTACATGTAACTTGTTGACAGTTTTATTGAGATGTTTATGTAGGTTCTAACCTTCATTTTATTGATGTAGCATACCACATTTATTGACTTATGTACATTGACTCATCCTTGCAGCCTAGAGATAAACCACATGACTGTTGTAGGTGGTCTTGTCGATGTGTTGTGAAATTTGTCCAACTCAAGGCTTTTGCAGTTATGCTCACAGGGAATCCTGAACTGCCATTTTTCTTATAGCATGCCATCTGGATTGATACTCGGGCAATACAAACCTTAGAAAATGAGTGTGTGAATATTCCCTCTTGAATTTTTAGAGGTGTTTAAGGGGTGGTGTTTACTTCTTTAAATGGCTGGTGGAGTTCAGCAGCAAAGCCATCAGGTCCAGAGAGAGTCTCCGATGAGATTTTATTACCAGGTCTATCTCCGTTGTGCTTATTCATAAGCATTCACATTTTCTCTTTGGTCACAGTTTGGCCATGCTGGGTTATATTGATCTAGGAAGTTGCCATTTCTTTCATCTAATCTAATTTGCTGGCATATAACTGCTCACACATTGTTGCAATTCTTTGTACATTTTGTAATCCCGAGAGTGATGTCTGCTTATTCAATTCTGATTTTGTTTGATTTTCCTTTTAATTTTGTGGTTCCAGACACAGTTGCACAACAGGCGGGGAAAGGATGAAGTGAAGTCTGGAATAGGGGAGGGCAGTGTCTTCTTAGGAGATTTCAGTACTATAGCTCTTTTAGATGATAGTCAATGAAACAGCTTCTGCTCTTTATTCCCGGTGGATAAGGACTATATAAGCTTTGGAAAGTAGGAAGGGTTCTTCTTAGGGGAAGTTTCATTGGCTGAGGCTTATGGTTCATTTGCTTGGAGAGGCATTCCAGGAAGTTTAACCTTTCATTTCACCAAGGATTACATGATACTCCTCAGATAGAGTGTGGGGGTTGGGGCTCCCCAAATAATGTAGAGGAGAGAAAAAGGGAGCCCTCCATTTTGCACTGAGACCAGGGTAGCTAGCTGTCCAGACATGGTAGACTACGATCTTTAAATAGCAGAATCTTGCAACAAATTTTGTTGATCTTTTCTATTCTTTTTCTAGTCTCTGTCTGACTTACTTATTTTCTCCAGTCTTTATCATTTTATTCCTTATAACAACAACTTAGGGTTTAGTTTGCTCTCAGTTTTCTCTTCCCAGTTGCTTGGGTGTTGCATTTGATTGTTTACTTGGAATTTTCTTTTATGGGTTTATTGTCTTAAGTTTCCTTTTTAAAAATTGCTTTTGCCATGCCTCAAAAGTCTTGAAATACTGTGTTTTTACCTTTGTCTCAAGATACTTCTAAATTTCTAAGTCTCTCTCTTGACTGGTTGTCTCTTTGAGGCCATGCCACTTAGTTTCTAGACTGTCAGTTACTCTCCTTATGGCTGGGACCAAATGTTGACAAAGAGACTTAAGGGAGGAAGGGTTGTGACTCATCGTTTGATGGTACAGTCCATCAAGATGGGGGAGTCATGACAGCAGCAGGAGAAGCACAAAGCGATGGATGCTGCTTCTCAGCTTACTTGCTTGCTTGGGATGCCACCCTGTATCTGAAAAGGTGCCTCCTATATCTAGAAGTTTTTCCACTTAATTAACCTAATCTTAAAAACCCCTCACAGACATTCCTGGGTTCCTTTTCATGATGATCCCAAATCCCATCAAACTGACAACCAAGATTAAACATCACGCAGTTTCAGAGAGATTTTAGTTTATGTTGGCAGAAGCTCTCCTCATGATGGTGGGAACAGCTGCTTGTTCATACTAAAGAGTGGGCAGAAATCTCAGGCTAGAACCAGGGAAAGGCAGAACCTTCAAAGACTCACCTCTGATAACCAGCTTATGGCAGGCAGGCCCCATGGTCTAAAAGATCCTCAGCTTTCAACACAGTGCCCCAAGGTTGGGACAAAGAGCTCAAAACATGAGTGTGTATAGGCATTCCCAATCCAAACCATATTTCTCAGGTTTCCAAAATTCCTATTGTCTTTTAATTTATACCTTTGTGATTGGAAAAAATACTCAAAATAATTTCAGTCTTCTGAAATTCTTAAAAATTTGTGTCCTGACAAATGGCCTGTCCTGCAGAATGTTCTGTGCACGCTGAGAAGAATGTACATTGTGCAGCTGTTGGATAGCAGGTTCTCTACCTCAGAGTTTCATTTCTATAAAATACAGTTCAAGTCCTAGGTCCAAAAATACATCTGTAACTAATTTTTGTGTGGTTTCATGACAGGAAGGTTTGTGTTAATTTTTATTGATCTATCTAATTGAGCATGATTTTTTAAAAATGAAATGATAATTCCTTTTCTCTGTATAATGAGAAAATAATGAGTTTTGATTTCACAGAGAAGATATTCAAAGATTTGTCATTAGAAGTTGCAGTAACACTGCTTGCTTGTACATTATTTACAAGTTAGAAATTGTACCTGTTCAAAGATTTAAACTTAGGGCTTAGCTTTATAACTTACAAGAGTCTTTTCTTCTTAGACGAGCACAGGTTTCTCTCTCTTTTCCCATTAATTTTCTGCCTTTAATCAAATATTAAACTATACCTGGGGATGATGTGAAACTGTATTCTAGTATAACCCTATTTGATAATAATGATTATCCTTAGTAAATGATAATTCTGTTATAAATATTATAATATTTCCCATCATGGTCAAGAGGTAAGGTGGTATGTATTGTTTTCCACACATGAATTCTGAACCATATTTTTGTTTGGAGGTTATTCTAAAGAGAGAGAGAATGAACCCCTCCTTTTCTTCTTCCTAAAAGAACACTGGCCAGGTTTAGCGCTCCTGCTCTTTGCAGGTGTGAAAGAATACACTAGTGAAACTAACTTGAATGAAAACAGCATTTCCTGTTGGGGAATGATTTTCATGATGAATACAAATCCATGTCATAGTCATGTTTACTCTTAAATTAGTTTTTATAATTTGGATTTTTACTTACTTTTGTCCACTTGATTACAGGCAGCATGCACGCGCATACATCCCCCCCCCCACAAATACATAGATATAAACCCAAATATATAGTTCTCACTTACATTCTTGATTAATTTTCCAAGAGTTTATCAACTCACTGGCCTTTTCAATGTTAACACTTGGCTGCCTTCATCTTCTTCATTGTACATTATTTTCTCTTAATTGACTTCTGGACTTTTCCTTTTCTCATTCTTAATTTCCTTTTCCAGTTCTTAGCCATTCTCCATCCCCTATAATGTTTATTCAGACTGTCCATTTCAAATAAATAATGATACTGGTATTCTTTTAAATCTAAAATGAAATTTTATTTATAAAATATACATGATATTTAGTGGGAAAACGAGTTTAACAGGCAGCAATACCGAGCTTTCTAGTTTAGTGCAGGTTAATCTCTTGCTTTATAAAATTTAATGCTAAAAAGAGTTTACACTGTTGTTATAAAGAGCAACTGAGTGTTCCCAAGTCTCTCACTGTCTGTACATTGTCCATTGTGCATTTCTGTGTTAAATGGGATATCTTCATTAATCCCCTGCCCTCAAGGCTCAGAGATCTATGCAGAAGAGGAGGCAAGAAGATTGTGAGAGCCAGACGTGGTGGATGATTCCAAGGAAACAGTGTCTTCCAGACACAAGAGGACTGATGGATCTACTCACAGACACTGTGACAGCATGCACAAAACCTGAATAAGTTAAACCAGACAAAATCATAGCACGGAGAAAGGGTCAGATGAGCCTTCTCTCCTCAGGGCTGGACTGTGCCCAGGAGCAGTTGGCTAACACAAAGCCAACTCTATGTTTGTTTTGTTTTGTGGGTATTTTGTATTATTGTGTTTTTGGCTGTTTTTAAAAAGTCTCATTAGTTTTTTTTTTTTTTTTGATTTATATTTTATGGGAGAGAAAGAGAGAGAAAGAGAGAGAGAGAGAGAACAGAATACAAAGTTGGGTGGGTAAGTGAGTAGGGAGGTGGGTAGGATCTGGGAGGAACTGGAGAAGGGGAAAACATTGTTTGATATACAAAATATATTATATGAAAAAAAATGAATTCACATTTGTGTGCTTGAGGGTGCATGTATACACATGTGTGGAGGCCAAAGGATAACCTCAGGTATTATTCTCAGGTATGCTATCTACCTACTTTAAGACAGGGTCTTTCACCAATACATCTGGAGCTAACCAATTAGATGGCATAGCTGGCCAGCGAACCCTAGGGAGCTCCTGTCTCCATCTTCACTACATTGGGATTACTCGAATATATCACCATGCTTGGCAGATTTACTTCGGTTCTGGGGATTGAAATTGAGTCCTAATGCTTGTAAGATAAGCCTTTACTGATTGAGCCATTTGTTCTGACATTTGACTATTTTTAAAGATTTCAAATATCTAATGTAAAAATTTCCTCTTTTTAAAGCTACTTCTTGCCGGCAGTGGTGGCGCACGCCTTTAATCCAGCACTTGGGAGGCAGAGGCAGGCGGATTTCTGAGTTCGAGGTCAGCCTGGTCTACAGAGTGAGTTCCAGGACAACTAGGACTACACAGAGAAACCCTGTCCCGATAAACCAAACAACAACAACAATAACAAAAAATAAAGCTACTCCTCAACATTTTTATTTTCTCCCAATATTCGGCTCATGAGAACTCTTACCATGTTATCTCTGGTCAGCTTCAGTTTTCTTCCCATTGTCTATGTCATTTGCTTTTGTCTAGTCCTTTGGACTATATATTTTAGCATATCACACTGTACATAAATACCAAGACTATCACTTAGCTGATTCTCTTTAATGACTAGTCCCCAGTTAGATGAATAGACCAGAGACTGGAACTCACCATAGCTGCACTCAGTCTTGTCTCAGCCCAGACCCTCCTGAGATTTGGGCAAATATTTCTGCTCTATCTGCTTAGAAAAAAACCCAACTAACCAACTAACCAAACAAACAAGCAAACAAACAAAGCAATAAACAAACAAAACCCACTCTCTCTTTTTGGATCATATAGTATATTGGGACATTCTTCCTTTTAAAGATAGTCTATCCTAGTCTACTCCCTGAGCTGTTGCAGAAATCTTCACTGTGTTTCACTGGGTCTTTGCTTTTTAGTTTAAACTCCAAGCCAAACAGCTAGAGAATGCAACAAATGTTTTAAGGGAAAACTGGGCATGTGTTTGAGAATTTTCAATTTCAAATTTGTCTTTCCAACCACCACAAACTCTGTTGGATTCTTTGTTCCTTTGCAGAAAAACCTACATTGAGCAAAGCCTGCATTTATATTCTCTGCCCTCAAGAAAAGTCAATTAGCAGAGGATTAGCACGACTTTCAACTATTTTCTGTTCGTTTCTGTCTTCACCTCACCAGCTCTGCAATGGATTTAGGCAGTATTTATTTATTTAGCCATTTTTCAATCTTTTACTGCCTGTGAAAGATCTGATTTGCTTCAAACCTGCCTTATTCCCAGCATACAGCTCTTTTGAGAGGAAAAATAACTCACAGAGAAGGTTCTAGGAATGAGTGCTCTCAAGTTTCTATAGAAATGGGTTGAAAGAGACTAGAAGTGACAAATGACCATTCCGAGGGTGTCAGAGTGGCTCTGGGTAGTAAGTAGGTAGAGAGGAGCCAGAGGAAGGAGGCCTGTGAGACCTTGTGGAGTTGTGAAGGAGGCTGGTTTAGCTCCATTTCTACCTGAGTTACCCCCTCCAAGGTTGGCTCTATGGCTCAAGCCATGCCAACAAATGATCTCTGCTAATAAACATGTGTTGAATAAATAAAGGACAAAATAGACAAGAAGAATAACCCTCAGAACATTAATGTCTAACCAACAGTAGAAGCAATTAGTATCTCCTTCTGGCATTAGAATAGAATCTAAGTCTTAAACTTTATAAAGCACTCACTGAGAGAGGTGAAACCTCTCCACCCAACACAGTGATGGCCATTGGCCATAGACTGAGACAGAAAGTGAAGGTTACAGAAGGATGTGGGGGATATGCATGTACCATCTAGAAATGTCAGGGGAAATGCAGAAGAGGCACAAGAGTGGCACTCTGCTTAGAACCCTTCTCTGTGCTCTGTGCACCTCCTAGGTACCATACCCTGACTATCAACCAACTGATTTGGATAGAGGGACTCACGAGGCTTGGGATGTCCTACACATTTTGGTGACTGAATTAGAGTGTCTTGGCTGGAGATCTTACCTGTGAATTACTTGCCCCTGATGCTTTAAGCCTGTCAAAGGTGCCATGTGGTTTAAAAAATGCCTTTAGACATAGATGCACATACTTACAGTGAGATAAGTCTGCAGAATATAGGAGAACCAAGAGAGTCCAGCAAGTCAGGTATGAAGCTTAGAGCTGTTTAAAAAAACTAACAGTAGCCTATAGAAGTGCCTTCGCAGTAAAGCTTTGGTTGAATACTCTTCCCAGTTTATTGAACCTTTCCCCTTTAAATAATGTTTTTGGGATGAATTTTCAGTCTCCATTAATGCCCTGCCCATGGGTGCTGCTGCCACCACAGTGGCTACCTCTGAGATTTCCTGAGTTCTCAAATGTCAGTGTTCTCTCCTTTGGGAATCTTCCACCCTCCCCAGGACCCTGTGGCCCCTCCCTACCATCTGCACCTCATTTTCTGACTGTTATACACCCTCTACTAGATGCCAAGGTACACACTTGAGAAGGATGGTATTCTTCTTGCTTCTCATGGTATTCTCTGAACTTCGTAGGGCTCAGAGCACAGCAGGTATCTGACATATTTATGTAAATAATGCATCATAGTTCACACCATTAATTCTACCTTTGAAAGTCTGCACTATTTTTCTGACAAGCACTCCGTCCCAGTTACAGTTCTAGGTGCTTCAAGAAACCCATCCAGGCTCCTAATAATAGCCTTGCAGAGCAAGTATATAGATCCTCTCAGCACTGAGAAAAATTGATGCTCAGGGAAGGTAACTGATTTGTTCAAGGTGATGGGGCAACCAGTGGAGGATGTGAGAGTTGGCTTCACATTTCTTTGCCTCTGGCACCCAGTCTCTTTAAAAGACTTGTTCATGGATGCAACAGTCTTCTTTTTATTTTAAGTTTCCCATGCCCTGTAGTTCTGTATCCTAGGATCTAAAAATGAGCAGACACACATTAATTAGTACAGGAAATGGCTTCAGAAACCTTGAGAGTGCCACTTCATCTATTCTCCCATCCCAACTTCCCTGGCCAAAAAAAAAAAAAAAGAGAAAAAAAGAAAAAAAAAAGAGCTCCCAGTGGCGCTCTCCTTTTTGACGTGCCATTTTGTTTGTTTTTGTTAATTCCTCTCAAATGTTCTTTCCTTTATAATCTCCTTCCCTGTAGGTGATATTTGGCATAGCTCACATCTGTTGAAATATCTGCCCTACCCAGGGAAGTAGCCAAATAAGCTGCAGTGCTCAGAGTAACCATAAAGTTGGGAGAGCAATAAAAGGATGGAAGTGCCTTGGGGTGGAGACAGCGTTCTTCAAATCCCTCCCTGATTCATTAGCTTTGAACTGGGCATATCAGGATTCAGGGCATCCTTTTGCCTCTGTGCTCCTGTTCAGCACCTTCACACATAGGTGCATCCAGGAATAGGTCCCATGGCTAGACTGTGAATGTTGATTCTGAAGAAAAGGCTGGACTCACGTCACCAGTCCACTCCTTCCAAATTCATACTGGTGGAAACCTTACAACAGGATGATGATAATGATGATGATGGTGGTGGTGGTGGTGGTGGTGATTAAAGTTGCAGTGTGTGTGCATATACCTGCTTGCTAGAATGGGTTTCAGTGTCAGCATCTGTAAGGAGGAAGTGAAATTATTTTAGTGGAGCCCAGCATGAGTTCTCTGAATGCCTATGGTCCAAAATGTTAGGAATATATATATATAAGGTATTTGAGCTTTTACGGCTGTTCTAATAATCTGATGGGAATGATAACAAGTGAACTTGTATTTGAGGAGTGAGAAGCTACAGTTATAAGATCCCCTCTGCTTGTTAAGGCAAAAACATGTTATAGTTTCTCATAACAGAAATAGACCATCTCTGACCCATCAAAGGACGAGTGCTTTAATGACATCATCTGGATTCTCCATGCTAGAGTGTCCAATTGTCCTAGCTTGCCTAGGGTTTTATAGGGCTTAGTACTAGATGTCTCCTCTATTGGGAAATCCCCTCAGCCTTGTTCCTTGGCCTGCATTATTTGTTGACTTCTATTCCCAGATGTCCATGCTACAGCAAAAATGATTATTGTTAGCTTAGATTTCCATGAGTCCACCACCAGTGATCTCAGATAAGAAAAAGGGGTTGGATCCTAACAGTATTTGAGAAATGTCTTTGTCTACTTGCCTTGAGTCTGACTTCCTCCAAATTAAGTGCTGATCCAGAGAGACAGGATATTCATTTGAAGGTCAATGGATAGATGGCTACCCAGAGTTAATAAAGGGAACTCTATTGTAGGCTGTGTGTTATAGTAAGGTAGATAATTCCCAATTCTAACCAATAATTTATAATATAGTTATTACTGAGTGTTTTTAGAGGTAAAAATATTCTAAATAATGAAAAATAGAGACAATTACTTTTAATGCTTATTGTGAGAAAATATACTAAAAAACATTGAGTTTGACCCTAAGATATAGTGATAAAAGAAATTATGGAAATGACTTTGACAAGTATCCTTCAGTCCCTTTATAAACAAGGTCTTTCCAGCACCTCTATCCTGCTATGTCCAACAACAAAGAATGAAGGGCCTTGGGAGTCATTGTATGTGTCTCTACAGGGAATCATGGCACTATACAGTTGAAGGTGTAGGGGGAAGCTATGGGGCTAAAGAGATGCCATAGTAGTTAAGAGCCCTTGCTGCTCTTCTAGAAGACCTAAGTTAGGTTCCCAGCACCCATGTTGCTTGACTCACAACTGCTTGTGACTATAGCTCCAGGTGATCAGGCTTCTTGGCTTCAGACTTTAGTGGGGCATCCAGGAAAATGTGGCTTATAATCATATAGACATAAATAAAAATAAAAACAAATCTAAAAAGGAGGAGAAGGAGAAGGAAGGGGAGGAAGAGGAGGAAGAAGGGGGAAGTATTGATCCATGGGGTCTCCATAAAAAAATGTTTCCCAAGAGCCATTTACACCAATTGCCTTCTACACTTGGCCCCTAACTTATTGATCCTTGAAATTCTTTTTGGTTAGAGATAAACTCTACTATTCAATTAGCTATAACAGATAGGTCCTTTTCAATTAAACTAAGATATTCATGACTGATGATATCATATCTTTCATAGCTGTCTGGTTTGGGATAGGTTAGTGAATCGAAGGAGGAGATGGAGTCAAAGACTTGAAGAAGGCACATGAGTAAACTTGGAGAGTGCTGGGTAGGTATGGCCATGCACTCTATAATCTCTGCACTCAAAAGGCCAAGGCAGGAAGATTGCCACAGGTTTGAGGTCTGGGTACCTCAACTACAAAGTGAGAACTTGATTAAGAAAGGAGAACAAAAAGGAGGATGAGGAAGAGGAGGAGGAAACAGCTGGCCAGGCTAATGTGGTAGAAACAAAGTTATGAGGGCTTTTCAGATTCCAAGCATGGAATGCGGGACACTCAAGTGTACCTTGGACATATGGTCAGTTTACTTCTTGCTGTTTTCCCACACAAGCAAAGGTTGAATATGAAATGTAGGTCAGTTCTATTGGAAAAAAGTCTAATTCTCAAAAACAGAATAATTACAGGACAGGAATAGTATCCTGTGGTCCATCTAAGGATGACTGATCTAGACAAGATCCCTCTCAAAGCTGCTAACACAAATGATGAACATCTCCAGTTCCTCAGTTTTCTCAGTGTGAAATATCAACAGCTCTAAAACTTCCACTGAGAAGTGCCAGCAACTATGGGCTGACTTCATGCTTGGCTGGCTTAGAGCTGGCCCTGGCTCAATCATCTTTCAAAACTAGTGGTTTAGGGCATTGGCTCAAGATTTGCTATTAAAGCTAACAGAAGCATTAGCTGGGTTTGGTCTGACTCTCTTCTGAGTTTTAAAAGGAAAGTGCTCACTGAAGACTCAATGGAAGGTTGCAGCACCTTTTCAGGTCCTGCTCATCCACCAGCATTATCTGTCTTAGCTGTATTGATTCTGATTTATAACATTTGATCTAGTTGTCTTATGCATCTGTTAACTGACAAACTTAAAGAAGCATAAGTCCACAAAGGATCTTTGAAGACTCTTCGCTTTGCTATATCCCTGGGTTTTAGAACAATGCCCGGTTCCTTTGCACTCTGTCTTAATCAAAATGGAGTCACTTAACTAAGGTATAATAAGACCAAAAGTTTATGAAGGAAGGAATCATGTCTACCTGTGTTTGACAGCAAGAACCATCACAATATACCCTGATGCAACACTCTTCTTCACAAAGTCTATTGCAACCTGACAGATGATACCTCTTCAAAGAACATCCATCCAATAATGAACTGTCTAACCTCAGACCAATGTCTCATTGTTACTGATCCTTCAACACTATTGAGACAATGGTTGTGTTCAAATTAACTTATATGTCTTCCTCGCTGTGCCTCCCAACATTTCCCTTTGCCCTGTCCTTTTTCCATGATAGACATGTCCATGTGGCAGCTTGACTTGTTCATCCCAAATAGTTAGCGTTTTTCTTTATAGAGAACTTCTTTGGCATTTAACCCACAGACAAGATATCTTTCTGAAATAACGAATAAAATTACTTTATGCATGTAGAGGATAGAAAGTATGCAATGTCGCGTCCCCTCGGCTGGCAAGTAAGACACGCACGCCTGGATTCTTCTCTGACAGCTCTTTTATTCCAGGCACAATCTTCATCCATCGAAGGGGCACCAAGCAGCAGAAATGCACTGCTTATATACCCTTCCAAGGGGGCGGGCCAGGGGCCTGTTCTCTCAGGATTGGTTAGGGCCAATACCTCATTAGTATAAGCCCCGTGATTGGTTAGGGCTCATGCCTCATTAGCATAAGCCCTCTCGGGAGGGCTTGAGGCTGACGCATGCGCAGTAGGCTTATACAGGACGCTGCACCAGCCATGTTGGAAACCGGCACTGTCTCTTCGGCCGCCTACATTGCAATACATATTCAACACTCAAAAGTGTTATTTACTGATGTTTAACAATGTAGAAAAATGTATTGTGAGTTTTCAAAGTTAAAATTCAGAAAATGGAACTTCCTTTTCATAATAGTTTAAAACCAAGGCAGGCATCAACCCCAGCACTTTCTGCTGCTCACAGCTTTGTTTCTTCTAGGCCCAGATCACTTAGTTCACTCTTGACCTTCAATTCTGCTTCAGGCTGTCACCAGGCAAGCTTCTAAGTAAGCACATGGAGAATTTCCAGAAAGGCAATGGTGACTTGTTTTGCTTATGAAGACTGAAGATGCAAATCAGTGGCCTATAAATACACTTTGATAAGGAGGAAGGCTCCAGATCTTGTTTGTGCCTTTAGATGTTTGCAGACCTCAGAGCACAGTAGAAAATAATAAAAATGAAGTCATGTTCTCTGTGTTATTACAAACTTACCCTCTATCTCTTCTGAGCTGATCTTGCAATCTATGTCCTATTAGTTGGTTTGTAGTCCCTGGCACTGGATGAATTCTGCTGTATAAGTGAGGATGCTCTGGGGCTCCTTTTCTTTCACTGTGCACTCCTCTTCCCAAAGCAGACACAGTTAGATATCAGACTGGAAGGAAGTTTTGCCCTTACCAAAATCTTTAAACATCAGTAAATTGCTTTACACGTGATCTCTTCACTCAAATGCCCAGAAGACAGGGAGAGAAGATAAGGTACTTAGAGAAAAATCTAGAAACTTTCAATATTGACCATATAGTTTACCTACCAAGCAGACTGAACATCAGATGTTTCTGGTGTTGAAGAAGTTCCAAGGACTGATGAAAGGAGCAAAGAACACAGTGGCTTCTGCCATTAGGAAGAAAGAGTCAGTTCTTTGGAGACAAGATTAAGAAGTTGACCCAGAGTGATGCTGCAGGAACAGTACTATGGAACTCCTCACAGAAATGTGTAAGCATTTCACATCATGGTAAGAGGTCCTAGGGTATAGTTGAGGTTAGCTCATTTGTTGTTCTTTTGTTTGTCCCAGCTGGGCTCCTATATAGTTACTATATGTAGAGATGACCTCCTCTGTGGAAAGTAGGAGCCAAGGAGAATTGCCAGGTTCCATCCTACTGAGGGTCATTATGTACAACTTGAGTCTGTCACAGAGAAGAGAATAACTCAGTTATTCATTCATTTGCATAGATTTGTAGGGCACAAGGCTAGATGGAAGAGATAGCAATAACAATAATGAAATAATGACCATATGTGCTCTCTCAAATGCTTCACTAATGAGTTGATTTGATTTTTACATTTTCCCACAAGACTGACATTTTTTTTTCATATTGTTCAATGGAGAAAACTGAATCTGAGTAATTCGACCATAGTCTCCCATACCTGTTGTGTAGAAATAAAACTGTAATCTAGTCTGCCGTTGTGATTTTAAATATTTTTAAATAGTCTCTGTGTGTGCGTGTGGTGTGTGTGTGTGTATGTGTGTGTGCATGTGCCTGCAGAGACTGTGTTGATAGGAATGGAACTCGAGTTTTCTAGAAGAACAACAAATGTTCTTAACTACTGAACCTTCTCTTTAGTCTGTGCTTGTTTCTAACCACCAGACTATAGTAATACCCAATACTCAAAAAATTCACAGCCTGCTGAGAAAAGAGAGATGAACACACACACACATGCACACTCACATATGCACACATACACATATACATACACACACACACACATATAATACATACACACACACACATATACATATCCTTATCCTGAGCAGTATGGTGCCTGCTACAATGTTGATTGACTGTAGCCTTTGTGATTGTCCTAGCATGAACTGTGTTGTCTAAAGCTTTGTAGTATCACTAAGTCCTTGTATGTGCTCAGCAATAGCATTTTTAAACTTCGAGAGGTGGAAGTGTCCTATGCATCGCAGCATATACAACTATGCCAGGTGCCAGGAGCACATACCCTTGTTGTAAAATCAGAAAATGTTTCTTGGCATTTGCCTTTCAAATGCCAACTGGGTAACAAACTTGCACTGAGGTGAGACTGATTGCTCTTTGAGAATTAAACTGTTAAAGGACAAACATCATGACTTGCTTGCCATTTAATTTCCCATTGTCCGATACTACATATTTGTATTTATAAGACAACTTACCTATAGCAGCAGAGTATGAGTTCCCCCCATACTGTGTGCGTCTGTGTGTGTTGAAGATTGTGTAGGAATGAACAAATATTTACCCTGTAATGAGCTGACCACCTCAAACAATAACATGAGATGAAGAGCATGATGACAGGAATCAGAGCCTGGAGTCTCGCTGCAGTTCTCCCTGAGTATCTGCTGCAGAACTCGTCACATCACTCTCAGTCATGCCCAACCAAGGCTTGGCAGCCAGGGCCCAACTATTCACACCATCTCACATCATCACAGTTGAATACTCCAGAGGTCAAATAGGCCAATTCCACATCCCGTGTTTCTTATTAAAGCACCAAAAGGCTTGCCCGTGGACACCCCTGAAAAATTTTCCATGAACTTAGGCTCAAACCTTCCTTTATTTAATTTCACCTTAATTGCATCAATAGGCTCCTTCCAGTTTGCCCCAACAAACTCTTTTGTCTCCCGTCACTTTCTGACAGTCAACTTGCTGCTCAATGAGCACAATCTTTTGTTTTCTGCTCGCAACAGCTGCAAATGGCCTCTTTGTTCTGGAAGCCTCTTCTAATGGTCTTCACACCAGTCCTGTTTGTTTTCCTCAGGGGCTCTCCTAACAGTCCTGAAGAAGTGTGGCTATTAAGCTTCAGAGGGCAAACTTAGTTGCCAGCTGCCATTTTCCTTACCCTCAACAAGTTTCCAGAAAAGAAATAAGGTCTTTCTTCTCCTCTCTGAAGGGAAAATGATTGTGTTAGGAAAGGCTTCTGGAACCTTCAGGTATCTTGACTTTCCATAGCCTCTCCTTGTGACATCTTCCATTATTTAATTCCACCTTAGTATCATCTCCTGGATGATACTATGCCATCAGTATCTTCTGGAACTTTCTCCTCTTTCAGGCCATAGAGACACCCCCATAGCTCACCTCCTTACCTCCAGTGTTATCCTAATTTTCTGAATTTCCCATAGCTGTCAGAGATGGTGATTTTAAGTGAAACCAGTTAAATCACCCCATTGTTCCCTCCCTTGTGCTTTTAAGCCTTTCCTACCTTCTCTCAGAATTCAGAGAGTTTTGCTTACTCCTATGCTTGCTGTCTTGGGTTCTTCAGTCATGATTCTCTCTCCATCCTGGGAACTCACTTGACCAAGACATTTGTCATTAAGCCCCCTCCCTCCTTCTGTTTGGAAACTATTCTTTCAGAAAGGGCCAAGGTTATTTTTCCCGTCTCCCCAGATCTGGGCTGTTTGATTATTAAGATCCAGAAGATGTATGCTCAAAATCTTCTAACTCTAGATGTAAGAGGCTCACTGACTTCTACCCTGGCCTTTCTGGGATATTCTTTTTGAAATTTTGCTCTAGGGGCTACCGGATGCCATATAAGAAGCTGAGTTATTCCGACATTGTGATATTTAGAAAATTTAAGCCACAGAGAACGAGTCCTGGTGAGAGAGAGAAGCCAGGGAATAACAAGGCATCAAAGTCATCCATGAAGAAGCCATCTTGAAAATGAACATTCAGCTCCAGCCACGCCAGCTAACACCAAGCTAATGAGACATGAACCAAGCCAGCTAAGCTCTTCCTCATTCCTTATGCATCATGAGGTATATTTTTAATACAGCAATAGATAAGCAAGAAAAGACTTCTTCTAACAAGTCTTTTTGATCTTCCTCAAGCCCATTCAAGACTATTGTTCTTATTCCCAACTTGGCTCCTTACATCTTACATCTTACAACTTTCTCTGCTGTAATTTTTCCACTCTTCCATCTTAATTTTTCCTTAAAAATTAAATCAGCAATCACATTGGATAGAATTATTTTTGTTGTTATTATGTCTGCATGATGATTTCCTTATAAGAGTCACTCAACAAGTACTAAGTTCTAATGAGGCAAGCACAGAGGCATCAATGGTGAAGTATATTCCTACAGTGCTAATGGTTCTTTCTCTCTTTTATCAGGGCCTTTCATCCCATTGGCAATGGCTCCTATTTTCATCTGCTGATAAGTTCTCTAGAGCAGAGGTTGTCTGGTTCCTTCATATTCTTGGGATCCATCACAGTACTGTACACAGCAGGTGTTCAATAAATTCCAATCCAATAAATAAGCGAATTGTGTCTTTGAGTTGATGTTTATATGACCAGTTGCTTTTAGGTTTAATTGAGTTCATCCAAGTTGAGCTTTGTAAATTTCACCTTTGTGAAGAGTGTACAATGGTCAAAATATACCGAGGGGAATGCTGCCTGATC
The DNA here is from genome assembly GCA_021653895.1 of Mastomys natalensis. Lineage (NCBI taxonomy): Eukaryota > Metazoa > Chordata > Mammalia > Rodentia > Muridae > Mastomys > Mastomys natalensis. The sequence continues at coordinate 452,283 of JAJTUV010000205.1, forward strand.
GCTAATGGCCTGGCTTGGGTACCCTACAAATTCAAATGTACCAAGAATGTGCAGTAGGGATGTTCCACAAAAGGAAATGCTCAAGGAGACCTTCCATGCTGATTGTGAGACAGAGCAAGTGTGTGCAACTTATACATCTGGGCTTGTTACAAGCACCTGCCATGAACTCACTCCCCCTGTCTCTCCCCTGGAGATAGCAAGCAAATGAAGTGATGGGGAGGAGGCCAAACTTCTGTGGTTTTTGTTTCTATTTGAATATATCAAGTAATCTAGCAAACAAACTAGCTCTTAAAAACAAAGCAATGTGCACTTGCCCGAGGCTGGGTTAAAAAAAAAAAAAGATTTATTGAGATTTAAAAGAAAAAAAAACCTTCCATGTGTTTCCAGGAAGTTGTCTGTAGATCCATTTTCCTGTACTCTTTATTATCAGTGGCTAAGGAGACAAGCGGAAGATCTAGCAATTTGTCAATATGATTGAGACAAGACCCAGAGCATGGAGAAATAACATGTACTCACTCATTAATTCACCAAAAGGTGACTTTCCTTTACTCTGAGACACTTGTTGATGATTGGTGGTTTTGATCATCACATTGGGATATGGAAGGAGAGATATGGAAATTAAGGATACATGACAAAGATGCTGCTAAATGTCACATAGTGCACAGAGCTACCCCACTACAAAGAATCATCCATTCCAATGTACAAACTGTTTTCTCAATCTTGGCTCATTGAGAAACACGTTACTAATTTGGTAGCTCTGGAGCGAGGCTCAAGAAGATGCATTTTAACAAATGCTGATGCTGCTTCTTGGATCATTTGGAACCGCTGCTCTATCATACTCCTTCTTGACATAGCAGAAGCTGAGTGTGGTCCACCTGTGCCTGAAGCATGATGGGAAGGTCAAGGTAGTGAGTTTCCAAGCAGTTCTTCTGGAAGGCCTTTCTGCCATTCAACAAGAATCTTTAACTTGGGTCAATGAACTTTGTTTTAACTCAGTCAAAATGTTTACTGGGAAGAAACTGAGAAACAAGAAAACATGCTTGGAAAAAACGAACCTGAACCAGGAAGGGAAATTAGCTACTACAGGGATCACTTTTTTGGCACATCTTACAGAAACACTTGGAGAGCAGGTGACAAAGGCTCTGATTCTCTGGAGGGGCAGCCAGACCAACAAAAGTTCAATTAGTAAGTCTTGGCAAATAATGACAACAAACAGTTTGGCAATAATAAATTAAGGCCATGCTTGGCTCCTACCCAGGCTCGATACTGTGTCTCTGCCAGGCTTTGTGAAAGGGTGGCTTTGAAAGCTTCTGAAAAGGGTCCTTTTTTTTATTATTTAAAACAATTCTTGCTTTTGTTCCTAGCCTTCCTCAACTTCTCTGAGCTCTTCTTCACTTGTCATGAAGGGCTCTCACAGCAGTGCTAGGCTTCAATGGCCCAAGACTTTGCCGGTTCAATTCCTTCTTCCCAACATGGCTTCCTGAGATGCCTACTGCCCACTTCTGTTACCACGTGTAGAGGACATATATGGGCGGAACTTATAGCCTGGGAGACTGAAGAAGATGAGCTTTCTACCTTAAAATTCCCATTTCTAAGAAAACAGAACAAAGGTTACACACACTTAGAGACACAGCTTCATTTGATGATGGTTTCAGGATGAGGGAGTTTAAACATTTATACAGCACACAGAGAGATTCACATCACTTTAGGTTCTTGGGCCCGTCTCTCTCCCCTTCCCCTAGAATGTAGACAACAGTATTCATGGGAATGACATTATCTAATATTTATTGAATTCTTCTGATATACCAGGTATTACTCTTAATATTTTGAATTTGTTTTATTTTCCTAAAGCCTACGAGATGGCATTTTATCATTCATATTTTATAGGTGAGCAAGTTGAGACAAAGAATAATGAAGTTGTTTTAAGCTGGGGATATATTTAGGCAAACACATGGCTGTATATGAACTCTTGTAAGCATTGGGTGAGGTCTGGCTTCTTTTTTCCAGCCCTGCATGGACAGCAGGCTTTGATGGTTTGGGGGAAAAGAAGTTATGTATGAACCACTTGTAGGCACAGTGAGTTGCCCATTTCTCAAAAGAAAGGAGAGTCCATCCTTCTGAAAAAGAAAGGAGGGAACAAAGGCAGCAAACATGGGGTGGGGAAGATCTAGTTTAATATTTTTGTGAAGTTCAATCTCATGGGTGATTTTGGTTTTGACTTCAGTGATCAAGTCACAGTTCGCCTGCCTCCCCAGGGTCTAAAAGAAGCAGAAGAGACTCCAGGGGTTTAGCAGGTGCAAGGGTACACAGTAGATGATAGAGGGAGACTAGAACTTGGTACGCCTACCTGTGCCTGTGTTCTTGCCATTGCCCAACTCAAACTCCCAACACAGGCTGTCCATGGCATAAGCCATGTGAGCTTTCTGGACGTGGTGAATTTGGTAAAGTTCACAAAGTTGGAAGAATTTCATCATCCAGAGAAATGATTGAGTCTCCTTCTTTCTGGAAAGCTAGAATGGGGCAAGAGACTTCACAGGCATTTCCTATATCTTTATTTAGAGATGGGAGATTTATATCATCCCAGCATTACCTAACCATTCAGCTCACACTGAGTTCTACAGGGACACAAGTACTGCCATAGGTTAGAGTCTAAAAAGATAGTGTTATGTATCCAGAAATCCTAATGTCAAAGAGGCTGAGTGAGCAGTTCCAAGGGCACACAGAGAGAGATGGGAGGAGAATCAGGATATTAACACAGAGCATTCAGTTAATATTGAAGTTTAAATGGTAAGTGATCAGGAATGTCATCTCAGTCAGGCATGACTTCATTTCACAGACAAAGAGAGATCACCGGGGCTTCCAAGGGAGATTTTTGACATGAACAACATGGTAGGTGCCCAGATTTTAGAAGCTGATAGCAGGTGGAAGAAAAAGAAGACCAGAAGATTATGGACCAATCCAAACACAAACTCATTCTGTGGTACAACAATTGTGCTTCTGGTATTTATCAAACAGAAATAAGAACATAATGAAGTCCTTAAAAAATGATGCTTGTAAATCAAACCCAAATAAATGTCCATTTCGTAGGATACTGGATAAGTAAACGATGGATTGTTAATATGACAGAATACAGTTCAATAGTATTAAAAAGTAAACAGCTGGTGCATGAAAATAACTTGCTGAAGTTTCACAAGGATGAAGCAGTTATGGTATTGGTAGTTTTAGAACCTGAATGACAGGTACATGGGGGTTCTTTTCATGATTCTGTTTATTTTATTTACATTTGAAGTTTCCATATTATAAAGTATTAATCAGAAGCTTGGGCCAGAACAGTGGGAAGAGAGAAACCATGAGAGATAAAAGACATTACAGGCATGGATTTCGAGCATCTTGGTAACTGTTGGGGTACAGAGTGCTATTTTCAAAGACAGAAGAAAACACTGTATTTCAGTAATAGTGCCTTTTAAAAAATAAGCAGCATATTTTGAAGGGAAACAGAAAGGATTGTGTGTAAGGTATTATATGAGTTTTGAAATTAGATTCGGGGAGGGTGGGGTGGGGTATGGCACCCAGCAAGGAGACAGAAAGGAAAAAGGATGAAGTTCCTCCTTGAGAGTCCTGTTGATCAAGGCATACATTTTAGTGTCTGAAATCAATTACTCTATAGAATAATAACTCACTAGGCTAAGATCAAGTGTCACATAGGATAGGAGTCATCACAGCCATCTGTCTTGGATGCTTGTAACATACCAAGCCAAGTTCTCTTCACAGTAACTGAAACCTAGCAGTACAGACAGACACACCACTGTAGTCCAATATTATGTGGTTTGTGTAACAAAAAAGACAACAAATCATGCTATATACTTCCAGAATGGGAGCTCTCAGCACAGCCTGGTATAAAAAGGGAGATAGATACCTCAGATGTACTTGAAGAAGACTCCATAGTTCAGATGGAAACCATGGCAACAGGTGCTTTTGGAGCTTAAGAACTTCTGAGATCCTATGGGATTTCAGCACCTCAATTGAGGTAGTGTTCACATAATTATAGACTTCTAGAGATATAACGAACCCTAAATTAGATTCCAGGGGATGATTTCTAGTTGCCTAGTATGTTAAAGATATGAGATTTTACAGTATGGAGGAAATCAAACCCGAGAAATGAAAAGACTAGTAACTTGCTCTACAAATTAAATTTTAAAAGGTATGAAGGGGAAGATGGTGTCCAACCAGATCACAGAACATCCAGTTCATTTTAGAGATAAGGACAATAAGTTTCAGAGAACTGTGTCACCTGGTCAAGATTGCGTAGCTATTTTTCTAAGAACCTTGAGCTACTTGGGTCCAACTCGGGTGCTCTGACCTAGGTAGGCATTATGTTTATTCCAGCGTTATTTCTGTGGTGCCTTTCCAATTCTTCCATATTTACTGTAGTTAACACTTGTTCACTCCTCACAGTCACTCTCTTAACCTCCTTTGATGTCATATACACTGGTTACAAGTGCTCAGAGTGGGTAGAATTGTTCCTCTCCACGTAGGAGTCTAGTGATATATGCCATAAAATTCAACTCTGGACAAACGGCACTGCTGACTTGATCCCACTGGAAGCCAATCCTGACATCAATTAAGCCCTTTACATAATCGCTAGCTTGTGATTAAACACATTTTTAAAACACAATTAGTTATAAGCAGCTATGCAGGTCTTTGATTTATAATTGGCCGATTGTTTCCAAAACGTTGACCAAGGGAGCAGTAATACCCTGTTGGCTCTACAAGACACATTGCAAACACACACCTTAATTCCTCTCTTTGCCCAAGGTTGAAGGTATCGATTGCCAAGTAGGCTCCTACCTATCTTTCTGACTTGACTTTTCCAAACTGTAAAACAGTCTTATGTCACCCCTAAGTCAAAATCTTTCATAGGTTCCTATTGTGAAAATTTCCCAACTCACTGGCATGGCCTAGGAAGCTCTTTATACCCTGCCCTCTGCAGCTCATCTAACCCTGTGGGATTTGCTCCTTGAACTGTAGCAATCCACCTTTCAAGATAATGGAATCTGAATAGCAATTTCATTAACAAGTCTATATTCCTTCATCTTCAATTCTTTAACACTGTCATTGATTCATTCAGTAAATATTTCATGGGGCTTTAATGGGTGTCAGTTTCTATGCTGGGCACTAATGATTAAATGATAACAAAGGAGTCAATGAGATTTGATTCTCAGAGGTGGGCATTAAAGTATCATATTTCTGCATGAAAATGTCAACATGGGAAGACATGGAGAAAGGTCATTTCAGGTAAAGGGAAGAGTGAAGGCAAGGTTCCTACGAAGGCAAGAGCTTGGCATTGATGGTATACTAAAGGAGGAATAGGAATTGAGGAGATTGGAACCGCAACGAATACCTACAGGCAGGGTCTAGAAGCCACACAGTTTGAATTCAGGGGTAGGATTTTAAGGACAAGGAATGACACAGAAATCTGTGATTTTTTTTTTTTTTAAAAGATTTGTTCCATAGACCTCTGGGCTAAGAGTAGAGATAGAAAAGACAAAAGCTCAGAGAAGCATTTGGGTGATGCTAGGAAACACCAGGCCATGAGATGACTGACCACCCTGGTGTGCCTACAACTGCAAGGCTCTAAAATTCTAAAAGCAAAGTGGGTCAACATCAAGGCAAGACAGAATGTGGTGTTTATCAATAAGAGTGTGCTCAATGGAAAGATATGGGTGGTGTATAGGTAGAATACTTATTCACAGACAGAATAAAATGGGTAATGAAGGAAGAGGGGTTTATGTTCTGGCTTTTGTAATCAATCAGAATTTTCTATAATAGATATAGATATAATTGATAATAGAAGAACAACTTTCTATTTCTCTGTCTTCCCATGGTGTGTTTGCTTTTTTTTTGGAGAGTTGATGATCAAGTCCAGGGCTTTGAATATCGTAGGTAGCACTTTGCAATTGAACTAGATGCCCAGCCCTGACTCATGGCTCTTTTAAGAAGAAAGCAAGCCAACCTGGTAGGGCAGCATAAGAGAAGCCAGCTAATCACTGCGTGGCAACTTCCAGGGCTTTAAGCAAATTGATAGCTTGAATTGGGGCCAAGGCCATAATCAGCCAGTTTACCCTGTGTCTTTTATTTTAAGAAGACCAAAGCAATTTATAAATTTTATGATAATCTTCATAAGCCCCTCCAGCTCCCGCCTATGGCTCCAGCTAAGAGACAGAGCAGGAGACAGACAGATAGTGATCAGGTTAACATTGTCATTACTGATAAAGCCAAAACTTCTTGAGTTCCCTGGATCACAAAAAGCTGCCGAGAGTACATGTTCTCGCAGAGAGCTGGTTCCCTAACAGTCAGAGTGTTTCGTGACATGGTGAGCATAAACTTTATGCTCTGGCTTTGCATCCATCATGTATAAGCATCTGGGTGACCCTGAGCAAAGTTACCTAGCCCTGTAAGTCTCCATTTTATTCCATATAAAACAGTGCTAATAATTACCTACCTTATAGAGTTCTGATAAAAATTGATAAAGTATATGCCTGCAGAATAAGAAGCTCTCAAGGATGGTGCCTCTCATTATCTTGGCACACATTCTTCACATACAGTATTTTAGCTTTTGCTAATACAGTGAAGAGTATTGACTCTAAAATTTTGAGAAACTGCCCATGTATTGCTAAAAAACAGGAGTGGGGCTGGTAGAGGGGATAAAAACTCATTGCCTGGGACTCTATACCACCTGTCAGCCATGCCACTTGCTGGAGGTGCAATATCAAATAATCTACCCAATCACCTCATGTTTCCCTCTGCTAATCTGTAAGAAGGATGATTTTCCAATGTAGCTATATGACAGGCCTTTTGTGAGTATTAAATGAGATTATCCATGCTCAGTGCTTAGCATGGATCCTGGCATACAGTGAGAATTAAGTAAACACCTCTACAAACAATGGGAAGAAGTTACCATTGGCTCTTGCCACTTTCCTGTTCATGATTGACATGTAGGAGATTCTCTCCTTGTACAGATGTTGGGCCATAGATAATATAAAGGTCAAAATTAGTTTTCTTTGAAAATGCCCACTAACAACCCCCAAAGTCCCATGTACTTGGTTTTATGCTTATAACTCTGTAAACCAATGTAAATATTTATAATGTACACATAGCATATAATAGAATAGATATAAGCAAAATTTACACGTATAATACTCTCATGGTATTTTTATATTTTAACCAAGTAGTTGAATTTCCATGGCTAGCATATATGCATGATATTACCTCATTATGAATGTCATAGAGGGTATTTCTTTGCAAAGCTAGTGCTCTTCTGTAGCCAAAAGGATTGTAGATATAGCAATGCTAAGGGATAAACAATGCAGTATTTCATATTCACAAAAATATAAATATGTATTTAGCTAATCAAATATTAATAAGAGCTGTACCTATGATCATTTCTTGAGTAACATGTATTCATTATTCACATCAGTAGGTAACAACGCTGTGCTATTGTCTGCAAAATAGCCCCATGGTTAATGATTTGGTAGTCACTGCTTAGGTTCCAGTCCTGGCTCCATGGTCTGGCGAGGTGGACTTCAGTTTACTCACTTGCAGTATATGAAGGTCTTAACAATACCTGACTCAGCAGGTGGTTCAAATGGATTGGAAATTAATTCGAAGTGACTGGAATGATGGCTTGCCTCTAGGGAGCATGCAGATGTTATTATTTCTTTTGTTATTATTTCTTAGTTTTATATTCAGGAACTATGTGCTCTACTATTTCATGCTAAATAGTGTTAGGGAAGAAAGAGTGTAATATTTCATTGGTATTTGTGTGTAGAATAATGTTTACTTTCTGTACATTATAGACCTGAGACATTCTCTTATGCTTTACTATGTTCCTATCACATCAATTTCCCTTTTGAGAGAAAGGCACCAAAGCCCAGAGATATCACTGCCAAAGTGTTGAAATTTGGGGAATTATTTTAAAAGAAAGCCCACTAGAATCTCTAGATGAGAATTCTGGACTAATGATAATTCAATGCAGAACCTTTTGTAATTTATTCTTTCTATAAATTTGAATATATTCTTTCTATAAATTTGTTCTTTTCTTTTAAGATTATTGTAATTGGCGATTTTACATGTGTGTGGCATGGTAAAATCTGTGGCTGATTCTGACTGTGCTAGAGGCTGAAACTCTGATTCCTGTATTGGATTTGTACTCATGTCCAGAGAGTCTCAAAACGGACAGCCATTTCCCATAGAACACTTGGCCATGTGCCCATCTCACCAGCAACCTACTTGAAGAGGTTCCCAGCTATCAGATGATTCTATCTGTGTCATATACCTTTAAGACATTGATCTCATAAGCACTTTCTAACATTTAACCAATCCCACTACTCCAAATAGCTCTCCCACCAAGAAAGTCTGTCTTTGGAGATATGAAGACATTTGCCTCAAGGAAAAACACAGATAAGCATTGGCATGATGAAACTTGTGATATGGGATTGAATCATTTAATTTTCTCTATTTCTTCAGAAGAATTTTTTGATATTCTCAAGTTAAACTGATTCATATGAATTGCCCTGTTTTGTATAGAGAGCCTCAAGGTCATTGCCTAACAAACAAGTCCAGGCAGTAGTATAGGGATCTATCTGGTCAGCCTGGAAATATTGAGCAACTATCTGATTTTTTTTATATTACATTAATGATATTAGTATCTTCCTCAGATCTCTGTGTTAGGGTCTTTAGGTAACTAGATCATAAGATTACAGTGAAGCTCTTGGTTTGCCCTGAAAAATCAGGTAACTACAGCTGGACCTTCCATGTCCAGTAGCCTCAGTTCACATGTTTCCACCAGTCAATCAGCCATCAGTTCCTTTTCAAAGCTAATGTTCTATCACTTTTGGATTTGATTTCTGAGAATTGTGTAAATGTAACTTCATTCTAAATGTTACTACAGAGCTAAATGTCTGCATGCAGGGTAACAGGACAAATAAAAAAGTTGTTCTATTCTAGAAGGCTATATATGAATTTGTTTTTAGTAGCAAAGAGATCATTTTTATTTCTATATTATATGATTTGCTTAGATTATTTTTCTTATAATAAAGGCATTTTAGAATTACCTAATGCCTAAACAAGTAAAAGATACATTTTTTAAAAAACAAACCGTGGCAACGTAACATACTTCTTGGTACCTAAAAGAAACACTCTGTATCATATAATCGAGATATATGAAACTAGCAATAACTAAGTCTATTCCCAAGTTTTTCTTCCTCTCTGCCTTCCTCCTGCTAATCTAATCATAGCCACATTGCATGGCAAAGGTGTTCAGTAATACTTGTGCCCAGGATTCTAAGAACTATACCACATTTTCTACCAGAACGTTCAAATTTTCAGACCAAACCAACAGGAAATTTTTTTCCTGTTTTATCCACAAAAAGAATAAAGGAAAAGTTGCCAAACTTGACTTGGCAATGTAGTCACAGTGATACACAGAACAAGGGCATCATGAAAATGGAAATAAATTTAAAATTACCATACCCAAACACCACCACCACCCCACCGTCATCACATGACTACTACCACAACACACATAGCCACACCACACCACAGCACAGCACACCACAGCACACCACACCACAGCACAGCACACCACACAGCACAGCACACCACAGCACACCACACCACAGCACACCACACACCACAGCACACCAGCACACACACAGCACAGCACAGCACACCACCACACACACAGCACAGCACAGCAACACCACAGCACAAGCAGCACACACAGCACACACCACAGCACACTGCCACACCAACAGCACAACACAGCACACCACACCACAGCACACACACCACGCACAGACACACCACAGTACAGCACAAGCCACACCACACCACAGCACACACACACACCAACCACAGCACAACCACACCACAGCACACCACACCACAGCACAGCACACCACACCCACAGCACAGCACACCACACCACAGCACAGCACAGCACACCACACACAGCACAGCACAGCACAGCACACCACAGCACAGCACAGCACACCACACCACAGCACACCACACCACAGCACAGCACAGCACAGCACACCACAGCACAGCACACCACAGCACACCACATCACACCACACCACAGCACACCACAGCACACCACAGCACACCACAGCACACCACAGCACAGCACACCACACCACACCACAGCACACACACACACCACAGCACAGCAGCACACCACAGCACACCACACCACAGCACAGCACACCACACCACACCACAGCACACCACACCACACCACACACACACACCACACCACAGCACAGCACACCACCCACACCACAGCACAGCACAGCACAGCACACCACAGCACAGCACAGCACACCACAGCACACCACACACAGCATACCACACCACAGCACAGCACAGCACACCACAGCACAGCACAGCACACCACAGCACAGCACAGCACAGCACAGCACACCACAGCACACCACACCACACCACAGCACAGCACAGCACACCACAGCACAGCACACCACAGCACAGCACAGCACAGCACAGCACAGCACAGCACAGCACAGCACAGCATAGCACACTTCCTTCCCATCACTTCTTGCCCTGTTTTTGCCAATAGAGAATTATATCAGTGTTGGTTTCAGCAAATTTAAAACCATTAGAATCATCAGCTTTCCCTCAGATGAGACAATTTGGATCCTTGCCATTGGGCTCCAGAGAAAGGCATTGTCCTTAATGTCTGCCTACAAATATAAAACTCTCCCCTCCTCACCTCTTAATGTCATACCAAACAAAACACTGACTCTTTTCCCTGAACCCTAAACATCAGGGTTAAATCTGTTTGTGTCATGATAGCAGTCTGTGAATTTGAATTTTAAGTGAGTTCTTAATACACATTGTCAACATTTGATGAGTTGAGTGTTTTTATTCTAGATGCCAGTCAGTACCTTCCTCATGGTATCTGAGACTCACATTCTGTAGGGCACATCAGTGTCATCATATGAAGATTATCACATCTAGTTTCCACGGGGATCTCTTTTCCATAGAAATATTGAGAACTTTTGTTACTAAACTAGCTATTGTCAGGTATAGAGGTGAGTAGAAAGATTACTTACAACTATACATACCTATGATGTCAGAGATAGTAGGTTGGGGATGGTAGGCAGTGTTGTATAGTAAAAAAATGACAGTGCTCAAAACCACAGTGCCAGGATCAGCTGGATGAAAAATGAGCATGTGACCTCAAATATAATTTCTGTGGGCCTTCTTTGTCCTTTATGTTTTTATAAATAAAATATTTGGAATGAATATTTCCCAATAAATATTTTTAAATTATAATTAGTGCTTTCAAAAATTGCCTTTTACTTTCAGTAGCTTCTGCGTCAGGGGATGGGTTAAGATTCTCCCTTGCTAACGCATTCTTTGGTAGCTAACATTAGCAAGACAAACCTTTGAGAATTTATGACAGATAAATACCAGAAGTGCTTCCCAATGGCATTTCCTCAGGCTCTCCATTTGACCTTTACTACATCAGCAAGGTTAGGGCACGTTTACCTTTTAAAAAAAGAACTCAAATACATGGGGAGAGGGGAAAATTTCCTGAACAGGACACCAATGGCTTATGATCTAAGATCAACAATAGACAAATGGGACCTCATAAAATTGCAAAGTTTCTGTAAGGCAAAGGATACTGTCAATAGGACAAAACAGCTACTAACAGATTGGGAAAAGATCTTTACCAACCCTACATTGGATAGAGGGCTAATATCCAATATATACAATGAACTCAAGAAGTTAGACTCTAGAGAACCAAATAACCCTATTAAAAATAGAGTACAGAGCTAAACAAAGAATTCTCAACTGAAGAATACAGAATGGCTGAGAAGCATCTAAAGAAATGTTCAACATCCTTAGTCATCAGAGAAATGCAAATCAAAACAACCATGAGATTCTACCTCACACCAGTCAGAATGGCTAAGATCAAAAACTCAGGTGACAGCAGATGCTGGAGAGGATGTGGAGAAAGAGGAACACTCCTCCATTGTTGATGGGATTGCAAGCTGGTACAACCACCACTGTGGAAATCAATCTAGTGGTTCCTCAGAAAATTGGGCATAGTATTACCTGAGGACCTAGCTATACTACTCCTGGCATATACCCAAAAGATGCTGTAACATATAACAAGGACACATGCTCCACTATGTTCATAGCGGCCTTATTTATAATAGCCAGAAGCTAGAAAGAACCCAGATGTCCTTCAACAGAGGAATGGATACAGAAAATGTGGTACATTTACACAATGAAGTACTACTCAGCTATTAAAAACAATGAAATCATAAAATTCGTAGGAAAATGGATGGAATTAGAAAATATTGTCCTGAGTGAGGTAATCCAGTCACAAAAGAACATACATGCTAGGCACTCACTGATAAATTAATATTAGCCCAAAAGCTCAGAATACCCAAGATACAATTCACAGACCACATGAAGCTCAAGAAGGAAGACCAAAGTGTGGATGCTTCAGTCCTTCTTAGAAGGGGGAACAAAATACTCAAGGGAGGAAATATGGAGACAAAGTGTGAAGCAGAGACTGAAGTAAAGGTCATCCAGAGAGACTGCCCCACCTGAGGATCCATCCTATATACAGACATTAAACCCAGACACTATTGCGGATGCCAGGAAGTGCTTGCTGATAGGAGCCTGATATAGCTGTCTCCTGAGAGGCTCTGCCAGAGCCTGACAAATACAGAGGCAGATGCTCACAGCCAACCATTGGACTGAGCATGGGGTCCCCAATGGAGGAGTTAGAGAAAGGACTGAACCCATAGGAAAAATAATAATATCAACCAACCAGATCCCCCAGAGCTCCCATGAACTAAACCACCAACCAAAGATTATACATGGAGGGACCCATGGCTTCAGCTGCATATGTAGCAGAGAATGGCCTTGTGGGACATCAGTGGGAGGAGAGGCCCTTGGTCCTGGGAAGGCTCCATGCCCCAGTGTAGGGGAATGCCAGGGTGGGGAGGCAGGAGTGGGTGGGTGGGGAACACCCTCATAGAAGCAGGGGACGGGGGAGGATGGGATAGAGGGTTTCTGGAGGGGAAACCGGGAAAGGGGATAACATTTGAAATGTAAATAAATAAAATGTTCAATAAAAAACATCTCCACTTTTTCTCCTTTTTCTTCTACCCTCCCCTCCATCTTTTTTCTTTTTCTTTTCTTAGGTCCTTTCTGGCCCTTCTGCTCCACCTCTTCCCAGTATCAAGAGAGAAACTTGTAACAACACAGAGAAACTGATGGTGAGAAAATACACATGGAGATAGTGATCTGTGCTGCCAAACCCAGTGAGAGTATTTTCCAAATGTAAGTGGCAACTTTCTACCGTGTTTTAATAGGAGATCCTGACAAGTTTTCAACAATGTCTTTGGTCGAGTATCATTGGCCAGGTATCAAGAGCAAAACCACGCTAGTTCCTCTCTTAGAATACACCTTATGTCTACAAACCTTACAATATTTATAAATAAGAGAGTACTTCTCAGAAGTTACTCTTAAAATGGAATTTGTCCCTTTGTGACAAAATACACTGTAAGCAAATTCCCCTGATTTTGAAGATAATTTGTGTTCTGTGTGCGTTGAAGAAGACTATACAATAAAAAAAAAAAATATGCTGAAGGAAAATTAAAGCTTAATGTCAGCAGAATTCTGCTTTTCATCATTGCAAGTTGAAGTGAGTACGTGCTTATGTGTCTAAGTAAAGTCATTCTGTGTTATAGATCTCAGGAATTAAATAATGATACAACCATTTATCTCTGCCGGAACATCTCATGAAGTGAATCTAATTGATACAATAGGGTTAAGGGGAGGAGTGTTGTTAGAATGTGACCCTGAGGATTTCCTGTGCCAGTTGCTCTGGTAGTTTAGACTCCATTGCAAGAGTTAATGGGATTATAATTACTTTACATGATAGTTTCCATACATCCTGGACAGTCATGATGCTACCTACAGCTCTTCTGGGACGTGTTCATCAACAAAGATTACACTCATATCTTTCAGGCAACTCTCCTTCTGAGAGCTTTCAAGTATTTCGAGGATGTTTACTGACAATATTATAGATACAACAACCAAACTCAAATCTTAGTGAATAAGAAATCTGAAATCAATCATGTCTAAGAAATAAAAGAGTAAAGAAAGATTTATTACTTATAGCAGATAAAATCAAAGGAGATATTTCTTAAGCAACAAAATCCAAGAAAAATGAAACAAGGGGAGTTTATTGGTGAGGGGTGCTATACTTATTCATCTAGGCAAACACTTTTGGATCGGGCACATTCTGAGCATATTTGGTGAAGGAGCTTATTCATGAACACACTCAATTTAAGGTCACCCAGGAAATGAGGATGGTGGACAGACACATCTGGAACATTCCTAGTTCAAAGTCACAAGGTTCAAACGTTAACATGGCAATTTGAACACATTGGAATATGCTAAGATTGTATTATAATGACGGCTGATAGGGAAGTCTCAGGTTGTGCTTGGTTATTTCTAAATAGTTTCAGCTGTGGGTGGGCAGCTGAAAGGACACTTAAGCATTTGCCTCTAAAGATGCCTGCCTCAATTCATAGCTAACAGTGCAACCTTGTAGGAAATAGAGCATCTTATATTTAGGCAGTCAAAGAGATTTTTCCAACTCCCTTCTACTCAGGATATATTTAAAAACATATAGAAATCTATATTACATGAAACTGCTTAATTCTAGCTTAATCTGACGAAGCAGGGGTATGAAGTCCATATCTTCATTGGATTGGTATTTCATGGTTCCTTATTACAAATTGCTAGGGAATTGCCATGTGTGCATTTGGTGTTGACATCACCTTAGCACACAGCACCACACCTGCAAAGGGTGACTGAAGGCTAGGGGTGTATTTTGGTGGTACAGCACTTGCCTACCATGCATGAGGCTCTGGCATCAGCTCTCAGTAAGTAGGATGCTGTTAAATGGTGCTTGCTTGATGTGTACTGGTGAATGTGTAGTGCTAAGGAAAGAACTACTAACTTTTATCATTCAACATTCCCCAGCCATTGTACAGTTTTATCTTAGGAGCCAGCCTAAAAGCAGACCAAAGAAACAATGTAAGTGGGGTGTAGGAAGTAACCTAGAAGACAGAAATACTCCTCCTACTGTCAAAGCAGACTTAGGTTTGGATTTGGGTTCAGTAATTTAACTCACTCAGTCACCATGTCTCTCCCAAAGCACTTATTTCCTCTCTTTGTTTATGAAACTTTCAGAAGCCCGTGGATCTAATATGGGTGCAGCATTGGAAAGGTAGTTCATATATCATGAAAAGTATATGACTTTGAGCGCATGTCATATACATCAGACAGAACCAAATTCAGATCTCAGCTCTACCTCTTATAAATTCATTATTTTACACAAAACAGTTCCTCTTTGTACCTGTTTCATAGTGTCCTCATATGTAAGATAAATCCCTAGGGTTGTGGTGAGAGTCAACTCTTATAGCAGGTGGTGGATAACATGAATTGTACAAAAAAAAAAAAAGTCAGTTGTCAACCCCAGAAGGTTAGAAATACAGTGAAGGGTAAGAAATTAAATACAAATGAGGTGGAATGTGGTGCTCACATTAGAGATGGAAAAGTTGGTGAGAGTTAGAAATGTTGAAAACCAGTTTTGTGCAGAAGAAAGAATCTTGTATTATACAGAAGAATGTATGATGACCACAGGCCAGGGATTAGTTCAGAAACTAACTTGGGACTTAAGAGTTGATACAGTAAAGAATGAATGTGAAACCATGATGAAAAGAGATT
The DNA here is from genome assembly GCA_021653895.1 of Mastomys natalensis. Taxonomy (NCBI): domain Eukaryota; kingdom Metazoa; phylum Chordata; class Mammalia; order Rodentia; family Muridae; genus Mastomys; species Mastomys natalensis. The sequence goes on from JAJTUV010000205.1 coordinate 468,129, forward strand.
CACTATACAACTAATGATTATGAATTTTCATTCACTCACTCATTCATTCATTCATTCATTCATTCATTCTAAAAGTATTTGTGAAGTGACTAGTATGTTTGTAGGAATCACTGATTGGCAATCCAGCTATAAGCAAGACATGGTTCATTCCCATCAGTAGTCTTACAGAAATAAATGTCCAACCATATGAGAAGCAAAAGCTACTTGTTCTGAACTTTTCATGGAAACCCAAGGCAGGAGAATTAGCCACTATTATATTTTGTAAGTCTGAAAAACTAGGAAACTCACGGTGGAAAAAGGAGACAGCATCAAATATTTCTGACTGGAAGCTGCCAACATGGAGATGTTACATTAGCTAAGATACTGAGTTAGGCATCTGTGTGTTTGATTAGGGAAAAGTATTTGATTTTCTATAATAGTTCCCTAGGAACAAAAATTAGGGAAACTTTCCATTATTAATTAGGTGCTGGCCATTTAGGGTCAATTGCCAGGCAAGTTGTTGCTTGGCCTCCTAGATTGTCACTAGAGATAGAAATCTGCCTTCCTGCAAGTCTAACTTTTTTTTGCAAGTCTAATAATTGCTTATTACCAGTAAGGACTGGTTTCCTGATAATGCTGCCATGCTGTCAGGGTTCCATATATAACTATTCTCTGTCTAGTGGCAGCATTTCAAAAGGCTAAGGGAAACATATGCAGGATAAAAGAGATTATGATCATTACAGTAAGCCTGACAGTTGGGGTGGGGAAATCTTCAGATACTGTATGCAGGGAAGGAAGGTCTAAAGAAGTGTGAACTATGCAGATGCTGCAAAGAGATCAGGCAAGTCTTTGGGAATCAGAAGAAAGAAAAGTCCAGGCTAATGGCCTGTGAAAGTCCTATGAGTTGAACATCTTTTTGCAGGTTGACAGAAATGAAGGATCAGTGTAGCCAGCAAGAGGGAGAGGGCATGATATGAAGTATGAAAACCAGGAAAAATATGGATCAGATAGAACTTTGTAAGCCATGGTGGAGAAACAGTGCAGAAGCAAAGAGCCTAAGCAGACAGGCATTTTGTGGTCTAATTTGATGATCTACTGGTTACACTTGAAGTGTCCCTTGGTGACACAACCATATGAAAGGTTTAGTCTTGAGAAAATGGTGGGAAACAGTTAGGCACGGTCAACTTGCAGTCATTTAAAAATAAAGCATCTCTCTCATTTGATGACTTTGCTTTTTACTTTTTGGAGAAAATAAAGAAAAACTCCCCAGATTCCACAGCTATCATTATCTTGACTGGCATGCTATGTCTTCCCTCTTCCCTGAAAATTGTCTGTACTTGAGCTCTGAACACCACTCTGGCTTCCAACCTTTTCCACTGAATGTGGAATATTGCTCTAATGAACTTTTTCTCTTAACACTGCAAAGTTCCTATCAACAACACACTTACTTCCATCATCAGAGAAATTTCCAAAACTAAATGGTAACACCTTTGCTTCCTTCCCTTACTTCCCCACCAGCCATTGTAAACGTCCTTGCTCTCACTTTCAAGGGAGCTGTCTCTTTTTGATCACTATAGTTATTTTCTTACCATTTTCTTAATGCAAATAATTGAAGTATTATATAATTGAATTATAAAGAAGATTGATCTTGTAAATGTAACTTTTATTTCTCAGATGTAATTGTTGTCTTAGAGGCTTAGTGCTGAGTAAGCTCAACCTTTCTAGCTCTTTCTGAACTCTGGCTGGCTAGTTCAATTCAGCTATTCTGGCCCAAACTCCTCTTCAAGCTGACTGATTCAGATTGACTTCTCTCAGCTTCTGACTAAATTGCTCTACTTGGCCTCAAACTAACTCTGGCATGTTCTAATCTTCTGGCTCCTTCTCATTCTCTGGCTCATTCTATCTTCACCTGCAATCTGTAAAACTGTCCCATTAAAACTTCCTCCCTCTCCCTCCCCCCTCCTCCTCCCTCTCCCCCTCTCCCCCCTTCCCTCCCCTCTCCCTCCTCCCTCTGTGCTACTCTCTTAACTCCTTTCTTTCCTGTGCTGTTCTGTTTAAGTAGTCTCTCTTTCCTGTGTGCTATCACGAGAGTTGGGCATTTCCTATTCTGTCATCACTTTGTCCACCCCTTTAGACATCACTTTCAAACATGGCTTCTTTCTTCAACAAACTAACCTTAACCACATTGTTTGGGATTAAAGGTGTATACTAAGGGTGTGTCTGTATTTGGTGTGTGGTGTGTGCTGCATTCCGGCCAAATGACACAGACCTAGAAGATCTTTGGATGTAATCCCTTTCCAGAGCAGCCATGTTGATGGATTAAAATTCCTCTGGATACCTTTTAAATCATACATTTCCATAAACTTTGAAAAAAGGATTGTTGTACAGAAATCATGATAATCAAACTGGTGTCATACACCATCACCTCAAATTGTTCTCCTGAGACTTTCCAACTGAGTCTCTTACTCTCACCCTCTCAAAAGTGATATGTATTTGTATTGTTCAGTGGTTTTGTCTCTTTACAAATGTCATATAAATGGATTCATGCATTGCTTTTTTGTTCCTTTGTATTTTGGAACTGAATCTAAGTATGAAAATCTATAATAAATATTTGGGCTGTTTTTCTGTTGGGTGATTATGAATAAAATATACACAAAAAGTTGCAGGGATTATGTCATAGTAAGAGATTTTTTTCATGATTTAACACCACAAAAATGTTTTACTTTGCATGGTTTAAAATCTGATACTAATGTCTATAATCCCTCTAAATTTAATTGCTTGAATATAATCTAAGGTAAATGAGTTTTCTATGTGAGTATGCAACAGTTACTGCCCTATGTGATAAAACTCTTATTCTTTTCCCTCAAATTTCTTTGGTATCTTTTTTCAAAATCAATTTTTCATTATATATATATATATATGATGTATGTTTTCATTTCATAACATATCTTTATGTTATGAACACACAGCAAGGCACAGTGGCAGAGACCTTTAATCCCAATACTTGGGAAAGGTAGGCAGGAAGATCAAGAGATCAAGAGTTTAAAGTTATCCATTGCTACATAGACAGTTTAAGGTTAACCTGGTCCTATCTCAAAACATGCCACTGTCTTTGCTATAATTCTTATAACTTAAATATGTTTATTTATTTAGTGTATGCATATATATATGTGAATATGTGTGTGTGTACACATGTGTATGTGCAAAATGCATGACACTGTACATGTGTGAAAGTCAGAAGACAACTTGTGTGAATTGGTTCTCTCCTTCCAGTATGTGGTTCCAAGGTATCAAACTCAGATCATCAGGCTTGGTGGGAGGCACCTTTGCCCATTGACCTGTCTCTTTAGCCCTAATTCCTACAACTTTATAATATGTCTCAAGTAATTTGAATCTTCTGAGTTCTTATTTTTAAAATTCTGGTTTGCACATAATAGCCACACAGTAGCTAGCTACTCATTACTACCTGAAGTGAAAGGCCCTAGCTCTATTGAGGTAAAAATAGACAGAGAGATACAATAACACATCATGAAATTATCATGGAAAAAACTGTCCAGGCAACATAGCAAGACACTATCTCAAAAACAAAATGGACAGAGGGGAATGGTTTCGAGTAGTATTAAATGACTATTAAACAGGTGAAAAGTGTTAAAAATCTTAAGTATTGAAAAATTGTAATAAAAACAATAATGAAATATCATTCATAACCACTAGTATTGCTATGTTCACAATCATAGATAGTGATAATCGTTGCCAAGGATACCACAGTACAGTCTTATGTATAAACTCAAGAGAATTAAAAACAATGTATGAAAGGTTAGATACACATGTTCATATCAGGGTCATTCATTAACACTCCACAGTGGAAATAGCCCAGTATCTATTGCTGATGAATGATTAAACAAAATATGGTGGACCTGGGAAACAGAACATGACTTGACAATAAAAAGGAATGCAGTACCAATAAATGCTACCACTTAAATTAACCTAAAAAGCAGCTACATGGGAGCAAATAGTCATAAAGAACATATTGCCTGATTCCAACTATGTGAAACATCAAAGCTAGACAAGTTTGTGGCAGAGTGGACATTGTGACCACCAGGCTCTGGAAGCAAGAAAGTGGGGTGAGTGTGGCCGGAAAGCATCTCCAAAATGAGAACCTTTGAGATTTCGCTGATGGCTGCACAGCCCTGAATATACTTAAGACTGAACTTTACACTTAGATAAATTCTATGGTTTATACATTTAACCTGAAGCCATTAAAATCAGAGTGATTTTATTTTAGTTTTAAATAAGATTCACTATGTACATAACTCAGGCTGGCCTTGAACTTGCTATTCTCATGCCTCAGTTTCCCAACCGCTAGCATTATAGACCTATGTCACTGCACCTGCTTGGAGTCATTCTTGATTTCTCTTTTTCTTTTACACTGAGTGTGCAGTACAGGAGGAAATTCTCCTGGCTTAGGCACTTTTGAAATATGACTTGAGTGTAACTACCTCTTGTTTCTCGAACCTTCACTCCCTAGTCTAAGCCACAGTCTCCCTGAACTTCTGCAGCATCCCCAAGGGATCCCTTGGCATTTACCATGTCCTCATTCAATCTTGACATCATACTTGCCAGAATCCCTTTAAATCTGACAGATGACAATGTTACTCTTAGGCTCAGAGTCATGAAATGCTTAATAAAATATAGCACAGAATTAAAGTCCTGGTCAAATCTATATTCTCAAGAGATCAGCTGTAAGAAAAGAAAGGGATGGAAGGGGGCCTGTGGGTTAAGAGAGAGTTACAAGATGTATTAAGGTGGAAGGCTTTGGTGACTGGGGATGATACATAAGGAGTAGCAACAGAACATTCTGAAAACAAGAAAGCAATTACTAGAAAATCCCTGTGGACAGGGAGAGTGAGAGCCTATGGAAAGGACTCTGGAGAACCTCAAAAGTTTAACTCTTGATCTGGAAAGAGTTCAAAGAGTGTATGTATTAACTTAGTATTTCACTGAGCTGTCTATTTATTTCATGTGTTTTTATGTGTCTATATATTTTAATAGACCAGTCAAAAGCACACACTAGGGCCTGGGGAGACAGCTCAGTACATAAAATGAAGATGAGAGTTAAGATCCTCAATACCTACAGTAAAGTCAAGTGAGCAACTGGGCATGGTGGCCTGGCTACATCCCAATGATCTGAGAGACAAAGAGTAGGCATCCCCTGGTAAGCTGACTAACTAGACGAGCAGAATAGAGCTCTGAGGTTAGTGAGAGACCTTGCCTCAATAAGTAAAGTGAAGAGTGGTCAAGGGAAGCACCCAACATTGATCTCTGTCTTACATTCACAGACAGACAGATAGACAGACAGACAGACAGACAGAACACACACACAGAGAGAGAGGAGAAGGAGAGAGAGAGACAAGAGAGAGAGAGAGAGAAGAGAGAGAGAGAGAGAGAGAGAGAGAGAGGAAAAGCCCTTCACAAGCTGTCTCTCTGTTCACTCACTTGGTCTACTGTCAGACCTTTCCTCATTCCACTCAGTTGGTCTTCCTTAACATTCCAGGCATATTGCTCCAGCTCTTCTCTCTGTCTAGACAGCCCTTTGGCTGTTGAAGCCACTCAGCCATTTGCTCAGACCTTGAGTTTCTTAGTGTGCTGCTGCATACCAGATTCCAGTGAATGTGACCATCTGTTCTTAACCTAAAACACTCATCCGTTCACTCTGTCTACTATTTTCTGGGTCCCATATAACTTTCTACCCCACAGACCTCAGTTTTTCATTGAGTCCAGTTGTGGGCCTCTCACTGATATATCTGCTTAATGAGAGCAGAATAAAACTTGGTTTGTTTTATTCACTGATTCTACTGACAAAGGGGTGGAGGAAACACAGGGCTCAAGGGATAGCTCAGTGATTCAGAGTGCTTGCTTTTCTTCCAGAGGACCTGGGTTAGGTTCCCAGCTTCCATGCTGGAAGGTTGAGAGGCTCGTAATTCTCTGTAACTACAGCTCACGGAAATCTGATACCCTCTTCTGGCCTCCGCAGCTACCTGTGTCTCACACATACACACATGTATGGACAGACACAAACACAAACACACACACACACCACACACACACACACACACAAATAAAAATAAGAATAATTTTTTTAAAAGGGAAAGGCCACAGTGTGCATAATTGCACAGCAAAAATGAAAACCTATCCCCTTTAGAAAGTTCATTATTTACTTAGTGGAAAGAAGATGCCGAAGGTCACTGAGTGATCCTTGTCCAGAACACCCAAAAGAGACAACGCCAGGGCTCAACAATTAAGAGCACTGGCTCTTGCAGAGGCCCTGGGTTCAATTCCCAACACCCACATGGCAGCTTACAACTGTCTGTAACTACAGTTCCAGGAGATCCAATGCCCTTTTCTGGTCTCCAGGGGCACAAGACACTCATGTGGTACATAGACAAACATGCAGGTAAAACACTCATATACATCAAATAAAATAATCTTTTTAAAAGAGAGTTATAACAGCAAACCAAAGGGCCTAATGACTCCCAAGTGAATTGTGGGAGACTCCAAAGCCAAGGATTTATGTCATCTTAGATGACATTTAAGATGTTTTATATTATGTCACTGTGTGTACGGAAAGGTGTGGCAGAAAGCCCCATACCCAGGAGCCATGATTGCCTCCTTAGTTAGCTAAGAAGGGGAATGGGAGATGGTTCTAACAGCTCTTCACATCCTCACAAGCTCTGGGGTTCTGAGACCACAGACATTTTACCAGGCTCAGAGACAAGCTGTAGTCCAAACCTCTACCTGTGTGGGCTGTACGGGTATGTGCAAAGTCTCTGGGGATCCAGGAAGAGCTGTCCCCTGTCAAGTAGACATTCAGTATTTATTCAGTAAATACACAGGTGCTGAAAGTCATCACATTGGGCTGAATTATGATGTAAAGAAGAGGAAATATAAGAACATTTTTGGAAAGCAATGTAGTTTCCAGCAAGAAGCATGTGCTCTAAAGTCAGACAGTTCTAATGTGATATCATTATCATATCAGATGATAAATGTTGCTTATCCCCCCCATAATGGCGGATAGATGCATGGGCAAATAGGAGCTGTGCCAATAAAGGTATACCTTATACAAACATCATATCTTCTATTTTAATATAGAATGTTATGTTTGTGAATGTTCCCTGCAGGGTTCAACTTCTTTCTGCTTACACTTCATCCCAGTCCCGAGGACCTGGTCATCACTGTTTAATGAATCATAGCAGTAATGGAACCACTCCCCATAAAGAATGGAGAAAACAGCTTGACAAGCTTAGAACTGTCACTCTTGGTATTCTAATGACAGTCCCGTAGTCCTCCTCCTAAAGTAGAAGCACATAATAATGATGTCTAACACTGAGCTATGTGAATTCACTTAATCCTTACAGTAACTTCGGAATCCAGATATAGCTAGCCTCACTTTAAAGGTAAGAAAATTGAAGCTGAAAGAGAGGTAGTGACTTGGCCAGGTTGACAAATGTGGCCAGGGTAAGCTTACTTATAGGCTGTACATTTAAGCATCATTACACTGATCAAACAATTTTATACTCTAGACTGGAAACACGAGTACTTTCCCACATAGAACCACACTGATAGCAGCCTTAACTCCAATGTCCAGTAAATGACCACATTATGGTTTCCTTAATCATTTCTCCTACTTTTGGACAGTTAGGTTATTTTAAAATTTTCACTTTCATAAGCAAGAGGAGATAAAAACCATTATATACAAAGTATTTTTCTATAGTAGGGATCAATTCCTTGCAGAGCAGATACAAGGGCAAAGGTAAAGACATGCAGTTGGCTGGGAATCTTGGCTCCTAGTGGTTTTCCACACAGGGCTATATTCTGCCAATAGCCAGAAGCTTCCTGGCCCACCCTGGGTGTTCTGATCCACTAGATACGCTGATTCCCAGGACTTTTCTAGTGACTTTGATGTTGGCCAATTAGGGATTGTCTGGTCTATTCAATTTTCCTCCTTTATAAGAGCATACTCTGAAATATTTTAATTTCTGAAATTTTAAAATTATGTGTGTCTGTGTGCACACATGTGTGTGCACATGTGCACTCATGCACTGGTGAACATGCTATGGAATATGTGTAAAGTTCAGTGAACATTTTCAGGAGTCAGGTTTCTCCTTCCATCATGGAGGTTCTAGAGATGGGACTCAGGTCATCATGTTTCACTGCAAGCGTCTTTATCTGCTGCACTATGGCACCCACCTATACTCTAGGATGCTTGATGTATGTTTCTCTTTAGTACTGCCTTCAGGAGCAAATCAGTAATGAGACTTTCACCTGGATGAAAGTGAGTACTAATTCATCCAACTAACTACACGAGGGAATGGCTTCAATGCTAAACACGTAATGCTATACATGAATACATCCTGACTTTTGTTATCACACGCATTACAGCATGGTTTGAAAGGAAACAAGAATGTAATTTCCTTTCAGTTACCTAGGTGGATAAACCTGATGGAGCATGGCTGGGCTGTGGGACAGCTACCTTATCCACGATGGCCCATGACGGTAGATGAGGTGGCAGTGTTGGAAAAGAGAATGCCAGATCTGCCAGAAAGTGTTCCAGGCAGAAGAAACTGCAAACCTGCAATGTTTAAATAGCAACAAAAATAAAGTCAGCGTGGGTGGAGTGCAGCTAGTGAAAGCAAGAACACGGAGGAACGTGGAGGGGGAGCGAGAGTATCACATGACACCAGCTCATTGGCTTTGGAAAGCAATGGCTATATCCCAGACAGTGTACAAAGGCTGTAAAGCAGAGAAATGGCATCCTGTGATTTTAAAAAGCTCACTCAAGTTTTTGGACGTAAAGGGCCCAAAGATGAAAAGGAACAATGGACAGATGCAGGGAACTTGTGAATTCCAAGCCAGAGATGAGTCATGGCGATAGAAATGTAGTTGAGTAAAGGGAACCAGCTATACATGGAGGGAGTCACCATGGGAGAACTTCTACCGCACAGTATGAGCCAAGAGAAATTACTATAACACATACTCAAAAGCTATCAACTTGTAAAGAAGTTGGTTTAGTTGAATCATTGTTTTGGAGACCATCATCGTGGAACAACTGCTTTAGAATTTCACTGAAGGGTGGATATTAATAAACCATTCATATCATGAGCCAGAAGGCAGAGAGGGAGGACGAGCTGGAGTCCTCTGGAGACATGTGTTCAGTACATTACTAAAGAATTTCCCACTCAATCCCATCCATAAAAGGTTCACAACACTCCAATAGTGTCACCCATCAACCAAGTCTTTAATGTATGTACCTTATTAAGGGGGTTACCACCTAGATTTAAACCATAGAAAGTAGAAACTCAATGTATTGCCCTTTGTGATGGTTTGGATATGAAACGTCCACAAAGGGTGGCATGTAGGAGGCTTGTTACCAAGAGGGCAGGTCCAGCCATTGAGAGGACTGAGTGATTGGTTCACAAAAGCTCTGATTTGGATTCACCTTGCATGGACTATTGGGAGATTGTGAAGACTGAGGAACGGGTGTCAGAGCAGAGGAAGTGGGTCACTGGGGATATGTCCTTGGTTGCCATCATTGCTCACTCTTCTCCTCTTTCCCTCCTTCTGACCTTCTTTCTCTTTCCCTCCTTCCTCTTCCTCTTCCTTTCCCTCCTCTTCCTTCTTCTTTCTCTGTTTGTCCCCCTCTCTCCTCTTCCCGTCTCCTCCTGCCACCCCCATTTCTGGTATTCTGAGATCACTTAACAAAACAAAGCAAACAAGCAAACAAAAACCATACCTTAGGTCTAAATCAAAGCCTGTGATTGTTGATCTTTATTGATAACCAGACTGGATTTGGAATCAACCTGGATACCCCTCTGGGTGCATCTTTGAGAGGACTTCCAGAAAAAGTTTAACTAAGGAGGAAAGCCCCACTATGAATGTGCATGGCCCCAACTAGACTGAATAAGGAGAAAGCAAGCCAAGCAACTTGTATCTCCCTTTGCTTGTTTACAGATGCAATGTGACCACCTGTTTCCTGATCCTGCAGATTTGACTTCCCTACCACGACAAAATGTACTATTAAATTGTAAGCTGAAAGAAATCTTCCTTACATTGCCTTTTGTCAAGTATTTTGTCCTAGCAGTAAGAAGAGCAACCAACACAGAGCCATGGGTTCTTATCTTTACCATAGTAAGAGTATGCTGTTGTGTAAGTGGCAGATTCTATTCCGATTTGAAACCTTGAAACTTGTAGACTATATCTCTCTCAGCTTTGGTGTGGAGCTTGGAGGAATATACCCACTATAGTTCTGAAATTTAAAAATCACTGTGTTGATATAGGTAATTGCATATGGTGACTGGGCGACTACTCTTAGGTATTGATATTCTATCTGACATGTGGTCCATGGACTCAGGCACTGATATCCCACCCCTCTCATGTTCCATGAGCTCTGACATTGATATTCCACACTGTGCATGGTCTGTGGAATGATGTTTTCAATTCCTATTGCCAAGAATACTACTACTAGTGGAGGTATAGTCAAATCGACTAGTGAGCAAAGTGCACTTGAAATCAATGAAGTGAGCTACAGGCAGGACACAGACCTGCCATTAACTCTCCCCGTGACACTAGGCAGGTCACCAGATCTGAAAACACAGGGTCTGACTATAAAGTGTTAAATGAAATGGACTCAGGACCTCAATGGCTACTTTTTCTTTTTGGAGAGGGCTCAAATTGGTGCCTGGGAGGGAAATACAAGGTCCACCCTATTCTGTTTCTCATAGCTTCTTTACCTCACTTGAAATCTTGCTCCTTGCCCTATCTTCACAGGATCTGGGTGGGGAGGACACTGGGGAACCTGAGTAGAGGGTGTCTGCTGAATGTTAGTACTGTGGCAATTACTGCCCTTAGGCCTTCCTCTCTCCAGGTGAGGATGCTGAGGCTCAAGGGTCGGAAAGGATCTATCTATCATTATATCGAGGACCACTGAGCTGAGCCAGTACCCACATTCTTTTATTGTATTTGGTATACACAGCTTCTTCTCTATCCAAGAAGTGAGGGGCACAAGTAAGGGGCAATGCCTGGACTCGGAACAGGAGAAGCCTTGTTTAGCACTGAACCACCAAGCACAAGCCCTTGTTATTTCAGCTTGCAAACAGGTCAGTATCCAAAAAACAGGAAGCCACACTTCAGTCAAGGCTGACTGAATGATTTTGGAGAAACTGCCTAACTCCTCCATTGCTTCTCCTCTCTTCATCCTCAGATATTCATAAGGATTTCCTGTCCTCAAGCTATCTGTGCAAAGGTGACAAAACTTTGTTCCTGTTCAGTCACAGTGGTCCTACCCAGCTGTCTCCTCCTCATGGATTCCTTTTGATTTTTTCAGCTCCATCCAAAGAGATGTGTACTGCGCTTGGGTTATTTCTTTCCCAGAGATTGAGCAAAACCCTGCTCAGGAGAACTCCAAAGTAGACAGGTGTGGTATGTACCTGTGACCCTAGCGCTTGGGAGACTGAGGCAGAAAGGTGGTTTGCAATTTGTAAGCTGTCATGGATTGCATACAAAATTCTAGACCAGATTGGGCTGTACAGCGAGTCTTGAAGCAAAGAGAAGGATACAAACCCACACCGATGAATATTAAGCCCAAATGACTATTGGAACAATCCAGAAAGCAAGCACCTGCTGCCTAGTCAATGGGCCCATTATGCATGGCTCACTCCACAGGAGAACACTGTGTCTCTGAGGGCCTGGCCGTAACTGGTCCTACCTGTTTCAAGTCAGTACATTCTGTTTGCTGGAGGGATGAAGGCAGAGCAGCACGCACTACCACCTCATCATCGTAAATGCCATTTCGGGTTAATGATTACCGCGCACAGTACTACTGCAGTCCAACCGCACACACAGCATGCCCTTCCCATGGAATCTGGCAGGCAGTGCATAAAGAGTGCCATTGTGTGTGTTTGGGGAGAAACGGAGAGGAGCCTGCAGGTGCCAAGTGTGGTCTCACAGCTCATGGGCACAGGAGCGGGGAGGTGGGGACACTGTGCACATATTTTCTTGTTTTATAAGATAATCTATTTACATTCACTATTGACACTGGGGTACTGTTACTGGAGCTGGAATTCCTGTCATTCAATAAAATATCCTATCAGCCTAACCTGACATTACAGAACATCAACGAGATCCCACGACTGCTGTTCCTGCCTCTGGCTAGAACTGGTTCTTTCATACTGAGGGCCATCCTCTTCTTGCTGGGGCATCGTGCAGGCCTGTCTGCAGATTTACCAGTGGGGGTGTCTCTAACCGCCTGGATGGCTGAAGTTAATGGCTCTCAGGCCCCAACCAGCCCCTTCTGCCTGCCAGAGACAAAGCAGGAATGTTCCCCTCCCGAGGTCTCAGTTTACAGGCCTTTAACATTGATAATTAAGCAAGGTTTGCCACCTGCACACCTCTTCTCAAGACAGTCCCGACGATGCCTTTAATCAGCCGGCTTGCGGCGCCACCTGTTTCTATTGCCGCCTCCGTTCAGAGGGGATTGCTCAGGGCTAGATGGCTTTGACCTTGGCCGTGGCTATAGGTCAGTGAAACCAGTGGAATGATTTCCCAAACCCACAGAGACCCTCTTCTCTTGGGACAAATGAAAAAAATCCTCACTGCCTGAAATGCCATTTTTGTGTTCAGCATTTCCCTTGCCTTCCTGGTGGTTGTCACGTGGGATCCAGGTAACTCTGGGACACTGCTAGTAGAAGCCTCTAGCATTGACTTGTGAGTGGGTTTGTGTGAGTAGGAGAGGCAGCATGGCAATCCTGCATGTTGGAGAGAGCCACACGGGAAGTGGTGAAAGAGAGGCCCAAGAGATCAAGGGAGGCTGACTCCAAACGGGACTGTGGTGGCATCAGAGCCACCTCAGGAGAGTTTCCTGGTGGCCCAAGTTAAAGATTCTTGTTTCCTGTTTGTTTTTTTTTTTTTTTTTTTCTTTTTAAGGAAAAAAATACAACGATGAAAACAGCCATTCAAACATATAGATTCATAATGATTCTTATGAGGTTTGCCCACCAAATAAAGACCATCCCTCCCCCTCTTTTGGGAACCTCTCCCTTTCACAGTGCCCATTGTGATTCATGGGACCTCCCTCTGGAGCTCAAGGTATCATCTAGGCCTGGTCCATCCAGTCACCCCATCTGGTAGAAACACTGACTAGAGTCAGTATCTCGTAAATAGGCATTGTTCTGAGCTAAGCTCATGAACCTACAGTGTAGGGCTTAAACCAAAATGATGGGGATGAGAGCTGCCTTTCTGTTGGAGGGGTTAAGCCATTGAAAAGGTAGTAGTAGGCCAACTAGTGACTTCCTTGCCTGGGAGGGGAATGAACTTAGAGGAATGTAGAAAGAGAAATTTCAGAGAACCATATTCAACCTGACCTTATCCAAACAACTAGCTCTGAATACACCAAAAGTCAATCCAACCTCGGGCATTTAGTTACATAAAAGAAACTCTTTCTTTCCCATATTCTTTTTGGCAGTTTGGGTTTCTGATGTAACAGAACAAGGTCATTGTATAGCAATGACTTTCTCACAGTCCACAATGGCACCAGTCTTCATCTAGGTGCACTAGTCTTCTACATACGATTCTGTCAGGTTCTGGTGAACTTGGCTCAAACCTGGACACTGATGTACCTATCAGTTAAGAGGTGACTGCAGTGGAATAGATAGGAGGGAGGGAGAACTACTGATATAGAAACACATTGTTCTCCCTGGAAGAAACACACTGTAGAAATATAAGAGTCTTATACTGATGGTGGTAAACTAACCACTTTGGAATATAGAAGATTCTGGAACCCTAGCACTCACTCAGAGTGAGGCATTCATACCAGCAGTAAACATAATCTAGAACTGTTCAGAAGTGTAGAACCTCAGACATGTCCTAGGCACTAATAAGAACCTTGATTTTTCAGGTGGCCCTTGAAGGATTTGTGTGGATATAGAAGGCATCTTTATGTTCCAGAACCTTAGAGCATGGTCCTAGGGACATCACCATCTATTTTGTATCTGGCAGTGTCACATATGAACCAGGGGGTAGATTCCTTTACTTTCAAAAATTTTGCAGGTTACTTGTGGGTGGTGATACCTATAAGCCTGTAAGCCTATCACCTGTGAGGAAGATACGGACAGATCTCTGAGTTCCAGGCTAACTATGACTACATAATAAGACCATGTTTCAAGAAACAAAAACAAACAAAAGTCCCTAACCCCCAAAAGCTTGAAAATCACTAATCTATATCAGTGTCCATACTTCACAGAGGATGAAGACATGACCTGAGTAGGCTGAGCATCAGCTGCCAACTCAAGATGAAAGTAGAGGCTCTGAAAACCTTTGTGACCTTGGGCAAAATTCCTCAAATTGATTCATTAAAAAAAACAACAAACAAAAAACACAACCTGATAACTTGGTCTACATAAAAGCTGAAAACATCCTAAGACTTAACAGAGTTTCAAACAAGCTTTAGAAATAATGTAGGGCATGATGATTGGTCGTGATGGAAAAGTCAATCTACAACAAAGTATAATGACATAGATGCATGAAAATGCCCTAGTGAAACCTATTGCTTTTCATGCTAACTTAAAAGAATTTTTTAAAAAATATAAAGCTTGTTCTTCAATATAAAGAAAGTCAAAGTGCAAACTGGTTGAAAAAATAACAAAACATATTCGATAAGGTACTTTTTTCTCCTCAAAACTCAGTAATAATAAATCCTGTGACCTAATGAAACGTGAGGAAAAGATTTGACTCGATACTTTACAAAAGAATTTATAGGGATGGAAAATAAACACATGAAAAGATGTTATTAGTTGTTAGTAAAGTCAAATCTAAGACCACAAAGAGATCGATGGGCATGCCTAGTGGGTTGGCAAACCCCCAAGCAAACAAGCCCACCATTGAGCGCCATGAGATATATACCAGGGAAGTGGTCACCCATTGCTGGTGGAAACTCAGGAATAGAATGGCCGCTTTGCAAGTGGCTTGATTGTTTCTTACAAATTTCCACATATACTTATCGTATGATGTAGGGATCCCACCCCTAGGTATTTGCCCAACAGAAATCAAAACACACACTCACACCCAAAAATTGCATACATGAGCATTTACAGAAGCATTAGTTACAATAACCAAAACCTGGACATGATCCAAATGTCCTTCAACTGGTGAATGGATAAACAAACTCTATATCTATACAATGGGATACTTCTTAGCAATGAAAATCATTGAAAAAAATGTGTGGGCGAATCTCAAAAGCGCTATGCTGGATGAAGGAAGCTAGATTCAGGCTACATACAATATGTCTGTGATTTCATTCTGAATGATGCAAAACTATAGAGTAAAAAACACAGAAGAATAACTCCAAGGCTGGAGCCAAAGGAGGTGACTGATGATAAAGGTATTACATGCTAGTTTCCTGGACTGTTGTAACAGAGTACCACAAATGAAGAGATGAGGCAATAGGGATTCATTATATCACAGATCTGGAGGCTGCAAATCCATGCTCAATGACTTGACTTGCGGACTATACGGGAAGGTCTGTTTTAAGGCCCTCTCCTTAGCTTGTAGATCACCAAGTTTACATTTGCAAGAACTTCTTCCTTCACATGTCTGTCTACAAACTTTAGTTCTTCTCTCCATTTCAGGGTGTTGTTATAGAGCCCACAGTAGCCTTGAACTTCCGGAGTCATCTTTCCAAGGCCTTGGATTACAGACACATCCTAATGACCTCTCTTAATTTTGTTACCCTTGTATAGAGCTGATCAACAAATAAAGTTATTTCTGTCATTCTGAGGGCTAGAACTTTAATATATGAATTGATGGCAGCAGCAAGAGGCAGGAGTGGGTGGGTGGGGAGATACAATTCAACCTATAAAAGGTACAAGAAGAGCTTGGAAGGCTAGGAATGTACTATTACATCATTTTCAGTGTGAGCTCTTCTGTATGCATTTGTGCGGGTATGAAATGTTTCTTTCCTTCATGTAACACAACTGAATTTTTTAGTTATAAAAAAAAGAAAGAAGGAGGACTGGGTGGGCCGGGCATAGCTCAGTGAAGTGCTTAACTGTGCAAAATGAAGATGTGAGTTTGATCACCAGATTCTAGTTTTAAAAAACAATGGGGGTGGGCACTGAGAGATAATGAAGAGTACCCATTTCTCTTGCAGAGAACTAAGGTTCAATTCACAGCACTCACATGATGACTCAGAACTGTACTTCCAGCTCCAGGAGATCCAATGCCCTCTTCTGGCTTCCCCATGTACCAAGCATGCAAACAGTGCCCGGACATATATGCAGATGTAACACTGATAATAAATAAACACTGATAAATAATAAAATATAATAAAGCAAAATAAATAAAAATAAAAACCATGGGGCATGGTAATTCATACCCACAATCCCAGCTCTAAGAAGGCCAGACATGTAGATCCCAGGCAGGTAGATCCCAGATGCGTAGATCTCAATGGTCAGCCAACCCAAGTTATTTGGTGGATTCCAGGCTAGTAAGAGACTCAATCTCCAGGAAAAAGGTGTATGGTGCCTTAGGAGTAATAACAGAGGTTGTCCCCTGACTTCCACATACAGGTGTACACACGTGCATACACACGGGCATACAGACCTCAGAAACTGAGACCAACTGAAGGGTTCTAAAACATATTCCCTTACCCTCAGAGACACTTATCATGTGTGATACAGCCAGGAAAGTGCTACTGTAGACTGGGAAAAGAAAGTCATCTGTGGAACCAAAGTTTCAGATCTCCACTGCATTTTCTGTGTTTATATGCAGGTGTATTGCGCTATGTGAATCCATAGGTCAGCAGCATTCAGTGCTTTCATAAACCACCTTCCCTGAGTGGGATGAAGCAAGAAAGTGAGAACCAACCGGGAGAATCCAGTTTGGGACTTGCTGAAGTTAGCTGAAGTGGGCTCAGCTCCCAGACGCTGTGCATTTCCTCTGGGAGTCCCTATCCTGTCAGCTTCCATCGGAGGCCACTCAGAGGTCACCTACAGAAGGAGACAGGAGATCAAACAGCTCACCAGCTACACTCAGAAACCCAGGAAAGCACTCAGGAGGTGACCTCATCCTCAGGGGAGGAGAATGAGCTGGTGAACTTGTTCCACACACTTCATGTTGGGGGGTATAGGTAGGTCAGCCACGTACAGAGGTTGCTTCACCAGGGCCAGGGTGGAGAAGTGTTCAAGGGGCCAAAGATAACAAACTTTGGAGCTTCTCTCCTCCCCACTCCCATGGCAGCCTCTCCTGCCCCTAAGCTTTCTTGCCTGTCTTATTCTGCCCCCATCTGACTTGTTGCCATTTTGCAGGTCACTGACTATACCTGCTCAAACCAGATACAACAGCTTGACCGGCAGTAGGAGCAGTCTGAGGCATAGGCTGGGCACATGTTGATTTTCTGACCACTATCTTCCTTCAGGACAATATTATTTGTAGGCAGGCTCCTCTGAATACCTAACTACCTTGGTCTTCCCTGGAATGGGTGGCAAAGCCTGGAGACTAGGCAGAGAGCCAACTGGAAAGAAGGGAACCACAGAATTAATCCTGTCAAGGGACTAGACAGGATGCTCCCCCTGTGGGGACAAAGCTGGAGTTAAGAGCTAGTGGCACAGCTGGTGTGGGGGCAGATAGCTTGTCAAAGTCTGAAGTGGGAGCCTCTGAGGTCTTTGACCACATGGTTTGGTACTATCCAGTTATCTGCCAGCAATGAAGTCACTGTTTTGGTAACCTTTTCACCCTTCAGATTCCTGGGATGCTCTGTCTAGCATCTAGTCCATTTGACTGCTGTTGTGCCTCTCTTCACTCCTACACCAAATGTTTAAAAAAAAATCTTCCCCCTAATGTAATTTCATAAACTAAAACACACAAACAAAACCAACCCCAATTAATCTCATGCATTGGCCTTCTCACCTATAAAGCAGAAGTAAAGGAAGACTTATGGTTATACAAAGAGCAAGAGATACAGATTCAGGGCATCTGAATCCAGGAAGGTATTTCCTGTTGTTTTCTTAAAAACTTCTAAAAATGCTGCTACAGACAAGCCTCTCTCTGCCTCTCTGTCTCTCTGCCTTTCTGTCCCTATCTCTGTCTCTGTCTCTCTCTGCCTCTCTGTCTCACTGCCTTTCTCTGTCTCTCTCTCTTTCTTTGTGTGTGTGTGTGCGCGCCGTGCGTGCATGTGTGTGTGTGTGTGTGTGTGTGTGTGTGTGTCCAGTAACCCAGTGAGGTATAATCATCATCTCCATTTGTCTTTTGGAGCTGCCATAACAAAGTACAAGTCAGATACAGTTGTACATAAGTGAGGCAGGGCATGGGGCGTGCTCTCCTCCATACATAGCTAGTTCTGGGTGTCATGCAGACACTCTCTTCAGACATACTGACACTGGAGTTCACATGCTTAACCATAACTTGCTTCTGTTTCAAAGCCAACTATATGACTTCTCTTTCCATATGATCCGCACAGTATTAAATGGACTCTGAACTTAACCCTTCTCTGGCAAATGGAGAAAGCTGTTTGGGCCAAGGAGATGTCAGCCATGCAAAAGAGCTTTACTTTTACATTCTTCATGGACCTCTTTCCTTGCCTTCAAACTTATGCTGCCTTTTCCTGAACATCCTAAATAACAAAAGCTAAAAGTCTGCAGAATCCATTACTATTGAGGTGCTGCACTAAGCATCTTGACTGTGTTGCCTCACCTGCCTTTCATTTACCCTCACAACAACCTTGGGAGGCAGGTGTTACAATTATCCCCATTTGACAGGTGAAGGGGAGGCACAAAGAGGTTGAGTAACTTGCCCAAGTTCACACAGCCAGTTGGTGACTGCAAAGCTGCTACTCACAATGCGGCCTTTCTGATCCTTTCTATTGCCCAATGAATGCTAGAGCTGAGAGAGGTGCTGGGGTAATTGGATGGCTGAAATTGGAGGCGTCTCGAAGGCGCTACCCACAAGTAAGAACAAGAATTTAAGTTAGGGGAGTATTCTTAGTTGGGGGGGTGTCCTTTTTTTTCTTTTTAAAATTCAAACCTCTTGTCATTTTTTTCTGGCTATCCATAATATTGGTCAATAGATAATGTCTTTAAATATATCTTTAAACAGATGAAAGATGTCTAACATAAAACATTGAATGTGCACATCTAGACATATGAAGATGTGAAGACTGTAAGCTGGTTGGATACTCATAGACTATGGGTCATTTCAAAGTCAAATGCATAAAGAAAAAAGAAAAAAAATCCCATGGCTGCTGTAATTTAGATATTGGACTGCCACTTTTAAATCTCTGCTTAGCACTTTGCCTTGCCTGTCACAGACACAGAGTTCCTAATGAACTGTTTGAAGTAGCTGGGTATTTTCTAGACATTTTTTTCCATTGTTCATTAAGGTTCTGAATTATATCCTGCAAAGGGAGGAGGAGCCCAAGAAATGAAGGGAATGACCTGAGACTGGCCATTCTAGACTACGAATCCTGTGATGCCAGCAGACACAGATCCAGGCAGGTAAATGCAGGAGTTTGAAGCAGCCTCCTGACAACTGAGTCTGATAGAAGCATCTAGCAGATGTAAAGACATGTTCTGCCTAGAGACATTCACATTCCAGCTTCTAAAACCATCACTCAGGGAAATAATAAATAGCAAGTAAAACAAATGGAACAGCTCAGCCTGGATACAATGTAGTATCCTGGTTTGAATTGTAGAATAAAAAACAAAACAAAACAACCCAACACCAACAAAAACAATGAAAAAACCAGAAGTTAATGGCACAATCAATGAAATGTAAATAAAGATTTTGGCTTAGCTATCAATAATGTTCCAATGTTAATTCCTTTTGTATTGAAAAATGCTGCCATTGGGCAGCATTAGAGGATGTTAGGAGAGGCAGATAGGAATACATTGTTTAATCTTTGCAACTTTTTTTTTTTTTTATAAATCTAAATCCTTCCAATGTATTACATTTATTTATAAACAAGTTATACCTTCAGGTAAGGTCAACAGTAACAGTAGCTCTCACTTACACAGATATGGGGCTTTGATGTATAAGAACTCCCTTTGTTAATTTGTTTATTCTTCATGGCAACTCTCTCAGGTATGTCAACATGATATGTTCTTTTGGTGGGTCAGGAAAACAAAGCACAGGTCATTTATCTTGTCCAAGGTCCCATGTTCACTATGTGGCAGAGCCAGATTCCTACTCCAAACCATATTGCTTCTCCTCCATCGCCACAAGCCAGAGATGAAAACCTATCAGGATCAGAGATTGGCAAGTAAGGATTTGTTTAAGCAAGCAAGACTGGGCCCACAGGGAATCAAGTGAGACCACTGCCCCCCTCAGTGGAGGGACAGTTCCACCTCATACTTATTAGGATGGCTACAAAAAACAGATAAAAGTCAAGTAAAAGGACAGGAATATGTGTTGGGAAAGATGGAGAAACTGGGATCCTTGCTCTCCACTAGTAAGAATGTAAAATGACACAGTTGTGATGAAAAGCCATTGGACAGTCCCTCTAGAAAGTGAAAGTCTAGCAGTTCCTATTTCAGGTATAAAACAAAAATGAATTGAAAGCAGAATTTCAAACAGAAACTTTTATGTTCCTGTTCATAGCAACATTATCCACTATGACTATCAGATGGAAAGAAGAATCCCTGAGTGGATAAATGAATAACTAACACACACACACACACACACACACACACACACACACACACACTGAGAGAGAGAGAGAGAGAGAGAGAGAGAGAGAGAGGGAGAGAGAGGGAGAGAGAGAGAGAGAGAGAGGAGGGAGAGAGAGAGGGAGGGAGAGAGAGAGGAGAGAGAGAGAGAGAGAGAGAGAGAGAGAGAGAGAGAGACGAGACAGAACACAAAGCACCCACACATACACAGAAACACACAAAAACATAGTTACACAAAAATACACACACAAACACATACACACCTACACACATATATATAAATATTATTCATTCTTAAAAAGGAAGTAAGTACTGACACATACTACAACGTGGATAACTCTTGAAGGCACTATGTTAACTAGAACAAGCCAGCCATAAAAATACCACATGAATCTACTTATGTGAGGTACTGAGGTTGTCATTCGTAGCGACAGAAGTCAGAATGGTGGTTTTTCTGAGAACCAGAAGAGTGGGAAATGGGAAGTCAGAGTTTAATGAGTGTAGTCTCTTTGGGGGAAGAGTTTTGAAGACAGACTGTGATGATTGTTGTGTAACAATGTAAATGTAGCCAATGCCTGAATATACTTAAAGGCGAGTAAGATTATAGTTTATATGTTCTGTGTATTTTTATCATAATTCAGAATAAAATAAAGTTTAAGGGACACTAAAATCTTCAGTCACCAAAATAGATATCTGAGTGATCATATATTTACATACACATGTAACTTGATGGAACTCAAAACTAAATCATCATACATGCTAGGCAAATACTCTACTATATCTCTACTCAGCTATATCCCCAGCTTAAACATTATAGTTTAAGACAATCAAAATTAATGCCAAAAGAAGTCCGTGGAGAAAACATTGAAAATTTTTAGATTAAGACTATGAGGGTCAATGTCTTATCAAACAGTAATAGGGCCTAAGGCAAAAGGAAAACCCAGGGATTCGAAGCCAGCACACATCCTGGAGAGTCTGTGGTGTTGTTAGAGTGTGGACTTGGGCATTTACATTGAAGATGCTCACTAGATGTTCTTATATCAGCCTCCACTTCCAACACTAAAGCAGAACTATGTTAGAAGCTGAGCACCACAGGGCTCCTCTTTGTTATCCAATGACCCATTGGAGGGATAGCTGGGAACTTCATGGCAGAGAAGGAGTTGATTGGAAGCTGGGGGCCCTGGGGATCTGTTCTAGGGCAGCTCTACCCCCTCACTCATTTGGATGTGTTCCTCAATACACCAAGCCTACATCTCTGCTGACAGACTTTCTTTCTCCACACACTCCCCCCGCCCCCTTCTCTTTTTCTGATTTTAAAATGAGTTTCAGACCTAATCACCCAGCAACCTGCTTCTCTTTGCCAACTGGCTTGGGCAGTTCCAGAAGGGGAGGCAGCTGCAGGACAAGTCTCTACAGCAACACTGGAGGGCCAGGTACTGCCATTAACAATGCAAATACTGGGGAGTGTCTGCTGATTTATGGAATGAAGCCCACAGAGGTTCATATGTCATCCCCTCATAGGTCCTGGGAAATGCTGGATGGATGGGCTACATGTAACTGCCCAACTCCATTGACATTGTTTCAGAGCTCTGGACTTAGGGATGCCTGCTTCATTTTTCTGGATGCCAGTGATTCAAGCCAGGAGATTCTTTCATCACTGTTGGAGATTCCCACCCTCACCCCGTATGTTCTGTTTTCTTTTCCAGGAAGAAGGCCATTTACTTCCTTCTTTCTCAGCCTGTGGGGTCTGGCCCTTTGGGTAGCCTTACTCAGGCCATCTCTAAACTCCAGGAACGCAGCTTTCCTAGCCATGCCCTCTGCTGACACAACCTCCTTATGCTTTCCTCCCACCCTTTTCTACTCAGCCTCCTTCTCCCTTCCCCAGCTCAACTGAGTCTCAGCTGGATTTTGCCCCACAGGGGACATTTGGCAACTAGATTGATTGGCACAACTAGAGCTCAGGTGGGGGAACTACTGACATCTAGTGGGTAGAAGATAGAGACTGAGTCTCAAGATGCTACAGCATATGAGATATTGCTCCTTGCCCTGCACTGTCTCCCAGCCACAAATAATGGAGTACTAAGTTTAAAAATTGTTCCAGGTGACCAGATCCATCTGCCCAAGCTCATCAGTCTTCTGGGGAAGTGGGCTCTGATGTGCTTTCCTGCCATCCCCACCCCAACCACCCAAATCCACCAACATTAAGCCATATTCTTAGCACATTCTTTCTTTCCTTCAAGCTGCTTATCTTAGTTTGTCATTCTATCTCTGTGGCATTGCTTGAGTATCTGCTCTCAAGGCGAGGTTCACAAAGTCAGCAACAGTGTATTCTCAGGTATCTGTATGTCTAATGAACTCTTCCACCTTTCTCAAAAAATAAACAACAAAAAAAAATATTTGAGCTTCTACTATGTGCAAGGGACTTTTAGATGTCACACACTGCCATGCACAAGATGAACTTGACTTCAATCTTTAGCTTTTTGAAAAACCAATAAAAGATGTTATTATAGGCATGATAATGTTCCAAGGGGCAAGGAATGGGACTGTGTGTGTTCTGGGACTCAAACTCAATTCTCCATGCTGCACAGTAAAGCACTTTACCAGCCGAGTCACAGCCCCAGGCCTTGGTTTGAATTTTCCTTGGAGATATGTGTGACAATATGAACTCTGGAAGCTGACTCTGGAATGTAATGCCATAGGCAGATTTATTGAGGTCAGGCTTCATACCTGCATACTGGTAAGGAAGGGAAACTGGGGGTAGTTGAGGAACCAGCCAATGTGTACATCCTCATCTGGGATAGTCCCGTGGATTGGTCCTGAATTTGAGGTCAAGGAGTCCAGCCTTCATAGCTTGTCACAGGCTCAGAGAAACCTGCTGGGAGGCTATGACCTAGGTTGAGAAGTTTCTGATTGGGAGTACAGGTATGAGGAGAGAGCGTATCTACTCTAAGGAGGGCATCTAGGCAGCACACTACACCGTGCCCATCACTAGAATTCACTCCTCCAGCAGTACATGTGAATCTCTGGAATGCAACACACACTCTCACACATACATCTCAGAGACTGTATGCCCTAAATGTTACTTGATAGAACCAAGTCTAGTGATGATCAGCTTAGAATATGATACCCAGTTTTTAAAAGAAGATCCATTTTTATTTGCTTACCCTAGACTTCAATTCCATTATGGATTCTGTGGATTAAAACAAAACCACACATACATACAGACACACAAACGCACAAACGCGCACACACACACACACACACACACACACACACACACACACATGCGTGAACACACACATGAAAGCACACAAATGGTCTTCTAGGCTCCTACAGAAAGTAACAGACTCCTTTATCTTATAATTAGTAAAAGAAAAAAATACTTCTGGATTAGAGAATTTAAGGAACCATAGACCTAATCTGCTGTGCTCCTCTGACACCATTGCATGTTGGTTGTGTGTGACTAGGAGTAGGCTTGGAGCCTGGTGATTTGGTATCAGATAGACTTTTACTATCTACTCATGAGAACTTGAGCAAGCTTGCCAGTTTGCCTGATGTTTGTTTCCTCATCTACAGGACAAGGGTAGCACAGCACTTGCTTCCTGGGATTATTGTGAAGATTAAGAGAACTAAGGCAGGTAAAGTGTCTCAGACAGGCCTGAGACACAGCAAACACTTAAAGATGTTACTCAACACCATTAGGCTCTATGAATTTTTTTTCCCCAGGGAACTGAAAAATGTAGGCTTTTGAACCTGCTCTAAGCAGCTTGTTAAATGTTGCCAGCTGTTATGGCAATGTCACAGTCTTCAAAGCTCAAGAATTCTAGATTTTTGTTCTGTTATCTGTAACACCAAGGTCCTGTTTCATGGATCAGTATAACTTCTTCAGTTCCAGGCAGAATATATGAATTTGCAACTCAGTGTATGGAAGAAACAATTACTTTACTTTTAGCATTTTATGAAATTTATATATCTATCTCCATATCCATCTTATATACCAGGACTTAGACCTATGACTAAGTTTAGCTGAAAGGAAAGTTGGGAAATGTAGTCTTTATTCAGAGGAACCAAATATTGAGCTAAAATATGGAGGGTTTTCATTGCTGAGGAAGAAGGAGTAGGGGAAGACTAGAGACTATTGGTAGTAGCCTACCAAATGTCCCAACATTGCTGTTGAGTTAGGGAGGGCAGGAAGGTATAGTCCATCACTTGCACTGTGTCACCATTGACTGCCATGATATCAATTCAGAAGGATGACTGGGACTTTTTTTTTCTGGTTTGCAGCTGGCAGCCTGGTCTTCAGAACCCACCATGTAGAGTCTGGAATAGGTCCTGACTGAGTATGGATACTCCATCAGCAGAACTAACCTCATAACCCCTGTGGACATTGAGCTGGCTCCCAAGTCTTTCTACATCCTCTTCCCTGACAACCTTTCCACCCTTGTTACACTGGCTTCACCCAACCTGTCTTTAGATTCCAATGTTCAGATTGTCTGACCTGGCTAGAGGGATAGAAGCCTCAGAGTGGCTGTGTCTCAGGGGGTGGAGTCTAGGTGAGCTAATCATGACCATTTCCAGATGCTGATGATGCTTATTAGACAAACACAGGCAGGCAGGCAGGCAGACAGACAAATAGACAGACAGTTATCTCAGTAAAAAGCTCTTTCCTACAGCCACTCTTATTATATAAGAAGCCTGTATTTTGAGCTTTGAGGGTTTTGTTTTTGTTTTTTGTTTTGGTTTGGTTTTCTCCCTGAATTCCTTGTGTTAACACAGTTTGGCATGTGACTTCTCCAGAAAACGGTGTGAAGGGTATCACACCTTATCTTTGGGAAAGTTTCCTCACTTCTCTCTTCAGAGACCATGAAGACTCCTTCTGAGAGTTAATCATTGGGCACTAGGGAGATCCAAGTTACTCAGGTAACTTTAGATAAAACTAGCCTGTATTCTTTTTAAAGGGAAAGCATTTGTTTAGCCCTCTGAAATCTGCTACTGTAATTGATTAAAAAGGAAGAAAGAAGGCATAGTTACTAGACAACCACTGTATGCTGGGAGCTGCACCAAGGACTTAAGTTGAGTCATTATATCCTCACAGCAGCCCTGTGAGATGGAGGATTTTAGTTTCATGTTACATATGAGAAACTAAGGCTCAGAGAGACTGAGTGACTCCCCAAGGCTATAGATTTAGAATGTAGTAAAGCAGGAGCAGAAACTGCAACAGATTCTTAGAGAGTATCCTTTAACCTGTGAGAGTTAAACCTGTTAAGTGCATTGAATCATCAATGATATGGGTAGTGAGGATATAGAGACACATACTACTACTACTAATGATAATAATAATAATAATAATACAATAACAACAATAATGAATCCAGCCCCTCCAGGAATATCAGACTAGCTAGGAAAATGCAGAGACACGTTATTTTATTTGTGACAAAGATCCACAGGGTGGGATATTATGGAATCACAGTTGCATAATCCCTATCTAGCTAGGAGCTGAAGGGGGAGTAGATATGATCGAAGATGGTCAAAGTTTTTTTGGCTATAAAGCGAGTTCAAGGTTAGCTTGGGCTATATTAGATTCTGTCCCAACAAAAGAGAGGTGCTTTGACCAACACCAACTATGAATATCAAGATCTCATGCACTGAATATGACCCATTAAGTAGCCACCCCAGTTAGCTTGTCTCTCATGTTCTCCTTTATTTGACAAGTGGTGAATTGTGTGTCTGATAAGAGCATAGACAAAACAAAACCAAAATGGCTGTGGGTTTGTGCTCACATTATAATAAAAAATGATGTGGATGGAGAGTGTCCTCAAATTGATGTCTAAGCTGCTTAGAGGCAACTCATCCTCTTCTCCTCTCTACCTGCCCCACTCTCCAACCCCCAGTCCCACCTTTCACCTCCACCGCCTAATCACAGTCTCTAGACTTTATTGATCAGTTAAAATGGGAAGAAGGTTCAGCTGAGATCATCTGACTGTGTGATGGACTGCTCTTGGGGGAAGCAGCCCCTCATAAGGAAGCAGAATTAACATCAGAATAACAACAGCATCAGGCCAACTCAACAGGGAAAGGCCACCCTATCAGCATCCCTTCCCGTCTAGAACCTGCCTTCTTCCAGACAGTTCCTAGGGGTTTTTTTCATTTATGGTTTGATTTATGGAAAGCATCCAAAATAAGTTCAGCAGCACAAAACATGTAATTCTTGAATTTTTGCAAATCTCAAAAAATGGTTCAAGGGATGTAATCCACTTGAGTAAGTGCACATACAGTCTGACTATAAAGGAACATGCTTTGCTAAATGATCCTTCCATGTTTGTAATCATGAAACCAAAGATGCATGTTGTGGTAAGGTTGGCAACATAAATGACAACCAAGAGAAGTACATAGTATTATTTTCACTAGTAATTAGGGGTTTGCTATGGTATCCCCAATATGTGTGGCTCTTGAGGTCTTTTGGGTGGTCTACGTGACCAGAAATCATTTCATAACATCAACCTATTGTCTGCCAGATCTTATTTCATCATAATTGTACAAAGAAATCTTCCAAAAGCTATGGGACATGATGACATCAAAACTCCAATAGACTGTGTGCTTGTGCAACCTACTCTTCCACATTTTCTAATTTTCATTTTGAGAACTATTGGTTCGGAGTGCAGCATAATTCTCTTTCATGACTGTGTCTACTCTTAAAGCATTGGCATGGATTACATGCATGCTTTCTGCCACAGTTTGTACCTGGACTGTATTTCAAAGGCTTTTGAATTAAAGGCTTAGTCCTCATCTTAGTGACACTGGAAGATGATGGGAAATTTCAGAAGTAGAGTATTGTGGGAGGCTTTTGTCAGGGATGTGCTTTCAAATGAAACTTCTAACTTTTGTCTCTTACATCCTGCCCTGAAGTGAGCAGACTTTCCTCTGCTCTCTGCCATGATGGACTACTCTGCCACAAGCCAAGTGGACATGAACAGTCAAAATTGTGAGCCAAAAGTGACCTCTTGTCTTATAAGTTAATTACCTCATATATTTGTTACAGTAACCGAAAGCTAACACTTTGTATCCTGCTTTTCCCCCCACTTAGTTAATATATTAGATTACAAGTCTATAAATATGTTTACTTGTCTCTGTGCCATATAAAGCAGCTTATAAGCCTTATGGGAAAATAGTAAATTGCTTGTACAGAATTTTTTTGTAAATTTTAAAATATGATTTTTGTTTTTTTATAATAAAAGTCAATATTTCTCATTGATCTTATTTGTCAGGTTGGATCTAAATCTTGTTTTGGCTATCTACTGATGACGCTGTCTACTCAGAGTATTTATGATAGACGTTCTCCATAGCATATACCGTCAGGGCTTTGCCTAGATTCTGGCTCACCCAGCTGACACTTATCCCTAAGTGCTATAATTAAGGTCAGAGGCTCTCTCTCTCTCCTGATAAACAAGAATGTATTCACTTATATGCCAGCACCCCCACACACCCTAAAAACATCAAGTAGCCAATGACTGGCATGAATATTTAAGAAATTGACATCTTTTCCCCAAGGGATGCCTAGCCGTGTGATGCAATTTGTGCTGCAGAGTTTTCTGTGGGACTTGATGTCTGCTGGTCTTCAACCAAGACGTAGCTTTACTTAGGTCCTCTCACTCCTTGTTCTATTCCGTTTCCGTCACTTTTCTTCTCCTGAGAGTAAAGTTAAAGTAAACTTTCAAAAGATAGCAGCTCAGCCTCTGCTCCTGGGGAACAGCATCTAAGATGGCATCAGTAGTAGCCATAGATGTGAACCATAAATATGGGATCCTAGAGGGAGTTCCTTCATTGATGGATGAGAATAAGGACTCCTCCTCGCATGGTTGATGTGGTCGCTGTATTTAGCATGCTGCAGCAGTAAGAGTCTCACCTGTGGTGGTTCAGACAGCCTGCACATAGGTGATGCATCGATGAATGCTGTGTCTCTGACATTTAAGTGGTGGAGCAAACAGTCACTCTAAGAGGATCATATGGGGAGACTGGTGTCAAGTGTCATTGATTTATGGAATGGAGAAAATGCAAGGTTCAAATTATAGCAATTTAAAACAGAGAATAACCTCTTTGATATCTCTTAAAGCCTGCATCTCCTGCAGCCGGGCAGCAGATAGAGGCAAAATACATAGAACCTAGTTGTTAACAATGTAGAACTCCAAAGCAGACAGCTCTAAGTTTAAGCCTTGGGACACACTTGAGAACTGCCAATCTCAGATTTCAGATTTCCTTGAACACCCCTAGTCTACATAAATGACTCTTTATTTGTTGGAGGATAACCTTCCTTCCATTTCTTGAAAATAATACAGAGAAAAATCTGTCCATATAATGCTTTCTGTTTTTAGGTTAGCCAACCATATTCTTTCCTAACCACCATCTCTATAATTAGGGCCAAATATCAGCTTACTGGGGAGGACCAGGCCAGTAAAGTGAGAGGAGAAGAAGGCCAAAAGAGGTACAATAACTGTTCAGTCCCTCAGTACATTCCAGCAGGAATGAAGGTAGTGGGACACAAGGATACGCAGCAAAGGAGTGATGGTAGTGGTGGTGGTGGGTAGGGTTTGGTAAAGGAACATTTGTTAAAATGGAGCTAATTAAGGGGAGTCTATTACTAGGGGAGTGATCAGTTGTATTAAATGTGATAGAGACACCAATCTACTTGGGAGCTTGTAGAACTATTGCAGAGGAAGGGATTAAGAGTCAGAAAAACGAGTGTACTAGAATGTGTCAGTTGCATAAGACTGAAAAACCCATCAGATGACTATTCTTACGTTTATCAAGGTGAAAAGGAATGTTCCAGGAGGGGTTAAGGGTGGGTGCTAGAACTACTGAGATGCTTCACGGAGGCTGTTGTCTTTAGGCTGGCGCTGACAATAGAAGATGTGGTTCCGGAAACTGGTTGCCAGCATTAGTGAGACTAGTAGAGTATTAGACAGTGAGGCCAGGAGATAGCTCAGCCATCAGAAGCCACATGGACATGATTACTGTCAGCAACATTAGTACCCAGACAAATTTGACCTAACAAAACAGTTAAAATGCCTAACGAGAAAGGCCATTTCTAAGAACAAGAAAGGCTATGGCCAATAAACCTATTTGCTTAGGGACTAGAAGATGCTCAGTCAGTAAAAATACTTGGCATCCAAGCATGAAAACCTGAGTTTTGATTCCTAGCACTCTTGAAAAATCTAGGTATGGTAGACCATGCCTGTAATCTCTATGTTGGGAAGTCTCTACCTTTGATCATTTAGCTCCCAAATAAATGACACAAAACCTTTATATTTATAATTAAGCCCGAAAGCACTACAGCTGGGCAGATATCAGTTCTGTGTGCTACTCTGTCTACTTTGCTGCAATAATCTCAATATATCACTTGCCATGTTCCACCTAGGCCACTCCTACTTCAATAGGTTGGCTTTCATGGCCATGCACTCATGATCCACCTACCCCAAAGCAACATCTTCCTTCATCCTCCACTCTCTTCTTCTCCTCCTTCATGGACTCGCCTTATACCTCAAGACCAGAAATTAAAGTTTACCTACTCCACTTCTGCCCAGATACAGGCTGTAGGCATTTTTATTCAACCAATAGTTTTTAATTAAGGAGCAATGTTTGCCCAACAAAAACTGGCATACATGAAAATTCACTCATCTTGAGGCAACTAGACTTTGGGATAAAAGAATTTAGCATCACAATACATAGCATCAGACCAAACATCAACCTTGAAAACATGAGTATCTCTAAGGGATTTGTTGTCTGTCTAGTCTAGCCAAATTGGTGAACTCTTGATCCACTGAAACTGAAACCTGAAACCTTCTCTCTCTTCTCTCTTCTCTCTCTTCTCTCTTCTCTCTTTCCCTCCCTCCCTCCCTCCCTCCTCCCTCCCTCCCTCCCTCCCTCCCTCCCTCTGTCCTTCTCTTCCTCCCTCCCTCCTTCCCTCCCTCCCTCCCTCCTTCTCTTCCTCCCTCCATCCCTCCCTCTCCTTTCCTCTCTCCATATATATATGGAGAGCAATTGAGGGAGACACTTGACACAATCTAATGTCAGAGAGGAAGGATCCTCAGTCAAGAAAATGCCTCCTTAAGATCCAGCTACAATTATTAATCGATGGAGGAAGATATGCCTATTGTGAGTGATGCAATCCCTGGGTTAGTGGTACTTGGTTGTATAAGATAGCAGGCTGAGGAAGCCATGTGAAGCAAGCACTCCTCTATGGCATCTGCATCAGCTCCTGCCTCCAAGTGTCTGCCCTGTTTGAGTTCTCTTCTGATTTTCTTTGGTGATGAACAGCAATGTTGAAGTGTAAGCCAAATAAATCGTTTTCTTCCCAGCTTGCTTTTTGGTCAAGGTGTTTTGTTGTAGCAATAGAAACCCTAAAACAACACTTAAAATGAACTTCTGGTCTTCATACTACACACACACACACACACACACACACACACACACACACGAGAGAGAGAGAGAGAGAGAGACACAGAGAGAGAGACAGAGAGAGAGAGAAACAGAGAGAGAGACACAGAGAGAGAGACAGAGAGGCATACACAGAGACACACACACCATATGCTGAACACACCTGTACATCACACATGTATGAACACACATACATATACACATAGAACATTTGCTCACTATATAAGATTAAATAAGATTGAGAATGGTGGAACAGAAAGCAAGGAATAACATCTACAATAGAAAATTAGGATCTTTTGCTGTTTCCAGATCTGAGTCAGTCCTCAGGTTCCATATTTACTGAGTACAAGAGAGATTGTCTTATTCCATTTTATGTGTAGAAACATCATGGCAAATGTCTTGTCATGATTCACTCAGTTCTTCATCAATGTAAGCCATAGATATTTGCAAAAATAACTATGTACAAGGAAAGAGTAATCTCTATTTTTTCAAGTACTATTTGATCCAAGATGATAATCCTGACCTGTGAGAGTGTCACCAGGTAGGAAATGGAGTTCTGAGAATGTCTTGGGACTGTACTGAATCCATGGATGCACGCAATTATAATTGAAAGGGCTGAAGAAAATCTTCTCGCACCCATTGTTCAACATAAGACTCTGTATCCCCAGGCAATGGCAGATTGCCGTAGACATCATATAGCATGTAAGAAATGCCGTGCTCATAACATTCCTGTAGAGTTTATCAGCATGGCTCATGGAAAGCTAAATGTTTAAGGGATCAGTGTACTTACTGTAAATTTAACCAGGTAGTACCCCAGGTATAGCTGGTTTTCACTAGAGAAAATAAATAGATTCCCATATATAGAAAACTTAGTTAAATAACTAATATACTTGCCTAGCATAGATTTATCCTCAGTACCATAAAACAAACAAAATCCAAAAATTACAAAACCAACCAAATAACAAACAAAACAAAAGTAAAACAAAACAAAACAAACAAACCTCAGAAGGAGCTGGAGTTGTTGCCATACAGATATGATCATCTACAACCTAGACATCTCCAGTTTTGTCCCAGGGATGCTTTTGTTTCCCCCTTTCTGTGTAATCCCTAAATATCTAAACTCCATGGTGATGGCAGTAGAGCATTGCACTGACCCACAGCAGGGTGATGAGGTCATATGAGAAAGTGGTATAGTTTTTGGATGTCTTGGCAAGCTACACATGTTTCAAGGCATGGGAGATAATGCCCACCACATGATGACATTCTTGGGAGTCCAGTCAACTGGGACATGTAGAATTGTTTTAAGAAGCTTCTGTACTTGTACCTTATGCAACTAAGAAAGAAACATAGTGGATCATTCAAGTGCTGACCCTTAGATAGCACATCTGTATGAACTCCCCTGCAAAGGCTCAGGGTTCACTGTAGAAGAGGAAGTGCAAAGGACATAAGAGCTGGAGGTTGGGAGGAGCGCTGTGGAAAGGTGTCTTTTGAACATGACACAGTAATAACATTCATGAACCCACCACAACTATTGTAACACGTCCAACATCAAGCCAATGGGATCTGGTAGCATTCCCATGGACATCACTAATTGGACTCAATAGGTTACATAATAATGAGGAAAATATAGAAAGGTGGAAGGGGATGTGCTCAGGGAGGAGTGTCAGGGGAAGAGTGGGATGGAGAAAGGGGTGGATATGATCAAGATACTATGTATACAGATATGAGATTGTCAAATAATAAGAGATTTCCCCCACCTCCCCAAATAGAAAGCGACATAATGCTTGGTAGACGTCTCTGGGTTTAAGAAGCAAAAAGGCTGTGGTAGTGCATTAGTCTTTTAATGGACTGAAATAGAAGAAGCCTAGATGGAGAGGAGTCTAATATTCACTCCATAAATCTAAGTTATCATTTTCTTCTTAGGCTTTGTTTCTAGGGAATCTGACCTGACACAGGTATCTCAGAACAGGGTCAGGCTGTTCTGAGCTGGGGGACAGAACACTTGGATCTTAGTTCTGAGTTTCTTCCATCTGAGAGATCCAGACATGTTCTGCTACCTCTCTGGGCCTCCGTGTTCTCAAGTGTAAAACATGGGGTTTGTGTTGGTTCAGCACTTCTTAACCTCCTCCAATCAGATAACAGACATGACAGATAAGATTTACACACAGGACACACTCCCAAGGGTGTGCACCTTGGCACCCATAAGAGAGGCTGCATGTTACGTACAATTCCCAGCAGGCAGGTAATGACCCCACCTCTCCCTCTCGGTCAAAAAGAGATACTCAGAGTGCAGAGCATAAAGGTGGGACAATGTGATAGAGGACTCACAAATGCTGTTCTGACTTGTTAAAACATTGTTCCAATTCTGCCGTAGTTGAATGTGCTTTCAAAGAGTTACCTTGAATAAACCGCACAATGGGCATATCTTGACATGGTTCAGAACCTGGAGTTTAAACCTCTGGAAGAGTGATTTCTGCTTCTAATGCTTGAAGCTCTAAATAAGTTCCTTGGAAAGGAATTCTGAAACCTTCGTATAATGTCAGTGTTTCCGTGGTACTTGACATGGAAACACTTCATAGATGTTTGAGTGTAAGCGATCAACAGAACGGATGGGAGCTATATCCAGTCACTCATTTTCTGTGTACTGAGAGCCCAGTCCCAATGCTGTTTTTGAAGAGTCTAGAGTTTTTGAATGTGGTGAGTTGGTTCCATTTTTCTGCCTTCCTTTCTTGTCGAAATTCTGGAAAGTTCAGGGTAACAAGTGTCAAAGAAGAGAAGGGATCTGTAGTCAAAGCAGTTTGGAGTGATTAAGCTTCATTAGATTTCTGGGTTGCAGAAATTCTCAGGTCTTTTAATTTAATGGGTTACTTACAGCTACAAATCTCTGGCAAAGAAATTAAGCTCATAATGTTTCCCCAAGATTTTGAACATGGAATCAATTGTGTAAAACAAATGCTTTAGAAAAACAGCCTTACAGTAAACTGCTCCTGGGAGGGCTCAATGGTTCGTGAGTAGTTTGAGATAATTCTGGGATGCCTTCCATACTTGCCTTCCCACCAGCTGGAGAAGAATTACTCTGCTGAGTGACTTGAGGTGGCATCTACTAAGTACGTCCTTCCCCTTCATTCCTTCCTTCCTGGATTATTCCAGAAAAGACAGTGGCTTCACTGTTAAGAGTATTCTGTTACCACTCTGAGGTATTAAAGGTTATTTGTGGGCTTAATAGACCAACAATCAAATGATCCATCTTTGGACCTTAAAGAATTGGTTAATGAGATACAAAACTAAAAGGAGTTATGTTTGCATCTGCAATGATGCCTTAAAATGTTGTTTGGTCATGGCTGGCAAGATGCCTCAGCAGGAGGCAGAGGTGGTTGCAGGATAGCCTGACAAGTGGAGTTTGGTCTTCAGCACTCAAATGGTGTAAAGAACCAAAAAGCTGGCTCCTGTAAGTTATCCTTTGAGCTCCGCATGCATGCCATGGTCCTTGTCCATGCCCAAACCCTCCCCCATACCCATAATAAATAAATTAAAAAATTAAATAAGTGCCAAAATTAAAAATAAGGCAGATGTTACTTAGAGAGACATTTGAAGAGAAAAATAAAGCCCTCCCAGATTTCTAAGCTCATGGCCCATCAGCATCTAGAAGTTGAGAGACTGGAAAGTAATGTAGATGTCCCAGTTGAGCTGTCAGATCTTTGCTTATCTGCCTCCTCCTTGAAGATGACTTTTATCATTATCCTATGGCAAATAAGCTGCCTGTTATCCTCTGTGCCCTAATCAGGCTTTACACACTTTAGAATTTATCACCACACAACATTATTCTTTTGTTGAGTATTGCTTGTCTCCCCCACTGGAATTTTAGTCTGTGTGGTCAGAGCTTTGTATCTTTTTTGTATTTACATCTAGAACAGTGCATAAACATACAGGTCCTTGGCAAAGTATTTTATACAGGGGATAAATAAGTGTATGATCCCAGGAAATTCTCAACGCCCTGTGAGCAAAGTCCTATTATTATCTCCATTTGGCAGGTCCCGAAGAGGCCAAGTCACTTGCTCAAGGACATGATGCTCAATTAGGAAGACAGTGTTAATTAGGCTCCTTTTGAATTAGCAAATCTGCCAGTAAAGAGAGACACAGCCTTGGCCTAGATTCTGGAATTGTCTGGGAAGGCAGAGAGAACAAGACAGCAACAGAGAGGCCAGAACTGTTTGCAAATCCTACGGGACACCATCTGAGCACTCACAGAAAGCCTTGCAGGATAGGCAGAATTTGCTAGGGTGGACTGTTTTTGTTAAAGTGAGCCCTGCATAGCTGCTGGCACTTGAATTGTTAATATTACAGTGTTTATAATCATTCTTTTTCCTCCCCTTGCCAGGTCCCTCTTTCCTTTTGTCTTATTGGGACTGGGTGGTTTTACTTCCTGAGTCCATGAAGGCAAGACCCAAGTGCAACATTTACCATCTCTTAATTTCTGAGGCTGTGTGTCTGTGTGTGTGTGTGTGTGTGTGTGTGTGTGTGCTTGGTTTTGGTTTAAGGGGCTGTGGGAGGAGGGCTGGATTCAGAATTAGCTATGAAGTCCCACCTATCCCATCTCTCTGGACATAGGTGACCATCACAAAAAGAAAATAATTCCTCTGTCTTTCTCTTGATCCTTGTTGTGTTCCACACAGTGTCCCAGGACATGGTGGAGGGGGAAGCTTTCTGGAGAGGCCCCTCTGGTCTCACCCAACCACTCCTTTATTTACATATTGGTTAGGTGAAGTACACCCACTCTGATTATGAAATACCATTCATTGTTTTTAGTGAGCTGCTGTTTAGGTGTGGGCAAGAAAAAGCCTTCATTCTGAGGGCTTTGAAAGGGTTTCACAGCAATGTCAGTCTTATAGATGTGCACTTAAGTAAAACCACTGACTTGAGAATACTCACAATAGATGAGGTAAATAATTAAAGAAGAGGCCGGGTTTCATTACACAAATCACAAGACATTGACTGTGAGCTAAACTCCTGTTAGCCCTTACCCAGTCCTCACAGATAATGGCTTAATCACTGAGAGTAGATTCCAGGGCTGCAGAACAGAACACGTCTGTCCTTTACATGCCATTGGGAAACAGAAACTACAGTGCATTGGGAAAAGGCAGCTTTCCCAGTCTCTAGTCATTGGAAGCTTGGCTTGGTTTCAGGGCTGGAATTCTGGTTTTCCCCCCAAATCTCCCTAGCACTGGGTTATGCAAATCTTAGGTGTAGCAAGAATTGGGCATAAAATCAATTGCAGGTTTTAGACTGTTTGTGGCTTACCTGTGACTCGGTAGGCTTTCTTTTTGTCTGGGCTGTTTTCTTCATTTCCCTGGAAATGAGAGTATGAGCATAGCTTCAGGTACCCAGATTTACAAAGTCCAGGGAACATCATACAAATGGATGCTAAAGGTGGACAGAATACCTGATTCGCTCATCATAGGAACATATGCATACATTCCTACCAAATATGGTATGTTCAAGTCTGATATTCCATGTGGATGTTCTTTTCCCTGAACCTGAGATGTGACTTTTTCAGTCTTGGTGTCAAGAATAATGATAACAACAAGCAATGTCTCACCCAGTGATAACAGAGGGAGAGAAAGAGAAACATTTCTAAGTGACTTTAAAATGCTAGAACATTTATCTTCTAGAAGATGTAAGAACTAGCTTTTTGGTCATATACGTGTTACATAATATATATAATATTATACTTAGTATAATATTAGTTTATATTTGTTGTTGTTATTTGAAACAGAGTCTTGCTATGTAGCCCAGGCAGACCTTGAATTCAGAATCTTCCTTCTCAGCCTCTCCATTGCTGGGATGACAGGCATTCACTACCATGAATTGTACCCAGCTAGAAAATAGTATTTTAGATCCCAGCCTTGGTGTCTGGAGTTGAGCTGAAATGAGGGCATGGTGTTCTTGGCAAGTGATGAGAACAGGTAATGTGTCCCCCACACTCCCCAGCCTAAATAGGTTTGTTTGTTCTTGTAACAGGCCTTTACTTATAAAGACAGCTGGTTCCCTTAAGAGGTATGTATCCAATTAATCCTCCACATAGACTCTTGGCTTCAGCAAAGACAATGAGTTTGCCATATTCAGCGTAAAACTTGATTGCACTTGCCTGCAGGCCTTTGAGCAAACTGGGCCGCCTTACCTGTGATCATGGCTCTGCAGGCATAGTGCCTAGGTGAAAGCCCAAGAGCATTTCAAGACCCAAAGAGGAAAGGAAACAAAGAAATGTTTCGTTTTCATTGAACATTGTAATATATGAACTTAAAATATGTAGGGACATAGCTACAGGTTATAACATCAACTTCATTAGTTATTAAATGTAATATTCACAAACACCTTATTATAGTCAAAAACAATTTGTGGATGCATTTTTTTTATCTTAAAATTTCTCATGGGTGCCTAGTGATTGCTGAAAGAAATCATTAGCTAATTATAAAATAATTAAAATAATTTCATATAGAAATATAATTACATAAAAATTGTAACCAATTATGAATCAAAGGAGTTACTAACATAAGAATCATTTCAAAAGCCAAGTTAGAAAATATTTTGCCCCAGAGTTATGTTGGATGTGGGTACATTTCAGTACGTTTGTTAAGACTGTGAGTGAAGCTACCTAAGATTCAGGAATCTCCAAGGAGGCCCTGCTGGGGGTTATTTTCCCTTTTTGGATACTCTCAGTGGTTCTGCCATCTCCATTCTTTCTCTACCTTATATCTGTAATAAAGACTCATCCATGAACCTCTCTTTAATTCTACTCTACTTATCTTCCTCTGTATTTTCTTAACAATTCAGCACAGACTTTGTATTTGCTTATGTTAGAGACAACATACATTCCTGTTTTTGTTTTGGAGACTTTTCTTAAATCTATTTTACATATTTATGTTATCTTTTAACTAAAATGAGGGCCTTAGAAATTCATTTCTAAAAAATATATTTATTTGTTTATTGAATAGAACTGTCATATGTTAAGTGCTGTAGTTTGGCCCTGTATTCTAAAACATCCAAGGACTAGAGGGATGCTAAACCAGGTCCAACCGCCTCTTGGAGTGCAATGCTGTTGCTGAGTGGCACTGAGCTCAACTTGGTTATATTTAGTTGTGAGAACATTTTGTGCGTGTGGCACTATTTTAGTACAGGCGTTTTGCAAGTATTAGCTTATTTAATTCTTAAAGAAGTCCTCCTGGATGCTCCTGTTAACCTCATTAGCTGAGGACACTGAAGTTCACGGTCAAAGAGGAAATACATAACAGAAGCAAGATTTGGCCTGACTTCAGAGCCCTCACTCCTGACTTGTACAGTATGACCCGAGTTTTGAGATCAGTAAGAAACGCTGCAGAGCTGATCAGGGTCAGGGAGGATGACAAGCAGAGGAGTCTCACAAAGAAAGGCTGCATCAATCGCTTTGCATGAAATACAAACTTGCTCAACAGACATATTCTGGGCTTGAGACTGAAAGGTATTCCAGGCAGAAAGAAGGGCCCTTGTCAATCCGTGTAGGTAAAACAGGTTCTGTGATTTGTTGTAGGAGATACAAATCGCTTATATGATTGGAATTTGATTTGCTTAGAGAAGATTAATAGAGACAGCAATTGAAAGAGGACCAAGGAAAATAGAATGCTGTTGATCATGATGAGCTGTTTGGCTTTTAATCAGCTTTGATTTGGCAGGATGACTGTTGATTCTCTCTCTCTCTCTCCTCTCTCTCTCTCTCTCTCTCTCTCTCTCTCTCTCTCTCCTTCTCTCTCAATTTCTACTCCTTGAGAATTATGAAGGAACATCTTGATAAATGCAGCTATGTGAATAAACAAACAAATAAATAATATAACAAAAATCAAAAAAGAAAAGAGAAAGTAAAGAAAAAGGAAACTGAGTCAAAGCCTCAATATATAAGGAGTATTATACTCCCTATAGGAGACATACAGACAAAACCAGCAAGAGATCATTGCTACCCTATTTTTGGGAAAACTCAAAGAACTCAGAACACACTGGTCTGGTCAGCGTTTGGGAAACCAGTTCCACTCCAACCTTGCTATGTTGAGAGTAAGTTAGCACAGCTCTTCTGAAAGCATTTGCTATCAAAATTATGCTTGTTTCTGACGTAGCTGTCCCACTCCAGGCATATTCAAACATGATGAGTCTTTGTACATGTAAAGATCTCCACATCACAGCATTATGGCAAAATGTTGATGAATCTAAAAATGCCCATTTTTAAAGCACTATATTTAGCATTCATTCTATCCTTAATTATGCCTATGTGTCTGTGTGTGGGTATCTGTACTTGAGTGAAGATACTCACTGAGTCCTGAATTGTTGGATCAACAGAAACTGGAGTTACAGGCAATTGTGAACTACCTGACATGGGTGCAAGGAACTGACCTTGCACCCTCTACAAGAGGAGTTGCATACTCTCAGTCACTAAGCTATCTCTCTAGCCCTCTAAAAGCCCCTATTGGGGAACTTGTTGCAAGTCCTTTGTGGTGTATCTATTACCTGAAATTCTCTACTGTCTTACAAAAAGCAAGTCTACCCTATGTACTTCAGATTAGCAGACTCTCTAACAAACGATAAAAAAAGAACAATGGCCTGAGTGAGCCACCGTGTGTGGTGTGTGTGTGTGTGTGTGTGTGTGTGTGTGCACTTAAGGAAGCATCTACATATGGGCAAAAGCTTTTTTCAACCTATGACCATTTTGGGAATTATATATCATATCCTGCATATCAGATATTTACATTGCGATTCATAATAGTAGCAAAATTACAGTTATGAAGTAGTAATAAAATAATTTATGGTTGGGATTCACTACAACTTGAGGAACTGTATTAGGAAGGTTGAGAACCACTGGGATAAAGGACATATTGAATACACTAGAGTCCCCATGGGAAAAGAGACAGAAAGAGTGTAAGAGCCAGAGGGAATAGAGGACACCTCAAAAATCGAAGTCCTCTAAAAGCAACATGACCAAAGCTCTTGTGAACTCACAGAGACTGAGACAGCACACACAGGGCCTGCATGGGTCTGTATCAAGTCCCCTGCATGTATCATATATTATGGCTTCCAGTTTAGTGTTTTTATGGGATTCATGAGTGTTCATTAAAGAAGTGAGTCTTAGATTCTCGTGCCTTCTCTTGGCCTCTGTCTTTTCCTTCTGGTTGTCCTGTGTAACTCTGATGTGATAGTTTTTGTTCTATCTTATTATATTTTATTTTGTTATATTTTGTTGTTATCTCCTAGGAGTCTGTTCTTTTCTAACAAGAGACAGGAAGGGAGTGAATGTGGGTAGGAGGAGAGGTGGGGAGAGGCTGGAAGGAGTAGAGGGAGGTAATCAGGTTATATTATGTAAGAAAAGAATCTACTTTCAATAAAAGGGAAAACATAGACTAGGAAGTAACTCAGTGTCAGTGTGCTTGTCCACTTTGTAGTAAATGTGTATGTATATGTGTATATGTATATATAGTTTCAAGAAAGACTAATTAAACAAAAACCCAAACCCATGAGCCTCTAATGGCAGAAATCTTGTCACTGAACAGAGGGGGAATGTAAAAAAATCTACTTATTGTGTGTTTTGAAGGTGTTTTTTTTTTTGTTTCACGTTATCTATCTTTAGTTCTGTGTTTTGTTTTGTCATACATCATCTGGATTGAAATGTTGGCTCACCCTCGTCACATTGTTCTCTGTTTGGTAGGCAAGTCAATTAATATATGCCTCATAGATTTAATTTTCCATGTAACTCTCAGTGAAGGTAGCTTCCCATGAGAGGGAAAGGGCAAAGAGTCGGAGTACAGTCTGCAAGGTACAGGAAGAAGGTGACTTTAGGGAACAGCTGCTTTTGTCTACTGCCTTTCCATGTCCCTGGCCTTCCTATGATACAGACAGTGACAGACACAGTGTCTCAGGCAAGGCTCCTGGGAAGACATTTATTTATTTACACACCTTTTCAAAGATACTTTCAAACAAAGTCAGTATTTAAACTCCAAGGTGGAGGCTATGAAACTTCTGGATGGCCTTGGTTTGGGGGACATCCCTTTGTATGGTCACTGACACATTCCAGCACAGAAGTAATGTTTTCATAGACCTTCATCAGAGGGAAGTTCCAGTTTGCTGACCAGGATGAATTTTTGGCAAGTATCTGCTATCAATCTACTTTGGTTTAAGATGCATGTGTGACCTCAATGAAAACTGTAAGGGCGAAAACAGAACAAGCAAGAGCCCCTGTAGAGTGCACTATGCTTGGTCCTCTCAGGCAGAGCTAATACAGGAAACCAAGCATCAAAGACCATTTCAGTGGACCAGAGCAGGCCCTTCTCATCGCTGAAAACTGCCCGGTCACTGTCATGCTGTGTTTTCTCTGCCAGAAGACAACTCCTATCTGAAATGTCAGAGCGACTTCTTGCTGAGCTGGTTCTGGGATTAAGCTGTGTAATTTCATCTCTCTCAGGTGTGAGGCACTTGTGTGTACAGTAATATGATTCTGTACCGTCAGGGAAACAGTGTGCCTTTGTCAGCACTGTTGATTGTTGAACCCCTGAATCATGACCTCACTCCCAGGCAATCCCTCTGTGGGCCTAAGCCCCTGTGGTTACTGCTTGCCCTTCTGCCGGAAGGTGCAACGCTTTGGCTCTCTACACATGCTCATGTCAGTGAGCACAGAGAAGCTGATGTGTGTCTCCATCCAAGCTGGACCTAAGAAAGGCTTTCTTTTCTAATCCACTGGAGTCAGCTCCTAGGTGCTAAGTATGTGGTAAAAGTACATTGTTAAGAAACGGGGGAGACTAAAATATTCAATAATTAATTTGCATTTGTCTTAGCTGGTAGTTGTGTCGATTGCTTCTCTAATGCTTTGGTTCCTACTGAATGCCTGTATCTCTAAAGTGCTGTATACTCTAGAATATAAAATTCAAGCTAGATTTGTCAATTATGATGA
This sequence comes from Mastomys natalensis, assembly GCA_021653895.1. Taxonomy (NCBI): domain Eukaryota; kingdom Metazoa; phylum Chordata; class Mammalia; order Rodentia; family Muridae; genus Mastomys; species Mastomys natalensis. The sequence goes on from JAJTUV010000205.1 coordinate 510,207, forward strand.
CTCATGTTCATTGAATTCTGAACAAGAGACATGTGCTATTCTACATACTTTTCTTTTTTTTGTTTTTTTTTGTTTTTTGTTTTTTTTTTTGAGACAGGGTTTTTCTGTATAGCCTGGGCTGTCCTGGAACTCACTCTGTAGACCAGGCTGGCCTGCTTCTGCTTCCCAAGTGCTGGGATTAAAGGCGTGTGCCACCACCGCCTGGCTTTCTATTCTACATACTTACATATGCAGTTTATCATTAGCATTATTGTTGAATACTGGGGATTGAAGTCAAGGTCTTATCTGTACTAGGTGAATACTCTACAATTTAGCTATGATTTTCAGCCCTTTACAAATGCTATTGCACTTAATACAAGATGTTAGCTCATGTTCGTTTTACAGCTTGGGAAATGAAATATGGGTGAAGTTAAGTAACTTAACCAAGCAAGAAAGCAAGCAAACAAATAATAATCACGATAATGACAATAATAATAATAACCTCTTCCTGTTCTTTATTTTATACCTTGAGGTAATCTGTTCTTAAGGACGAGGACTTTAGTTTCTTTATCAGAAAGCTATACAGATGACCTGAGCCACCTTCAATTGTTACTTTCTTGTAGCCTAAGTCAGAATTATCATCAGTTTCTTAGGGTTCTACCCAGTACTTGTGTATGTATGAGTGTTTATGTGCACATGTGAGCGTTCCCATGTTTTTGAGGGTGTGTAAATCTGTGTGCTTGAGTGTGTGTGATGAGAGAACAAACTTGTGTATCTTAGGTGTTGTCCTTTAAGTGCCACGCACCTTTTTTGCTCATACTTCACTTTCGGCACCCAGCCTTCCATGTGATAGGTCACAACAAACATGTTAAATCAGGGAATGAACACCAGACTCAGGACAAAACGCTTATGGATTCCTGGGTACCTCATTCAGTTAAGCTAATGTCAGCATATTTTCTTTACATTTAATTCAAGTAGAAATAGGTAGGTCCTATTTTACTGTTTTTAGGGGAACCAGCCAGTAGCCTATACCAGGTAGTAACTGTAGTGAGAATTTTGTTTTCTTTAAACACAGAAATGTTATAGGAATAGATTTTTGTTTTAATTCAAGGTGGGGGATATGGTTTTAGATTGTCCACAGCAGCAGACTATGATTTGCCTCATGCCCTGGAAAGAGTGTGATTTTGCCAGCTGCACATAGTTTCTGCAAATGTATGACGTTTGGAATTCTGGGAACTCTTGAGAGGGTATAAAAAAATGCTAGATCCCCTAGAGGAGCAAAGGCTGTTAATCCCCCCGCTGCTGCTGCTGTTTCTCTTGTCCTCATCCTCATCTTTGTCCTTCTTGCTGCTGCTGCTGCTGCTGCTGCTATTTGCTGTTGCTGATTGGAGATATCCTGATGATGAAGATCAGACTTGCTCCAAGGAACTCAATGTCCCTATTCATCAGGAAGATGTCTGACGAAAATGATGTCCCCTTTCCCTTCTAGTCTTTCTCTCCTACCTAGTGTTGGAGGGTTGGAAGGGATTAGGTGGAGTTGGTTGGTAGAAAAAGGGAATTCAATAAAATAGCCAAAAGTCTGGTTACAAGTAATGTTTTCAAGTATGCCAAGAGTTGACATTTCTTTGTCTGGTTGCAAAGCTAGTAACTAGATTAACTTAATATCAAGCTTTGTGGGGTAGGACTTTAAAAATCTATCAGTAGCATAGCTTGTAACCATGCAAACACAGAGCTTCTGACTGCTGGCACAAACACGTTGAGAACCCCTAACCTGTCTGGCCAGCACACACAGCAAAGGAAAGCCCTGTGGTAGATGTAGTCATGTGGACACTCAGTGACTGGGGCCTCTTTTTTTTTTTTTTTTTTTTTTTTTTTTTTTTTTTTTTTTTTTTTGGCAATGGGTAGAGGAGTTAGAGACAGACTTCTAGACTTCTATGAGACTCTTAATTCATAGAACTATAATATGTTTGTATAGGTTGGGTGAGATTTGGGACCAGCTGGGCACAGTAGAGAGTGTGCTGGGGCAGAAGGAGGATATCAAGATTGTTGAGCCAAAGTAGAGACTGTATTATCATTGACCAGTTTCTAATTGAGAGAAAATGAGTTGACCCTAAAGTTCACCCCAAGGCTAGCTTTACGCAGATTAGCCAAGAGGCCTCTCCACCTACATCCCAGGTCCTGATATCATACCTCTCGTCTTTGCAGATGGTGTGACTTCTAGTGAATTCCGTATTTGCATAAGCTAATGCATAAAGTGATTCTTCTACACCTGGGAGCAGGACAAAACCTGATACTTTAACTGCTGTCTACTTCGTAAACAAAGATCATTATCTGTAGGTGGTGTGTGCTACAAAGAGGAGTCTGCCCCACTGACATTGCAACAGAGATTAAGGTACTCAACTATGGTATATGAGAAAATTAGGCCCTGAGAAATAGCTGAGGTGGACTGCTTGCTTGGTAAACCAACTCATTAAACAGGACATAGCTTAGATAATTGCTTTAAGCTAAGCTTGAGTTGGTAGTGGCATAGCCAGAAATTGGCTCCATCTTCATGGCACACTTCTTCAAGGAGTAGCCTAGGCATATCCTTTAAGGCTGTATCTCATTAGTCTGACATCAGGTCCTCTCCCCTGCTGGATCTGCAGGTGCTAGTACTTTCTACAGTTGTCCCTGATGTTTCCCAAATGGTTCCCTGCTTCTGTCCTCATTGCCAAAGTCCAATTAAGGCAGAAGAAAGTGAGTTAGAATCCTGTGAACTCAAGGTGAAGCACTGTTCTTCCACTATAAGGACTGGGAAAGCCAGAGTCCTAGGCACTATCAAGTTCAGAGTTGTGAGGACCGAGATGTATACTCTATTTAAATGTGTGGCTGACCACATTGCTCAGCTAAGAGGTCATAACATCTGAACACAGACACACACACACACACACACACACACACACACACGGCCCAAGTTTTTTCAGGAAAGCCCCCTTTCACTGTCCCTCCCCAACTTTTTATCAAAGGGTGCAGGGTGGACGACTGTTGGGTTGAAATTGTATGCCATTGGAAGATTCTATAAGAAAGAGCATGTTGGATTTAAGTTTCAGGAATTTAAGCAAATGTCCTTTAGCAAGTACTGCCCCCTTTATATTCTTGATTTTTTTTAAAAGCAGTGTAGGATGCTCAATCTTCCACTCCTTTTGAAATTCTTCTATACTAAAGATGTATTTCTAGTTTTTATTTATGTGTCCTCTATGAATCTGTGGATGTGTGTGACTAACCTGTGCAGGTGTTCATGGAGCCAAAAAGACAAGTCATACCCTTTGGAGTTTCAGATGGTTATGAGTCTCCAGATGTGCAAGAGCAGAAAGTGCTCTAAACGGCTGAGTCATCCCTCCAGCCCCTGATATGCTCATATCTTAAACTAATCACGATACTCTTCTGGTTTCCCATATATCCTCTTTCTCTTTTGCTATAACTGATTCCTTTTCTCTCTCTTATGCTCCCCCACTAACTTAGGGTCTCTCTATATCCTTGGGAAAATTATCCCCACCCATGACCTCAGTCATCTCTTTCACCATCCAACCAGATTCCAAATTCTAGAACAATGAGCACCCAATCTCTGTTGCTTTCTGACAAGACTATAGTATCTTGAAGAATGCCTGACACATAATAGCTGTTCGATAAATATTATTTAGTGAACAGGTGTATCAGCAGACAAATGAGTCACTGGTATGCTGAAAATTCTTACTTTTCACCCAAAGTCCAGACTCACACTTTCTAGAAGCTATTAGATATTTCCAACTTAGCATTCTACCACTGTTTTGAAGTGGTATGAATTGTTTGGTAGAATATTGAAGTTTTCCATAAGTTTTCTGGGCTTGAACATTAGATGGTCTCTCTTGTGTGTTGGATTACCAAAGCAGGGTATGGACTTCCTTACTGGATTCCTATCTCGATTTTTCCAGTGATACAGATCTGATATCTTTTATTGGGGAGGGAGGTCCCAAAGAAGCAAGCTGTGTGACATTCTTGTTAAATAGACATGGAAGGAGTCTAGTAGGCACATCTGAAACAACTGGTTGCTCATTTGAGATGACAATATTATCACATTCATTTGGGCAAATGTGTCCTTGTATTGATTGCACAGAATAATATAATTCTAGGTCAAGTTTAGACATGGGAGAATAATGAGCTCATAGCCATGAAGTCTTGATCTTATCAGGGCTTGCAGATCTCTCTCTTAGTTGCCTCCTCTTGCTGCTCCTGCAGATTCTTTATATGCCCATAAAACCTGGCTGCGAATTTCAAAGTTGGAGGATGTCCTTAGTTGCTAGGTGCATGGTCCATTGTGGCTTGCAATAATTAATCACAAGAAGGATTGTCTGAGAGAGAGATTTGGAGACTGATGGCATCTCCTGTCTGATTCACTGTGTCTACTCAATTGCTTCATATCTGTTCTTCAGTGTGTGCTCTGTAATGGGTATTACCATGATTCCAAGATTTTCAACATTTTGTGTCCATGGATGTATCTGTTCTTCATACTTCTATAGCTGACTGATTTGACCCCAATTTTCTCAAATCCCTGCCCAAGGCAGATTATAGTATAGCTTCTGCCTATTTTTGGCTTGCATCCCTACACCAAAATGCCCTGTCCATGAACAAAGCCCAGGTTTGCTCTTCCTCCATCAGTCAGTTCTAAGAATTCCCCCAAGTGACCATTAAGAGCTAAGAGAGAAGGGTGTTGGTGAAATAATAATGAATGATATGGAAGCCTGGGCTATCTGCTTTTGCAATTTGCTTATGACCTCTGGACTAGCTTGTGACTGACACCATGTACCCACTTTTGAGTGGATACTTGAATGAACCACCACTCGTTGGGTCTGATAAAATTCAGCTCATAGCATTGAGTATTTTAGCTACATGGCCACTTGGTATATTCAGATACACCAGAAAAAACAGATAACAATAGAATATGTAAGTATCTTAATGTATACAGGTGGTACTTACATGGTTCTACTTAACGACTTTTTAAAACTTTATGTTGATATGAAAGTGATGCATTGCAGTTGTACTGAACCACAGCTCCCAGTAAACCTGCACAGTCATGAGGATAAATGACAAATACTAAATTCTATGGTATATATTTGATAAACTGTATGATAGTCCATATTTAATTAAAGAATTCTGTTAGTTGCTTTTGGCCAACTGGGCAATTAAAGTGTTTCCAGCATATTTAAGTGGACTAATCTATGATGTTCAGCAAGTTGCATTTTCAAACTAAAATATATTTTGTTTATTTATAGTAGTTTTATCATGCACAATCTCACCACAAGTTAAAGAATATCTCTGTGCACATATACACACAAAGAAAGAGAGGAAAGGGAGGGAGAAGAGAAATTGAGGTAAAGAAGGGCAGGAATGGTGGAAGGAGAGAGGAGGAAAAGGAGTTTTAGTGACTTGATCCACACCACTGCAGTGTTTGGGACAGCCACAGTTTGCAGGCATCAGGACAGGCTGGAGACTGGGTAAGCTGGTGTTGCAATCTGTGGTCCAAGGCAGAGTGGAGGCAGATGTCCTTCCTCCTCCAGGGACAGGACACTGGTCTTTTATTTAAGTCTCATTATACTGTGTCATGGAGAAAAATTTGATTCTCTTCATCAGTTAGTATCAATTTAAATATCAATCAGATTTATACTTTTAGAGTAACATCTAGACTAGTGCTTGACTAAACACCTGACTACCATAGCTCTCTTGGTGTCTCTTAGGTAGGCTCTTTCTGCCAGGATCCACCAGCATGCTAGAGTTTTTGAAAGACAAGTAATTCTCTCCTGTACATAGTACAGCCTTGATCATAAGTTTAGTAACTTATATAGTGACTGCCACTGGGATTTGTCATAAACTATACATCATATCTTCTTCCATCATAAACTCTCAAACATTACAGGGCCTTCCACTCACTCATCTCTAATGTCACAGAGCTATTTCAGAACGCTTTCTTGCCCTGTGTTGTACCAGAAGCCAATGAATTCTTAAGACACCCAATATGTAGACCAGATCAGGACCCTCATATGTGAAATATACTCAATTCAGAAAGACAAAATCATAACACTTTCAGAAAAATGGGCAGACTTAGAAATGATTAAGTGAAATATTCCAGACCCAGACAAATGCCACATATTTCCTTCACCTAGATTAAGGGAGGAGAGGGAGAGAGCTTAAGGAGATGGAGAGTAATAAAACTCATGTAACATAAAAGGAGAAGGGAAGATCATTTAGGGTAGGGGAATGAGAACCAGTAGGAGGTGGGATGATGGAGGGCAGGACAGGAGGAAGAGGGACGACAAAGAACAAAGTCAAGCAGCATATATGAAACTGCCACAAGGAAACCCACCTTTTGTCTATTAACTTAAATTACTAAAAGCCAACACACACACACACACACACACACACACACACACACACACACTCACTGCTCCTCAAAACAATAAAACACCTCAAATTAAATTAATGTAGCAAGAATTTCTAAAAGCTTTTTTAAAAATAGGTAAAATAAACTCAATATATCTCTGGGAGCAAGAACAGGGGAAAAAGAAGAGAGAACACTTAAGTGGCAAAGCAGGGGAAGGGGACTGGCCAATGAGGAAGAAATGCATAAATGGTATTAAATAAACATATGAAAGGCAAAGTAAAAATGCTAGTAGAATTATAAGAAAAATGGAAAGAGTACACAGAATGGGGAAAGAGAGGGGTGTTTCTCTAATTCTTGAAACTTGAAGACTGCCAGGATGTGCTTGAGGCCAGAGTGAGAGGTGAGTTCTCTGTCTTGTCTGTGCTGCTGAGCCTGAGGTGGAGAAGCTTCGGAGGTCAGCAGAGCTGTCTTCACTTTAGTGACTTCTCGCTTTTCAAACCATCACCATCGGGCATCCATCGGTCACCATCGGCTCTGCTAGGCATGTTAGGCAATGTGAGCTGGGCAGGTTCTCCCACTCTGAAGTTTTTCCAGTTCATACCAACCAAACATTAATCATCTGACGGAGATGGGTGTGAACTTCAAGTAATCCACTGGACTGTCAGTGTTCCCAGCAATGAACCTTATGCAGACAGGTGGCTCCAACCGAATGTTGGGCCACCTGCTGACCTCATGCTCAGGGTTCTCAAACTCCAGAGTGTTATCTGAGGACATCTACTCCAGGGTACCAAGGTGGTACCTTTCTCCACATAATCTATACTGTCCATGCCTCCTGTCTCCTGTTTTCTTTGACTTGCTAGTGTCAAGCCCTCTACTCTCTAGTACTGACTCTCTGTGCTCTCACCCTAGGTTGTGTGAGACTGAATCCAGACTTGTGTCAGTTCCCTGCACAGAGGAGTCACGGTCCCTGACTATAGGGACCTCCTCCCCACTGTTGACACACCCATTGGAGAATTCTCTGAGTTTGAACTGCTTCCCTCCCTGTATGGGGAAGCCAGGTAGCTGAAACTGTATTGCGATGGTCTTTCTCCTTTTTAGTTTGTTGCTCTTCTGGGATTCTGTGCTGGCTGCTATCCTATCAATGCCCTGACTGGACATGTCTGGACACTTCTTCATCAGGTCACACAGAGGCAGCATCTAGTCACCTTACATAGAATTCACTGCAGACCTCTTTGAGATAGGTAACATTATTAATTCTGCCGAATTCATTGCCTTACTTTTCAATCTAAGCCATATGAATTCAATAGGAATATTAATAAGTCAATTTTAAATGGGGTCTGCACTTTATTTCACATAAGGTTCCAAACAGGTATATTTACCAACACAGGTTCTTCAGCATTCATTTTTCTTTTTCTTAATCTTGCCCTTCAACTTTAATGACAGCATTTCTGTTTCTTCCTGTTATTGGGTCAATTTTTTAAATGGCTCTCAATTCTTTTGGGAATTAATGCATGTACATCATGTACATATTAATGTGATTAAATACTCCAATGTCATATATATTCCTGAAATATCCACATAGAATAAAATGTATCTGAACATTGTAAAGCAAATGGGTAGACAGGGTTAGTGAATACACTAAAGTTTATAAGACCATGGAGCGAGACCACTAGAATAAATAATATCACCAGTAAAACTGCGAGTAGAGCTAGTGCTCTTCAGTTTTTGCTGCTGTCAATCATTCCTTTCCTTATGATTCCTTCAGGAAGCGCTTCCTCCTTTAAGATGTAGGTGTAGGAGGGTTTTTGCTTCTAAAAGACTCTGCTTTCATCAGATTTTAAAAATGTGGTCAAGTCTGTAGCCTTCTCAGTCTCTTTGTTCTGAGGCAGGTGTCTTCTATGTACCCAGAGTAGTAAACAGAAGGATTCTGGAGCTGTGGAATTGCTCTTTTTATTTGCTATAAAGAATGAATTCATGCACATTTTATTTCTGATTCTTTCTTGTTAACTGCAAGAAATCATATCCTGATTTCTTCAAAGCAACATGCCTAACAAAATTATTTATGAACACACTTAAGTTCTATGTCATACCAACTTACCAACATCATTCTTCTGTGTACGCACACTGTACCTAATGCATACAGAAGACCATTCTTTACAATAGGAAGGCAAGAACGGGTTCCATGTCATACAAGGGCACAGCATTTGGTTTGCCACATGACCAAGTGCTGCATTAGTTAATGTTACATAATAGTTAATTAGGCACTAATTCATATTGTCACAGTAGCTATGAAAATGTTTGTAACCATGAAAAGTGAGGTCATCTTATAAAAGAAGCCATTTCAAAACAAGTCTAGAAAGAAGTGAACTTGAAAACTGTGGTTGCCTTAAAGACAGTAAAGGAAATCCAAAGGCCTCTGAATGCAAGTACTAAATGACATAGTTAAAACTATTTCTAAGCCTTATGCTGTGCATGAAATCCCAGGGCTGGGGAGTGGAGATAGGAAGATCCCTGGAGCTTGCTGGCCAGCAGCCTAGCACATTCAGTAAGTTCCAGGCCCTATCTCAAAATAAGGCTATTGAGTAATCTCAGGGACTGTTCTCTGACTTACACACACACACACACACACACACACACACACACACACACACACACGAGTGTGGGCGCATGCATAAATCCCCTCTTTTCTAACCATCACTGCAGTTAATTATATGGCAGCACTCTCTAGTTATCTTATCCCACAGTAGAAACAATTAGCTCATTTCAGTAAGCATTAATCAATGCCATATACCAGCATTCAATGTGTCTCCTAGAAATGCTCCAAAGAGACTCTTTCCCTCTTCCTATATTCCACAGCCTATTTTGATAGTCTACTTTGATGACTCCCCACCCCTTCACCCGAAACTCTTACTTTGAGTTGCCCATTGCCCTTCCCACCAGGAACAGCATGCTTGGCTGCACTGTAGCTAGCATTTGGAGGCATATTGCTATGCTTCAGGTAGTTTGATGATAACTGCCATTTAGCATATGTAGTGGCTCAGGCTCCTCAGACACTGAGTGTGATTTGAAATAAATGCTTCCGCTGTTGCTGTTAACCTTTAAAGATTCTATGCCACTCGCATGTCCTTCAAGTGTTCTTCCTATGTAAGAAGCAGATCACTGTCTGTAGTTCTGTTAAGAAGATGATTTAACCTTAAAACAAACCCACAATACATCTCATCACTCACATCTTTCTTAACTGTCATTAAGAGACTCAAGTTCCTACTTCCTTTCCTGGTTCCCAATTTCTCTCTCCCACAGATACTTAATAAGGGAAATTGCATTCGCCACCATATTGCCTTGTTAACTCTTTAGACACATACCTCTTCTTAAATTCTTTTGTTGTCTGTATGAACTTTTATTTCTTGGCATCTTGTTTCTCAGTAAGTGTTATCATTTTAAATATTTTTTACAATGATCTTGAGCAGAATCACTTGACCCTCTTCTCCTTTGGGGCTGGCATCAAGGGTCTTTGCCCACTCATTTCAGTCAATCTTCTATAATACTTAATACTTCTTCAGTTCTTGGGAATTGATATGTACTAGTGGTAAGCCATTGTTAGCGACTGACCAGTTTCCCTCCACTTTGTCCCTATCTCCTGAGTGTCCTGCCTAACCTCTGGCTGCATGAGACCCAGGCCTGTAGATTATAACAAACCTTTCTCTGGCCATGAAGATTGTTCTAAATATTAGGTTTCTGACTAGCTCCCTCTGCCCTTCCAGGATTAGAACATCTGACTGTGGCCAAAAAGAACTGGATAGACACACAAAGAGAAGCATAGAAAGAAGGGCCAAGATGTGGAACTAGATGCTTCGTGGTGTGTTTGTGTGTATGGGGTGATACACATGTATGGATATACAAGAACTATAGAGGGAGAGCCAGGTGTGGTGGCCACACCTTTAATCCGAGCACCTGGGAGGCAAAGGCAGGCAGATCTCTGTGAGTTTGAGGCCTGCTTAATTGACATAGTGAGATACTATCTCAAGAAGCAAAGAAAAAACTGTAGAAGATATGGAAAAAGTTGCTTATTTGATAGCACCCTCAAATTCTAACACTGTGATATTAATCATCTGCATGAATATTGTTAGGATATGTATGCACTTTTACTGAAAAGTCAGAGAGAATGTACCTGAACTTTACACAATAAATGAGAACAGGTTGGTCAACATGAATATGTCTCTACATGTATGCTATCTTGAATAATTTTAAAAATCACTAACAAAATACATGCACAATTGCTGAGAGAGATTTATTTCCTTGGTCTGAGCAAATGCCAGGGAATTTGGTAGCTTACAACAAATTCCTAGTTCTGTGGCTTCAAAGTTTCAAATAAATCAACCCTTCTAATCCTTTGTAACATGGGGGCTATTGAAAACAAAATATCTTTAAATAGTCAACAGTGAGTGGAGTGGACTCAGGGTTGTGAAAACAGACAGAACCCAGCCTTGAATCACAGAAGTGTGTGTTCTTTGGACTATAGTGATAGCGGCTAAACCAATTCTTAAAAAGATGACCTGAGAAGTAAACATGCTTGCTAACCTGTATGATTTTATGCAATCATTATTATGGTTATAATGTATTATGTGACTTATGGTTGCTAATGGGAAGACTCGTATAATTTAAAGACACCTAACAAAGATATCAGATAAGCTTCATTGGGTCGGTCAGATTTTATAACCCTGTTTCTCCAAATTTCTCCCTTTGACTTGTAATATTTTACTGATTTATTTATAATCCCCCTCCTAATTCTGTTCCAACCAAGGATTAAAGACTTTTCCAGTCTATTCCATTAACCACAACGACCAATTATGTCATCATACACAGTGACAATATGTCATTTTGTCTACATAAAAGTTAACATTATATGCCTTTTTTTCTAAGCTCAATTCAGAGTAAAATTGGCAGCAAGTAAAGCTGACATTTCATTCGATTCTTCCTTCTTTAGCATTAAGAGTCATCACTCAATATTTATTGGCATCTGACTTTGAATACAATTCTTGGGGAAGGTGATGTAGGTTACCAAGTTCACAGCAATATCATTTGCACCCAATCTTGGGCAGGAACATCTGATGCTGAGGACGTCTATTGCCATTCTCCTGCCTGTTGTGTCCTTTTCAGGGCTATTTCTAGATTAGGTACATTAGACAGATGAGCTTATAGAGAGTCATCAGAGCTTTGATCTGGACACTTCATTTGAATTGACTTTGACTTACATATTGCATTTTCTTGGTCTAGAGTATTTTTATTGGTATTGTTTTTAGAAAACAATGCAAGCTTAAATAAACAAAAATTATATACACATGCCATCAGTTTTACACTCATAGCATGAGATCTGAGTATGAACAGGAAAGTTTATGCATAAAGAAAGAGAAGGGTGACCAGTTAGCTAGTGAATATTAAGTAACTGATGCACTTAACATTCATGCAAAGAGACTGAATACACAGCAGTATCCCCTTTGCTGTATTCATATTGAAGGCAGTGAATGGAATTAACCCTGAAACTGTGAGTACTTGTGAAACCAATGGGAAAAAATTATGAATGATTTTTAAAAACATTAAATAGGCAAATGATGCTGATGACTTGATAAACACCTTGAAGGGTGTATTCAAGACTATGTGTAAATAGCTCACACACATAACCATACTTGTAAAACAGATGCAGGAGAAATCTGACTTTTGAGACTAGCCAAGGTACATAGAACAATCCCACTAGAAAGAAAGACAAACAGAAAGGAAGGAAGGAAGGAAGGAAGGAAGGAAGGAAGGAAGGAGAAGGAAAGGAGGCAGGCAGCAGGCAGACAGATAAGGAGGGGAGAAGATGGCTTAGCCTGTGCAGTGCTTGTCACATAAACATGAGGGCTTGAATTTGATCCCTTAAACCCAGGTAAAACCAGTGAGGTGCTACATGTTTATAAACACAACACTGGGGAAAAAGAGACACGGAGGTCTTACTGGCCAATTCAGTGAACTCCAGGCCAATGAGACACCTTGTCTCAGAAAGTTAAGGTGGATGTTTCCTAAGGGACAAGATTTAAGGCTGACCTCTGGCCAATCTGCTCATATACACCTGCTCACTCATGTGCACCCACATAAACATCTACGCATTCAGACACACAACCAAAAACGAAGAGGAGGAATAGTTGGAGAGGACAGATGAAGGGAATTTCATTTGAAGTGATAGGACCTCTACTACAAAAATAAATATGAAGTAGGGTGAATAAGAATAAATATAAAGTAGGTACTCAAAAAGTATACATAAAAAAATAGAGTAAGATAGCATTATAGTTATACTAAACAGGTTAAAATCAGTCATGCAGATGAATAAAAATGAAAACACAATACACCTTCAATAAACCATTCCTGAAGTAGTTAGTTTTGAGAACTATTGGATCCATAGGGCCAGCATGTTTCTTTGTGAAAACATATAAAACATTCTCCTGGGTCCTAAGTCTCTACTACCTATGATTGCAAGCTATCTTAGTTAGGGTTTTATCAATTTAAATAGATGCCATGACCACAGGAATTTAATTGGGGCTGGCCTACAGTTTCAGAGGTTTAGTCCATTGTTATCATGGTGGGAAGCATGGTGGCTCACAGGCAGATGTGATGCTGGAGTAGCAGAGGTTCTACATCTGGATCAGCAGGCCTGGTGGCTGAGCTTCTGAAAGCTCAAAGTCCAATCCCCAGTGACACACTTCCTCCAACAAGGCCACACCTACTCCAACAAAGACATACCTCCTAATAGTGCCACTCCCTATGGGCCTATGGGGGACCACTTTCATTCAAACCACCAAAGAAGCCAAATAAGCTTTCAGAGCATACTTGTGTTTACAACCTCTAACCATAAAGGACTACTTATTTCAGTGGCCATCACCAAAACCTGACACCTGAATTACAGAGAGTGAAATGGTACTAAGCTGGAATTCTGTTGCTCTGACAAATACCTGAGAAGACGGGCATGGTGGCACACACCTTTAATCCCATCATTAAGGAAGCCTAGGTAGGTGGTTCTTTATGAATTGTGGCTAACCTGGTCTACACAGTGAGTTCCAGGACAGGAAGGACTATGTATGAAAACCCTACTTCAAACAAGCAAACAGTATTTACTTGAAAGAGATTGATTAAGAAGGCGGAAAGGTGTACTTTGGCTCAAGGTTTCTGCAGTTTCCTCCTGTGTTTGGCTGTTTTCATCATTGTGGGCCTGATGATGAGGATGAATGTCATGGACAGGCACGTCAGAGCAAAGCTTCCCATCCCTTGTTGGACAGGAGGCAGAAAAAGACAGACAAGAAGGACCAGGGCAAGATACCCATCAAAGATACACTATATGACGGCCTTCAAGAAAGTCTTACCTTGCATGGTCTCACTATCTACCGATATAGTTCATCAAATCTTGAGTCCATCAATTTATCATTCCACTGATGAAGGTTTGTCTCCATGATCTAATTACTTCCCTAAAACTCCATATCTGGATATTAGCAGTATCCAGGACAAAGCCCTTAATACAGGAGCTCTTTGAGGGATTCCTAATATTTAACAATAATAAAGAAGAAATCAGATTATGTTCATATTCTTTCATTTTAAAGAACTTTGATGAGAAAGCTAATCATGTCTTGAAGTGTTACCAATATCCTACCAGCCCACTTTGACCAGATCTGGCAGTTTTCTTTCTTGGAAGGAAATATTTGATTAAATTGAACATAAGGCAAATCATTTTTTAAGATTCAAAACAGTTCAATAGGACTAAAGGGCTCTAAAATAATTTGAGAAACACATGGCAATCTCTTGACTAAAACATTCATCTTATTCAATTGGAATATTAATATGCATACTACAGTTAATTTAATAAAACTTGGTTGGATTTAGGTGTCTCATCAGCTTAGTCTTTTACTTATAACGAACCTTTGTTATCTTAGTTGAAGAAGTCGTAGAGAGAAGAAGATCTCAGGGCCATAGGGAAGGACGACTGTTACCGCCTCAAAGCACTGAACACTGCCATGCCAACACTGGGAAACAGCCCTCCTGGGCTGTATTTTCATTCAGTTCAAGAATGGGTCCTATTACTTAAAAGGGAAAGGCAAAAGTGGTGAATATTCACCAGTTCTCCAAACCCCATTGCAGATTTACTGGAGGTGTGCTGTTGCAATGTGGTTTCCATGATTTATCTGAATGTCAATGACATTGAGGAAAGCTAGACTAGGGGTTCCTGGGAAAGAAGCTAATATTTGAAGAGCACACCAAATACCTGATAGGCATTGTGCTGAGATTTTACATCTATTCCTTTGTTTATAGTCTGTGTATTTATTTCCTGAGCTTCAATATCATCTTAAAACAGAGGAAATACCTGTCTTGAAAGATTATGTTGATCCCAAGCACTTAATAAATAGTATAAAAGAATAAACCATTCCTGTATTAAGTGGGACTTACAGAGGAAGGTAACTAACATTAATTTGACAGCTACCATGAATTAAGCCCTATCTTCTTTCTTCATCTCATCCTTAGTGCTGCTCTAAAAATAAGACAAGTGAAAGTAAGCAGAAGTGACTCAAACTATGTTTTCCCCAGTGGTGAGATCTCCATCAAGAATTCAGAAAAGATTCACTGAGTACTTATGATATGGCAGGCATTTTTGTTTTTTATTTTGTTTATAATGAATAAAATTGATTCTACCTTAAAAGGAATTTTGGAGTAAGTTTCTAGAAAAAATGTCAAGAGATGAAGCAAGGTAATGGAGCACAGAGAAGAAAAGTCAACGGCACTGTAGGGTCAGAGTAGGAAGAGTCAAGACGATAGCATTAGCTAGCCAAAGGATGATGCTGAGTAGGGGCCAGGGATAACTGTCTGAAGTGGAAAGGAGGAGTTGATGCTACGAGAAAAAAGTACATCTTCAGCAGAGAGGCACTATTTAGAGCTATTCGCTGAAGGATGTTGTCTAGGAGAAAAGCATAGAAGGGGGCATGATTAAGATCAGAAGTCTGACTGGGAAGAAGCCTACTGAACTGACCTAAAAGGTAAGTAGGATGCCACAGGCATCTGGAGTTATGGAAGACTAGAGAAACACCTCTAAGAAGAAGCCACCACTAGTAACTCTTTTGAGAAGTAAAATATAGAGCACTGACTTCAAGTTTAGGTAGAAAGATGGTTTCATTCAACAAATATTTATTATCAACTATTTACTGAATATTGCTTGAGAGAGTAGGGCATGCACTGAGGAACAAATGTGAAGACTCCTACCTCTGTGGAATTCACACTGTAAAGAAAAACAGCAAAGAACTCAGTTATAGCATATTAGCTGGTTATAAGCACTTTATAGAAAATCAGAGCAGGGAAGGGATAGCCAGGTGGTAGCTCACATTTATAGTTCCAGAACTAGGGAGGTTGAGGCAGGAAGACTGAGTTTGAGGCTGGCCCTGGGCTAGTATATTTGTGACCAGCATAGGCTACAGAGTGAGATGGTATCTAAAACAACTAAAAACAAAACAAACAAAACCAAAAAAAAAAAGTAAGAAGTAGAGCTGTATGTGAGGAGGGATATGATACGGTTCCAAATATGGAGGCCAGGCAACATTTAAAGACATGAATGAGTCTTTATTGAGAATATTCTCATATAGAATGAGAAAGAGGTCAGGTACATGTGTGGAAGCAAAGTACGAAAAAGAGGGAAGAAAAAAAATACGTGCCTTGAAAATGTAAAGGCTCAAGGCTTCCAGCGATTGGAGGAGAGTATGTGAGGCTCACCAATGAACTGGTAGGACAGTAGTTTCTCACCTGTAGGTCATGACTCCTTTGGGGGGGGGCATTGAACTACCTTTCACAGGGGTTACATATAGATATTTACATTAAGAGTCATAATAGTAGCACAATTAGTTATAAAATAGCAATGAAATTATTGTTGGAGATCACTGTAACATGAGGAACTGTATTAAAAAGTCATTAGAAAGGTTGAGAACCACTGCTCTAGGAGAATGGGCAAAGAGTATGGGATTGTCATCCAAAGATAGGATTTGGAGCAGAGACCCTAGATGACCTCCATAATAGGATGACGAGAGCTAGTGCTGATTATTGACAGACATTTGGGGTGAGGAGTGGGGAACAGTGGCTAAAGCAGAGGAATCTGTTAAAGCACATCTGCAGTACATAAAGTGAAAAACAAACGAACGAACAAGTAAAACCAGTGGGTGCTGAGCCAATTTAACAGCGAAGCAGTGAAAGGTTTGGATTGCAAATATACCTTGCATGTGAAGCTGGCGAGACGGCTGATTGACTAGATATTGTGTAAGACTGACCATTCCACCAAGGACGTCAGTGTGAACAACTGAAAGGAGCTGCAGGAAATGTCAGGGACTTGGGGCTTGTTTTGACTATCTCAAGATGTAGACAGACATTCCTTGGCAACATCAGAAGCTAGGTAGGAGTCGAGATCAGGAAAAGTACATGGGTGAAGATATAAACATGTGATATGCTGGGTGCAACTGGTATTTAAATCCAGGAAAATAGGTGAGATCAGTGAACGAGTTTCAAGAAAAGTTGTCCAAGCAATGATGCAGACTACAGAGCTGAAGAAGGACCAGCACTGTGAGGATCCTAGCAACCTGAAGAGCTGAGAAGGCCAGTGCTCATGGTTGAGGGTGAAGCCGGAAGGAACTTATCTCCAAGTTTAGCTGTGTAACCACCATGGAGGTTATAATGGTACTTCTAGTTGAGTAATAAAGAGAAAGACCCAGTCAAACTCTCAAACCTGGGAAAGAAAGGGACTGGGCCATAAGAGCAAACTTTTTTTTTTTTTTTTTTTTAAGTCTGAATCAGAGAACAGAGGAAAGGGCAGTATCCTGAGCTCAGGGGTCTGAGGCATCCATCAGGTCTGATGGCCATCTCAAGTGCTGAAGGTGAAGAATTAGTAGGAAGACCAAACTGATGATGCAGGAGACAGAAAATCACTGAATGATAACCTTGAACATATCAGTAGGAGACACGGTCTCAGGGGGCAGCAGGGCTAGCAACTATGCAGAGGGGGAAAGCCCATGGAAGTTCTCGTTTCACTGAAATAGCAGTCGAGGTCATTAGCACAGAGTATGCAGGGAAATGTGTCTGAGAAGGAACAGCTGTCTGGAAGGGGGGCGTGGTGAATGAATGGGAATAAAGTCCCCCAGCAGCATCTGAGGCTCACTTGACAGTAACACAGCATGTTTCTTTTGTCTTGCTAAGATGCACGCACACAGAGGATGGCTGGAACTATTTGTAAAAGTTTGTGTTTTGATGTTCAAAGAATTCACTCATCCCACATCCAGGCCCAGTGATGAGAGCAGAAAGAAGCGTCACTTCAGCCTCAAGGAAAGTCTTCAAGGAAAGACTGGTTTTATTTAAGGCATGCAAGGGGCAGCACTCTGAGGGTGAGAAGACAGGGAGAGCGGGCTGCTCTTGAGTAGAGCTGTTCCAATAGTGTGGTGGAGGCTGACTGATCCAAGTGGGAGACCAGAAAACTAGCCGAACAGTAGATAGGTGTTAGAGCTGGGTGAAGGCTGAAGGCAAGGTAGCACATGCCTGTATGTGGGCATGTGTTTTAAGAATCCTGTCTAAGGCCAAGGCCTTGGGAAGGTCAAAGAACAAGTCCAAGGTGTAGTAGGAAGATGAGAACACCCAGTTGAAGGAAGTGAAAAAGATGGCTGCAGCCACAGAGACTGGCTGGCCTGCAGTGGGACCATGAGATAGTTCTCCGGGATGTCTACTTGCTGTATCTAGGAATGAGGGGAAAGTTGGTGATGCTGGAAATCCGATGAATGAGAAGAGTAAGGAGAACATTAATGAGGCTGGCACAATGAATTTACTAGATACTTGGAGTGACCCAGTGCTCACCAGACCTACGTGGTCATAGGTCTGAGATACATCACTCAACATAGTTGTTAATTTGTCTCCATCAGGCCTTCTTGCTTAGGTGCAGGTGCCAAGTAGGCAGCTTAACCAAGATGAAGGTCTTTCTCAGATGAATGTGACTGAGGTCAGGAGTTAGGATGCTCCCTGTGAAGAGTACAAATACTGGTCTATGCACACTTCCTTTTTTTAAGAAGCAAGGATTTAAAGGAAGACTGGGTAGAGACAGGGTCTGGAAGTCTGGGTAAGGTGAGTGAATAGATGAAGGGAATGATCTAGAAGCTGATGACCTGACAGGTAGGGTGATGGTAGTGATCATCTTCTCTCATTAGAAGCAGGGCTGGGGCGTAGCTCACTTGCCTACTCCACTGAAAAGCCTGCATTGGGTATCATTTAATTTGAATCTTATAACTGATAGCAATATACAGTAAGTGCCTTATATCATGTTATAGGTTGAGTGTTGAGTGTTGAGATATAGGGATATTTGCAAATATGCAATGAGGTATCTTGGGAATGGGAACCAAGAATAAACACATGCTTCATTTGTTACCCAGTCAAGTTACACTGGAGGGAATTTCACATAATGCTCTTAATGCATTGAACTACCTGCCATATGAAGCGAGGTGTGGATTCCATTTGTGACTCTGTTGTCTACTCAAAGTTTTGGACTCTGGATTTTACATAATGGCTACTTACTTAGCCTGTCTAGAGAAGTTCTACAGCATATAGGAAAATCTATACAATTATTTTTTATTTTTTTATGCCAAGTAAGAAGGATACACTAATCTTAAATAGTTCATGTACATTTTATGTTGTGGTAATTATTTAAATCGGCCTCTGGCTCAGGCCGACTATCTAAGCTGCAGCAGCTCTGCCTAGCCCAGCCGCCATGTTTCTCGGCTGGAGGCCACATGCGTGCTGCAGCTAGAAATGGTCAACTAGAAACACCAGCCCTGCCACCCACGAGACGTCAGTGTGGGAGATGGCTCAATCTCCCATGCTGTCTCTGCAAGGCTGGGCATTACCCAGGCCATCCTGCCATCCATGCGGGCTCAGTAGAAAGATGAGACTCTAATGTTTAAAGATTAATCAAAGGCTTATATATTTGATAATGATCAGTAACAAGATACCCATATGTAACCCAATACCCAACCTAGATATACCAACTACCTTTGACTGCTACAGACATGTGAACATCCACCTCCATCTCCCTTTCTCTCATTCTCCTCTCCTGTCTCCTAGCTCCTCCTCTTCCCTTTCCTCTCCTAACTCCTCCCACCTTAGTTCCTCCTACAATTTTATGCATCAAATTAAAATAAAATGTTTATCCCATAAATAAGTGGAAAATTTCAAGTAAATTTTATAATTATCAGTGTTTTAAAGATAAAAGAGAATTTTCTGAGAATGTATACAAAAGGAATTAACTTAAAGGCAAATATTTTCCTCTTACAATCTTTAAAATGAGAAAATACTAAATAAAATAAATTTTTATTCTACCTACTTGTCATCCAAATCTGTAAAAATATAAGCAAATATTTAATGCCAGAGGAGATTATCTGTAGTATTCAGTATATGTGATCATTAGTAGCATTCCATGACAAATTAGTGACATCAAGAAAATTTCCAACTCATTTAAAAGCAGCTGAGTTTTATTTAAGGCACGACTGAGTTTGTTTTATTGTGGGAGATACTTAGGCATCCACTTGGCTTACACAATTCCATTTTCTCCAGCTGGGAGCTGTGTTGGATCCAGTCCCATCTTCCTCATGGACACAGCAATGTCAAACAGGTAGTCATAACACTCACACCTGTAGAAGAAACGGCAAAAGGCCTGCACACGTGTAGGACAGAGCTCTTCTAATCACCACATCTCACAATGTCAGCTCCACTCTGCTCTTCCTATGGCTTTCAACTTATCTCATATCAAAGCTTTTCTATTTTGACCCCAACAATTCTCAACCTGCAATCACACTGAATTGTGCAACTACATCATTTACTTCTCAGCAAATATACAACTCACATAAAGCTACATTTTTTGTATATAAAGTACAAATATTACATACTACATTTTCTAAATAAAATATTTATTATTTAGGATCTGTCCCCTTTTGCTTTGTAGCAAACTTCACAGAGGTTTCCTAATTCAGAGCTGACCTAATTCCTTGATGATTCAATAGAATGAAAATCAGCCCTCCACAAATAACAATGACAGATTACTGAAGTTGACAGATTACCGAAACCAGTTGACCAACAACACATATAAGACTCATATTTTCATCTAAATCCTAATCGTGTTGTGTTCCTTTCCACATTCTGAGTGTGATTTGTACCAAATAGTCTCAGATTCGGTCTTACATGGTTTTTGCCTTCTCCCATGTTTCTCCCCACACGTACACCCCATGACGCCTGACAAGAACCGCACAGGAGTCTGGGTACTCATTCATGGCACGAGCCATCCGTTCTTTGAGGTCCTTCTCTTCAGGAGTATTCTCAATAATGGGTACCACTAACATATCGTCATATCTGCAAGACAGAACAAGACATTTTCCCACATTAAAGTATCAATACTCTAGTTTTGATTTTTTTCCCGTTAATAACCAGTCATATACTCTTTATTTCTAAATAGCACTCCAACTTCTCCAACTTCAAAACAAGATGTTGCAAGAATTCTGTATATCTTGAATAAACATCTATACCAAAAGATACCTTTGGAATTTGGCAGGCAGCCCTAAGTTTAAATGGCAGACACTTGTACAGTATACCAGAACCTAACAAAGAAATCAAGATCATACAAGTATTTCCTTGAAGCAAAGATAATCATAACAGTTTAAACATGAGATAGGAAATGATACACCTCACACACAGAAGTGTAGAAAGGAAGAGACATTGAACTATATGTTAAACAGTAGGAATATTTCCCAACAATATAAAAAGAAATCATTATATTTCATCTCGGCAGAATACTAAAATGTCTTGACAGGCAAACCAATCCATAGGGGTGTGGTTTGTGGCACCAGGATAGAAAGATCCTTCTAGCAACAATTACCATGGTTATGATAATCCTTTCAGAATAATCTCAAATCTGCTGTATTAGAATTTTCTGTTTTTTTCCTCAATAAATATATGAGATAAAGTCAAAAAATAGAAAGGTTCAAGCAAGGAACTTTGCTACGAGTAGAACTAAGTCTATTCTTGAGGCCTCTTGTATCCATTGACAACTCAGAGAAGTGTTTGTTTAATCATGGATTTCTCTCATGCTGCCTTTTCACTGAAGCAGTGAGTAAACTTAGTCAGTATGCTCAAAGTGTTATCACAAATGACCACTTTCAGGCAGGCATAGACTAGGAAGCTTCTGTGTGATTAATAATTTGGGCAACAATTATCATAGTAGTATAGACTTGCCCATGATTCCATTGTAGTTCAGAAAGAAGTAATTATAAAATACTTATAGTGTGGAAAGAGTGAATTGCTGGTCTCACATCTTTCCTGACACTACCCAGAAGAGTGGCAGACTTGTATTTTCCCGTAGCATACACCACACAGTCAGAAATATTTCCAGGCACAAAATAATTTCAAAGCACAGTGAGACCAGGAAATACATTCAAGCCCATCCCTCACTTCACCAACAGGACATTGATTCTCACAAGTTAAATCCATTTTAAACAGAGCCACACAAGTCCTTTGACTGACCCTCAGTATCCTTTGCACTCTAGAAGGCGCGGGCATAGCGCTTACAAAATGGATGGCAGCTACAGTAATGGGTGTTCACCTCACCTGCTAACAGGAAGTGCTTAATTCTGACTTTGTTTGTTTTGCTTGGCTCTGCTGCTGAGGACTGAACCCAGGGCCTTGTGAGTGCTCAGCCCATACTCTACCGCTTTAACTTTTACCTTTTCTACATAATTTTCATAGTGTCGAGGATGGCTTTAGGCACACAATAAACAGCCAAGGAAATCAAATCAAATGAATTTCCCGGCACACTGGCTAAACAAGTCCAAGCTGTTCCCTGTAGTCACAGTAAGTCACATGGTGTCTTTAGTAACAAGGAGGACTCTCCTCTAAAGGGGAGGGGGAACCAGGGTCTGCAGGAAATTAAGAAGGGTGAAGGTTCAGAAGAATGCAACTAACCAAAAGCATGGCTCAACTTGTACCTGGGTTCTGGGAACCTGCTTCTTCAAGTCACTCAAGTATAGATTTATATATAATGACTACATTTTTGTAGAGTGGTGGATTTACTTAAATTTAGAAAGTCATTGTTCTACAATTTTATGTTAGTTACATCACAAATTTTGAAATACAGTCATTGTACTGGTTGGTTTTGTGTCAACTTGACATAAGCTGGAGTTATCACAGAGAAAGGAGCCTCAGTTGAGAAAATGCCTCCATGAGATCCAACTGTAAGGCATTTTGTCAATTAGTGATCAAGGGGGGATGGCCCCTAGTGGGTGGTACCATCCCTGGGCTGGTAGTCTTGGGTTCTATAAGAAAGCAAGCTGAGCCAGCCTGGGGAAGCAAGCCAGTAAGTAACATCCCTCCATGGCCTCTGCATCAGCTCCTGCTTCCTGACCTGCTTGAGTTCCAGTCCTGACTTCCTTTGGTGATCAACAGTAATGTGGAAAGTATAGGCTGAATAAACCCTTTCCTCCCCAACTTGCTTCTTGATCATGATGTTTGTGCTGGAATAGAAACCCTGACTAAGACAGTCATCTATCTAAGTAAATGACTAGAAAGTTGTTTTCTTCTCACTTTCTTTCTGTCTTCTTTTTTTTTTTTTTAACAATCAGGAGCATAGTCTAGAAATACATTAAGTCAATATGAATT
The DNA here is from genome assembly GCA_021653895.1 of Mastomys natalensis. Lineage (NCBI taxonomy): Eukaryota > Metazoa > Chordata > Mammalia > Rodentia > Muridae > Mastomys > Mastomys natalensis. Next base: position 533,308 of record JAJTUV010000205.1, read on the forward strand.
CTAATGGTGGTCCTAGTTAAAGCTTCCTGAAGAAAGAAGAAGTGGATGGAGGTGAGATCTTGTTTTCTTGGTGCTGAAAACAGGGGCTGCCCTACCCGTTTTGACAGACATTCTAGACCAGACTTTTGTTTACATTAATAGAGCAAACACTCTATTGTTTGTGTTGCTAATAATTCTCCATGGCTGGGGAAGGAAGGAGGAGTCTGTCACCGAGAATGCATGTGGACATATAATGCTCAGTGGGGTGTTATTGAACACAGATCCCACTGCGTCTCATTAGAAGCATAAAAGGATCATGGTCTGATTTATCAGAGACGGGAAAACGCATGCCAAATAATTTAATAAGAAAGTATACCTGTAATATCCTCCTGAGGTGCATTTCCTTATTCCTTTGATCATCTCTTGATGTGTAATTTTAAACTCCTGTCCTGGAAACAGAAGGGTAGCCATCACAGCAGCTTTAGAGTGGGTATGAATCACTGCGCCTGCTCCTGCAGGATGAAGGGGCAGATGCTTAGTGGAGAGAACTTACGTCTTTAAAAGAAAATCAACATATATCTCGTGCAACTCTATGTACTTGTGCTTGGTTATGGAGCTGGTGGTGGGTAAGACTGTCTCCCAGTTAATTTCTATTGCTATGATAAAATGCTGACCAAAGCCAACATACAAGAGGAAAGGGTTCACTCGGCTTATATATTCCAGGCCACGGAGGGAAGTCAGGGCAGGAACTCGAGGCAGGAACCTGGAGGTTAGAACTAAAGCAAAGGCCATATAAGAATGCTGCTACCTGCCTGGCTCTCGTGGCTTGCTCTGTCTGCTTCCTTATACAATCCAGGACCACCTACCCAGGAGTGGCAGTATCCACAGTGGGCTAGCCCCTCCCACAGTCAATGTCCCCACAGACCTGCCTACAGGCCAGTCGGATGGAGGCAACTCCTCAACTGAAGTTCTACCTTCCAGATGATTCTAGCTTGTGTGAAGTTGACAAGAACTAACTAGCAGGGAAGTGGAATAACACTGGACCTTCTTCATAGGCTGATGACAGAATGAGACGCATTGAAACATTTCAAGGTCTTGTACACAGAGATATTCGAGAGCTGTTAACTGAAGTCATAATTACTTTGATTTAGGGAGGCCGACTGTGCAAATGTTCTTTATACCAATTCCTTTCTGCATACCTCTCATGGTATAAGCATTCATGAAAAGAGGAGTACACTGGCTTTTTTTAAGCTTCTTAGATGCTGGAGGTCCACTTATGTCCTGCTCATTGATGTCACAAACAAACATGTCTTCTGGCTATTTATAGAAAGAGAAAAAGAAAAGAAGGTTTTCTTAAAACAAAACCAAAAAACCACTTAGAATGTCTCTACTGTGTGTTTTTGTATATGCATATGCAAATATGCTTAACATTCAAATTAAATGTTCATGTTTGTTTCCCACAACTTTAGTACTGGGAAATTTTTTTTTTTTTTTAAGTTTTATTCTGTGGCCAGAGTGATGGCTCAGTGGTTAAGAGCACTGCCAGCCCTTTCAGAGGACCTGGATGTGGTGCTCAGCACTCATACTGGGCTTTCAACCTTCTAACTCCAGTCCCAGCAGACCCAATGCCCCCTTCTGGCCTACATGGGAACTGCACACACATGGGGTGCACAGATAAACATGCAGGCAAGACACCGAAGTGCAAACCAATAAAATTAAAAAAATAAAGTTTTATACTATCAAAAACTTTTGAGAGTTAAAAATCACTTATTTTAGAATTTGAGGGATAAAGTCCAATGTAGAAACCATTAAATAAGTAACAATGTGGTTAGTTCATGGACTTAGGTCTGCTGTTTCACAACTATTTTTCAGAAAAAGCATATAAAGAAATCAACATTTGCAAATGGGTGTCAGAATTTTCTTATCTCCTGAGAAACTCAGTAATGACGTTATTCTTCAAGTATTCAGGAATGTGTCAATCCAATATTTTAGTGATTTCCGCATATTTCTGATTTGCAACTTCCAAACGCCAGGGCTCATCACAGACTACAATATAAACTTCTGTTAAAAGAGAAACTCTTCTTTTTTCTTGCCTTAAATTAATGTTTTATGTATTTGGTTTTATTTGGAGGTTATAATTCTAGCACTGATATAGACTGCCACTTCTTAAAAATGAAACTAAATTTCCCCTCTTTAAATTGGAATAGCTTTGCCACTGAAAATATGAACTAGTTTGTGTGACCCGAGCCCATCAGTGGGCCCAGCTCATTAATCTGATAAATGTGGGATGACATCATACTTCTAACTGCTGCCTGCTACAGTTTTCTGGATGAGATATTGAATATTTATTTTTATGTGTTTGCCTGCATATGCGTACCCTGTGCATTCCTGGCCCACTGGGAGGTCAGAAGAGTGGCTTTAGATCCCCTGAAACTAGAGTTATAGGTAGTTATGAGTCACTGTATAGGTGTTGAGAGCCAAACCCAGGTCTTCTGCAAGAGCAGAGGTTAAGAGCACTCGCTCTTAACCAGTAAGCCACTTCTCCAGGAGATTTTTAAAACGCACACTGGTTATGTGAAGCATACTAGCTACTTTACCAAAAAAAATCGTAATTACTTAACAAATATTTAATAGTTACTTAGCAAATATTTGTTAATTGGTTATTTAAATGATCACAGCGAACCACCCTTCAAAACTAACACAACCTTTTAGAAGCAATTCCGCTTCAGAGAACAGCAATTAGGGGGAGGTAGAGAGGGCTTACGAAAGATCCTTTAGCATACCTGAATGCGCTCCTTTTGCACACCTGAGGGAGCAATGTAGATTTCATTGCTGGTAACAAAAATATAGAAATTAGTTTTTGTTTAGCTAAATTTCTGGTTTTGCACAAATAAAGTGTAGCCTTGCAGTCTAAGCATTAATATTCTTTATACACCAAGCCACAGATGGTTGCTTGGTTGAGTGAAGGAGCTAGGGTGCACAGAATGAGTTCTCAGATACTATGAGGCACTGGTAGTCAAAGCAAACTCATGTTATTTGCTTTTGTCTTTCCTGCTTTCACATATATGTGTTTCTTTCCAAGGAGACGACTATCTAGAGCAAAGATAGATACATTTGAATATGTAGAATTTAGCATTTTTTGGCATGAATGAACAGAATGTCAACATTATATGCAAAATATAGTAACTCTAAAATTCAGGCAAAACACATGTCTGATTAAGAACATTTCTGCATTGCAAAGAATGAGGTTTGAATTTATTGCTTGAAGTCATGAAGTGCAGAGCCCTCTGCTGGAAAGTTTGCTAAATTACAGCATTAACACTGGGTAACTCTGTACAAGAGTTAACTCTATGACAAGCATGTAAATCTTGGAGATTATTTGACAGTAAAGCAATCACAAAAAATGAGAAACACAGAAAGGGTATTAAATGTCATTACATAAGCCAATAATCACAGCACTTAGGAGGTTGAGCGAGGAAGATCATGAGTTCAAGACCAGTCGGGGAATGCAGTGAGCAAATATCTGAAACAAACAAAAAGCACACACACACACAAACACACACACACACACACACACACACACACACACACACACACACACACAAAGACACCACGTACCAAGAAAGAAAGAGGAGGTGTTGTGAAATGTCTTTTGTTATGGGTATTAGACCTATACCCTGTACCATTTTCCATAAAGTCCTCTACTGTGCTGTCAAATCTGACTTGCAACATCATTTCCAAATCTCCATATCCTCTCCACTCACAGACTGGTCCTCAATTATCAGTTTTAGTTGTCAGAGCATATAAATGAGCTGCCACAAAAATGGAAGCCAAGGAGCCTGAGGCCCTAGGACTCTAGCTTCTGCCATGGAGGCAGAGGTGCACAATGGGCAGGAGTCACAGGCTCTCTAGTGAAGCTGCCAAAGTGGCTGCTACACAATACAGACCTGGGGCTGACAGGCATGTGGGTGAAATGAGAGTTTCTTGGTGAATTACAATCTAGACAATAAAGGCCTGATAGGTGAGAAGAATCCCGGGAGCTCACGCATGCATTAGATTCCTGAAGCAGCTGAAGCACCCAATCTCTGCTGCTGGAGGCAACAGTGTGGCAGGTCCCCTCCAGAGCCACTAGCAAGGGCAGGGACAACACTGCACAGCCACAGACATCAGCATGCCAGCCTTGTGGACACAGAAATTCTAGCTGTGCTAAGTCTGTTTGTATTGTTGTCTTTGTAAATGGGATTTAATTTAGACTTTGATCAACTCTGAGTAATTCTTAGACAAACTAAGTAAATTTTTGACATGTCAATACTAACACAAAAAAAGAAACATAGAAAAAATAAAAGAGACAGCTTTTGCTTTAGGAGATAACACATTGTTTGGTTTTATAAGCCACAGATAAAACAAAATTTGAAGTTCCAGAGAGTAAGTTCTGGAGTTTACTTCTGTATACTCCCTGCTCTCATTCTAAACAAGAGGAAAAAAAACAAAAACTAAGCCAAACAAACAAATAAAAACAAGAGCTCATACTACATATGTGTCCAGGCGTGTCTATTTTTATTTACCCTCTGCTGATTAAAGATCACTGAAATACCGTATTTAGATAGCTCATCTATAATATTTGTGAATCAAATGTGAGTCTAACAGCATGCAACAGGGTTACTGTGGCTGGCACGTATTGATGAGAACAGGAAATGCTGAATCTAAATGTTACAGACCAAGCTGAAAGGCAATGCATGGCTGCTGCGTGTAATGGACTTACTTTGATGACTCCTACGTCTGTGCTCAGTTTCAATGCCTACGTGTATCTTTGTGCTCATTCTCTCTCTCTCACCCCCCCCCGTCTCTCTCTGTCTCTCTCTCTCTCTCTCACACACACACACACACACACACACACACACACACGTCAGGTAAGCTGGAGTGGTATTATCAGTCAAACCTTGAAACCTGTCAGTATTTCTATATTCCCAAAGACTTTACTGTTTGTTTGATTCTAGTACATTACCTACTGTATTTACATGTCTTTTCAACTTTATTTGCACCAAGAGTCAGACACAGAAGACAAAATCATCACCACAAACATGAAGCTGAATAATAGGAGTGAATAAAGTCATTTAAATATTAGGGATTCAACACCTTCTTAAAAATAGCCATTTTAGTCTGTAAAGCACAAACTTGAAGCCAAACGAAGCCTTAAAATTCTGGCTCTTCCCACTTGTGGCCCCTAGGGGGAGCTCCTTGCCTATTAGAAATAACGAAAAACTACCTATGATGCAATTTTCCTATAAATTGATTGTAGTGCTATAAAAGTGATTACATATTAAGAGATGTGCCAATAAATGGTTTATGCTGGCCACACACAATCAGTTTGTGGAACAGTAACGTTCTTCTAGAAGTCCTGTACAATTTCTTGCTTTTTAATTTTGCTGTACCTATTTTTTAAAAAGGCAGAAATGAGTATTTTAGCTCAGTTTGGTAAGAGCTCTATTACATACAAAGCCATTTTCTGCACATGCGAATAAAGAGTAGTTAACTACAGGCAGGACTCAGAAATAAATCATGCATCAGGAAATTAAGTTACAGGCACTTGACTTCTTAAATAGGAGCAAATTATTGACCATTTCAGGTATACTGTTCATAAGAAAACTTGAAAGTTTAGGCAAAACAGTCTGAACATTTGAACAAAGCTGAAGTGATACATTAGCAACTGGGGTGGATGGAGCACGGAGCACGGGATCACGGGGCACACACGGACGTGCAGGCCATCAGGGAACACGCTCGATCTGTACTGAGAGAATTCTCATATCCACTGCTGTAAAAGCTGTTGACTAAGTCACCTTTGGCTATTTCCCACCGCTGAATTAATATTTCATGAATGACACTGTAATTTGAAATTAGCAGATGAAATTACAAAGCCATTATTTTGTGGGAAGAAATAAAATTCCTTTTGTTTAAGATGTTCTGATTTATTTTACAACCCATTTCCTATTATAAAATGCAGATTCCTTGATGGATACATACACATACATATATGTACACATATACACATATATATCATGTACATATATATACATCAACATATAAATGCTTTAATGATCCACTTTTGCTAAAGAAAAAAGGTGAATTAGAAGACAGAATAAAATCCAGCCTCCAGTAACAGCAGTGATGGACTTGAGAAGGAAAACGTCAAATCCATTTCAGAAAATCTAGTAGAAGGAGGCGTCACCTCGAGTCACTGCCAGTGCCGTGTGTTTACTGTCATCTGCTTGACGACAAGACACTCACTGAATTCAATGAGCAACAGTTTAAACCCAGTGGCTTAAAGGCGTAGATATCAGCCTGTGCTGGGTCTACTAATCATGATATCTTTGCTCAAAAACAGCACATGGCCTGTTTTTGAATTCAGTAAACATGGATTTTTTTAAATTTAATTAGAATTTAATGATTAATAATTCTATTTAAGTGACTTTTGAATATTTCTCTGAACTTTTGAAATAAATCTTCAACTACTGTGATGGACTGTTACTTACCTTTGGTGTTCCAAAGACAGAGGACCAAATTATCCCAGTTAACAACTGGGAATTGATTGTGCTTGTTGCTTCTGCTCCTTGGTCCCACTGGGTTACGCGACATCCACCAGTCATTAGAAAGTACACAGCTTCAGTACCGCATTACGCTGATTATCAGCTGGGTTCGGACACCCCACCTGTGCTCTGCTGCAATCCAGAACTCCCAGGGCTGAGATCAGCCAAAGACTTACCCGTGCTTCAGGCTGATTCCTCCTCCAGTGCCGGTGACCCACCCCAGATGGTAAAACTGTTTGCAAAGTTCTGGGATCAGGAATCTGGGATGTTCCTTGTCCTTCAACAGAAGATAATGATTTTTAAATAGACCCCTTTTAAGTTGTGTATTCCAGCTGGCATTCATGTTAAAGATTTACTTAATTATTTGGCAATCTGGGATTGGCCAGTACGGGGGTCGAACTCTATGGAATGGGCTGTAAGAACAAGGCTGGGAAAAGCCAGGGGTCTATGACAGTGTCAATAGAAAGGCAGTGGAGCTCTACTAAAAGGAACATACTTCCGGCTACACAGCTGAGAGCTTCACAGACACCTGCTAGAACACCACACATGAGACTTCATGATTGTTACATGTTCAACACAGTCTGTGTTGGGGCAGTTTCAATTTTATCCTAAAAATGTTCTGTTTTCCAAAGTGATTTAAAGATCTTTTCTTACTTAATTATAATAAGTACTATGACCATTAAAATCAAGCAAATATCAGTAAACAAATTCCACTCCAAAGCAGTCACAATCCTTTTCTATGAAGGCATTTTAAGGGACCATGTGAATAAAGGCCAGGAGGAACATCAAGCTTATTTCTATGTCTAACTCCAATCAATAACTACCTCTTTGGGAAAATGATGTTGCTTGTTTCCCCTGCTTTTCTCTTAATAGTTTAAAGAAAACAAAAAGAAAAACAACAAGCTCCATTTTGGCAGTACGACATGCAGCCTTAGCTGGAAAGCAAATAACAACTGTCTAGTAAGCCATGTTTACAGACATTTCAGAAGAGATTGCTGAAGTGGAAAGTGCAACTTCACAGGAGTCCTCAGGGAAATAAGAGTGGACGTCGTGGGAGCAGGATGCTCCAAATCCGACATTCACATCAAGGCACCTGCAAAAACTCCTGGGGTCTCTGAGCTCCATTCTGATAGCTGGGCAAGCATCAGAACTCTGAGATAAACTCCAGACTTCACTGCACAGAAAATCCTCATATAAACTCAAGACTTGGTGAGCTGCAGTCTCAAGGAAAAGGCAAACAAGAAACCCTTGCAAAGGAGAAAAGCACAGCAAATAACTGACTGCGGATGGTGGCCCTAAGTGAAGAGAGAAATCATTGAGTCCAGAGGAAAATCATTATTTCAACAGACTGGATCCTCAGCTAAAATTGTGTTTCCCAATATTTACTTCTGATTCTCATTCTCTCTCATTCTGTCTTCCTCCCTGCCTTCCTCCTTCCCTCCCCTCTCTCTTCTTCCCCCTCACTGTGTTTGAGTATGAGTATGAGTATGTATGTATATATTATATATATATATATATATATATATATATATATATATATAATCGGTTTAGTAGTATGAATGATAGTTTGATGAAGTAGCCTTCAAAATATAAAATTCAGAGTATGAGAGAAAGCCAGACGTTGTGTAAAAAATCAACACAGGTTCAGGAGTTAGCAAAGAAGTTCAATCTACATTATACTTAATTCACTGTTTACATGATGCTGAGTGTGCTGGCTAGTTTTTACATCAGCTTGACACAGGCTAGAGTCCTCTTGGAAGAGGAAACCTCAAATAAGAAACTGTCCCCACCTGTGGCCTGTGGTGCATTTTCTTGATTGGTGATTGTTTGGACCCAGCTCACTTTGGGAGATGCTGGCCCTGGGCTGGCGGTTCTGGGTTATATAAGCCACAAGGAGCAAAGCAGTAAGCAGCACTCCTCCATAGCCTCTGCTTCAGATCCTGCCTCTGGGTTCTTGCCTTGTACTTCTGCCTGACTTCTCAGGATGATGGACTAGAAGTTGTAAGTGGAAATTAACCCTTTCCTCCCCCATGGGACTTTTGCTCAGTGCTCTATCACAGCAACAGAAACCTTAACTAAGACATCGAGCCTCACTTTTACTCAACCATTAAATAAGAACACTTTGAGGTATCAAATGAGATGAAATGAAGATAAAACACAGCACAAAGCTGAAGAGATGGCTCAGCAGTTAGGAGCATGCACTGTTCTTGGGAGAACTAGAGTTCAGTTCCCAGCACTCACATCAAGTGGTTCGATCTATCTATATCTCCAGCTCCAGGGTGTCAGGGTGTACTGAAGCCTCTGGTCTTCTTAGTCACCTGCAGGTGTACATACCTACCTACCAATGCGCGTGCGCGTGCGCACACACACACACACACACACACACACACACACACAGAAAGAGAGAGAGGGAAGGAGGGAGGGAGGGAGGGGGAGAGAGAGAGGAGAGAGAGAGGAAGAGAGAGAGGGAGAGAGAGAGAGAGAGAGAGAGAGAGAGAGAGAGATTAGTTGGGGCTGGAGGGATGGTTCAGAGGTTAAGGTCTGTACTGTTTTTTGCAGAAGCCTGGAGTTTCAGTTCCTAGCACCCAAGTCACACAATCAATGTTACTCCAGCCCAGAGGACCCAACATCTTTGTTGGGTAGCCCTTGGGCACCTATGCTTGTGCAGAACCACACAAAGCTGCACACATATATAGATATTTAAAGATATTTAAAAATAAAATTTAAAAGGGTCTACAGTAAAAGTACTCCACAGAAAACCATGTGGCACAATACTAACTTCCTTCCGCTTTAAAGAGTTAAAGTTCTTGAACATAAATTAATTACTTAAAGTTAATAATAAAATGGATTTCTTAACTTTTCTCAAGGAATCTAGCCAAAAAATTTCTATGCCCCATATAATTTGCTATTTCCTTTTTTGGGGAACATAAATGATATTTTAATTACATATTAAATACAGCTAATGGGAAGACTCCTGCAGTGTTCCAATCATTAAGACCAAATTTGCGCAACAAATTGCAAACATTACAGAAAATGGTCTATTATTATAGATCCCCCCTTTCCCTTTGTCTTCCCCCAGTATTGAGGTATTAGAGCAATTAGCCAGCTTCCTGCTTTTGTCCCTCAGCCATTCAGATCAGCAAGATACCATTACAGGGAAGTAATGGGAGGCCTGGCAGCCACACATCTGCTGATTTTCAGGAGCAGTCATTTAACCTGTGCAGCCTCAGAGTGTGAACAGGAACATGTTATCTCGGGAACTGGGGAAGGCTTCTTGCCCATCGAACCCTGGATGCCAATGGTACCTTTCAGCTGTTGTGCAAATTGGCTCTCGGTGGGTATAACACGTGGGTATAACACCCATATGACATGAAGCTAACCACTCACCACAATGAATAGAAGAGAAGCTACAGTATGGTAGAAACAGACTCAGTGACATTCAGAATGTATTACAGCCATGCAAGTGAATAGCTTTCATTCCACTTTGAAGACATTTCACCTTTGTGTCACAGAAATGGTATTTATGCCTAACAGTGGCTCCATTTATTTCCATTCTTCCTTTTCTTTCACCTTAAAACACCAGCACATATCTGGACCTGGGCTTTCCTCTGTCACAAACATAAAATAACCTTTTTCAGTGAGGGGTGATGTTCAGTGGTAAATCATATGTTTATTAGCATAAGCAAGAGTCCACGTTTGATCATCAATACTTTCCCCGAAAGACAAAGTGTTGAAGGTATTTAATTTAGCTGTTAATATGGAAAGCAGTAAAGATGTGTTAAAATTTTTTCAAAACAGAATTCAACACACTTGGGCATGAATAATTAGGAACTCTGGATTTTCAAATAAAGCCAAATTGGACAAAATGCAAAGGGTAATACTAAATGGAGTCTGCAGTATACACAACTTTCCAGTGCTGTGACTATTCCACAATGTGCATAGCTGTGAACCGGCCTACCGACAACCCTAAGACAGTCAGTCCACCAAGGTGTTTGCTTGCCTCAGCTTTTCACCACTTTCTCTGAGACTAGATCCAGGAAGGGAGAATGTCCGCATGCGCGGATTCAATTTGCTTCTACCTGAGGTTTCACCCCGTTGTGTGCATTTCTGGTTTCTGTGCAATGGCACCTTCTTTCAAAAGCGCCTTCGGGTTTTCATCACCCTGGGAGGCTTCTCTCCATCACTAAAACACTGATGGGACTTCAAAGCAGAGCCTGCTCTCAGCTTTGTCCCTACTGACAGGTCAGGGATACTTTCTGGAGGTCAGTTTTCTTGTATGGATCAGTGATTCCTAGACTTCTGAATTTTAACCCGTTTTCTTTCTTTTATTACCAGGGGTGAGAGCACACATGCAGAGGTCAAAGGAGCACTTTGTGGCATCAGTTTTCTCACTCCACTTCTAGAATGAACTCAGAGAATGAACTCAGGCCAACAGGCTTATGTAGCAATGGCTCTGCCATTGACTCAGCTCATGGGCTCATGGGTAATTTTATTAACTTTAGGGAATGACCTGTGGTTGCCAAGTAATGACACTAATTCTGTTTTAACTACCTACTATCACTGTCTTCAGTAAAACATGGATTTTAAACATAAAAAATGATAATGAAAATAATGTCAGTATAAACGGTAATCTTTTAACTTCCATGCAATTAATTTTCATTGTTCTCTTTTTCTATTTCCAATAAAAGTGTTCCCCAGGACTGACATTTGTAGGTAGAAGGTATGCTATCCCAGTTTGATGTCCTTACCTGCATTTTCTTTTCCTCCAGTTCACCCTCCATTTTACCATGAGCAGTAAACTAACATAGTACTTTGATCATTGAGCTTGGATCCTCAAACCAACAAATGTCCAAATATCACTTCCTTCATCTATGATGTCCCTTTATGTCCTAATTTCTTTTCCAGTATTTTTTTCACTATTGGTTTATATAAATCCCTCAGTTCTAGTCAAACTCTGTATGGAATCAATTACAAGATGGTTTTCGGGGATCTCTGCATCCTGATGGTGCTGGGGTTGCACCATGTGCCAACAGACTTGAGCAGATGTGGCTCCAGTACCACTTATCTCAGATGAGGCCATAAGGTATGCAGTTTCAATGTTGGATCTCAGAAATCAATTCTCTCTCTCTCTCTCTCTCTCTCTCTCTCTCTCTCTCTCTCTCTCTGTCTCTCTCTCTCAGATCATTTGTTCTTTTCTGAGCCAGCCCATGCAGAAAGCCAGCATGGCCTGAGAAGTCATGTGGGTGAGCAGACCTTCCTTGTGCAGTCCATCCTTGAGGTGACAACTGCTCTGGCAACAGCCCGAGTGCTGCCTCATGAGACCCTGAGCCAGCACTCAGCTCAGCTGCTCCTAGATTCCTAAACCTCAGCATGTACGGGACACAGGCAGTGTTGTTTTCAGCTGCTAAATTTTGGGAGGGTTTGCTGTGTATCAATAGGTAACTAAGTTACGTCTTTCTTCCAGGCAAGAAGACAGTTTTGTTTACACTGTTGTTGCTGGTGCTGGATCTCCAGGTGTTGCAATTCTCTCAAATCCTGCTGGTCAGCTTTTATTCCAGCAAGATGTGGCCACTCTCCTTCCAATTCTATGTGACAGCATTTGCTCTTTGCACTTGTCTCCTGGCATTTATCATATACTTCACTCAACAAACCATCAGTTTTGTTTGGTCCTGAAGAAAAAAATATCAGTATGGTATGATCCACTCTGAGGAGCTTGATCTAGTAAAGAACTTCACAGTTATGGGATGATAGTGTATAACAGAAAATGGTTGGGGCGTCACAGAAGTAGAAGCTGTAGATTGGGGAGGGTGCTGAACTCATGAAGGGTGGTAACAATGTGCTGTGCAGGTAGCTAGGACAATTCAGGAAACAGAACTGCTTACAAATTAGATTCTGTGGGTGAAGGTAGAGAAGCAGGATATATTTTTAACTTAGAAAATTTCCATCCCTTCTGAGGGTGAACTAATCAGGACAAAGCGAGGCGAATGAGCATAGTTGTAGAGCATTCCCGACCAGCTCCTTGGCAGAAGCACAAGGAAGGTAGCCAGCAGTGTTTCTGCCTGAGGGTTTTATTAGGCCAAGAGTGTCTGTAGATTAAGTGAGCCTTAATTACTTTAAGTAACATAATAAAAATGTTATTTAGTTATTTGTGCATGTGTGTGTGCATATGTATGTGGGCATGACACCTGTGTGGTTGGTCAGAGGACAACTTGTAGAGATGGTTCTGTCTTACCATGTGTGTCCTGGGGACAGAACACAGGTTGTCAGGCTTGGCAGTAAGCACTTTTCCCTGCGGAGCCATCTTACTGCCTCCCTAAGTAACAAATGCTTTCAAGAATTGTATTTGGAAGCTGGTCCAAAGTGGGTTTCACTTGCTTCATTTAGAAGTGAATGAAATTTGCTGGCATAAAATCCTAAAGATTCTTTCAGTAATGTTGCTATGGTATCGAGTCCTAGATAAGGAAATAGATGGAAAAATTGTCCAGTAAAAACAATTTCTATTACACACAGTAGTAGTCATTTTTCAGACACTATAACAAAATACATGAGATAACTAACCTAAGATAAGGTTTACTTTGGCTCATAGTTTTCTAGGTTCCAGGCCAGGATCAGCTGTATCTATTACTTTTAAGCCTTTGGTGGCATGCAGGGTGTTAATAGTAAAGGATACATGGTGGCACAAATGGCTCACCTAACGGCCACGAAGCAAAAGATACAAGATACATAAGGTGTTCCCTGCCTTTTTGGGTCACATGCCCAATGACATAAGGATCCCCATCTTGTACAGGTGCTTTCTACTTCCAAATGGTGTAAAACTGGGTGATAAGCTTTTATCATATAGGCCTTTGGGGACATTCATATCCAAATGATAGCATATGCTATGAGGTATACTTAGAGGACAAGAGGAGATGGAAGACATAGGGGAGCTATGGCCTAACAAATAGGTTCTCTTCCGCTAGGAAACAGACACTGAGATTAGGAGAACGGGGGGGGGGGGGGGGGGTTAACTGCCTAAACAAGCGGAAGAACCAAGGTGCTGGTAAATATGATCTATCAACAACAGGAATTGCCAAGTGCTTGTTCTAGGTCAGGCACTACTGTTAAAGCTGTGTGGATGACTTTATCCTTATATCAGTCCTATTATACTGAAATATTAACTTGTCTAAGACTACCTGGTAACTGATAGCAGGGCTAGGATTTGAACCCAGGCAATATGGCTTTAAGAGGGGGAATCCTGCTGTGTCTTCTGGAATTTACCTCTGTTCAGAATCCCAGCTGTGCTCTGTGTGTTGTTAATAACATGTTAACAATCTCTAACACATAGGGCAATCTGAGTCAGACCAAATCAAATCAAGTTCAGTCACTACACACACAGATATATATATTTATACATACATACATACACACACACACACACACAGGACACCATGATAGGTGAGGCAAAATTAAAAAAATAAAAATCCTGTTTTTTTTTCCCCAAAGCATGGTTTTCTAAGAAGACATGTTCTTGGTTATTTATACCTACCTACTACAGTGCTTTGCTTAATAAACACTGGATGCACTAAGATCGCATTTCTCATATTAAGAAAAGGCTAATATCAAATGGTTCAAACTGATTATCTTGTGGACTGTGCTGGGTTGTTTTATTCACTGTTGGGGAAGCCTTCCAAGCAGGTTACACATCGCTAAGTCCTAAAGGATACATAAAAGTTAACAAAGAAAACAAGTAGTAAGGTGTTCATGCTGCCTAGTTTTATGTCAACTGGACACAAGTTATGATTATCTGAGAGGCAGCAACTTCAGATGAGAAAATACCTCCATAAGATGGGCTGAAGGCATGCCTATAGGAGTTTCTTAGTGACTGATGAGGAACGGCTCAGCCCACTGTGAGTGGTGCTACCCTGAACTTGTGGCCCTAAGTTCTCTAAGAAAGCAGACTGAACAAGACTGTAAGCAGCACCCCTCCATGCATCTGCATCAGCTCCTGCCTCTAGGTTCCTGCTCTGCCTGCACTCTTGCCCAGACTTCCTTCTATGACGAGCAGCAAAGTAGAGATGGAAGCAACATAAACCCTTTCCTCCCAAGTTGATTTGGTCGTAGTGTTTCACCACAGCAATAATAACTCCTGGAGACATAGACCAAATCAGGCTTACAGAAAGTCACTATTTGATCTGTACAATACTTAGAACTCAAGCCAATATTTTTAAATCAAGAGATTTCACACAGAATATGACTTTCTGAGTTTCTCTCAAAAAGCATAATTTGAAAATGAGTCCATACCTCCACATAGCAAGAAAAGGCTAGAGGCATGTATAGGATCTCCAGTCAAGGTACATGGTAGTCTTAGAGTTTTCTTTTGGGTTTCCTCAAAATATGGGCCAATCTAAAATGCTAGGTATTCAAGTTTTTGACGAATCACTATCTGAAACTACCTACTTCTTCTTCTGCATTTGAAAAAACACCTTCCGCTTCTTTTTTGTTTGTGGATATTTTCTGTCTTGGTAAATTCAATCACAGCTCTTGAATCACAGGTTATTTTGCTGATCTGGCACAAAACTTAGTATGAAAAATAAATCTGTGTTTCTATGATGACCTTCACCAAGATTTACTAACAAGGGGTGACAAACGTTTCTACTGTCAATGCATCTTAATTCTAATACATTGCATTTACTTTCCTCATTCTGCATATATAGGGATGGCCACCAGGGACCTGTATCCTATATGCAAAATCTCCCTCACAGTCTTGCCTAATTTCAAGGTTTTCTTTATGAATTTGGGAGAAAAGCCACTTATTCAAAGACAGTAATAGTTCACAGACGCTCTGCACTAAAAATTTTCTGCGCTTTATTTTTGAGACCTTCAGCTAGAAGAAAGGCTAGTAAAGGGAGATAATTTTGTGGACTTCCCCTAAGTCTTCTGCAGCGTTTATCAGTTAGTATCGAAACTGTTTATTCTTCTAGTTCTCTAGTTCACCATTTTCTTAGCACTAGAAGGCATTCCATAAGACTTCGTCGTGTTTAACTGAAAGAAAAACGCATGTTCCCCGAGGGCCCATTTTCCTTAAAGAACAATCATTTCCATGATAGGGATAGGCAGGCAAGGACAACTGTCCAAAAGAGTGCTGTCTTTGCGGTGCCTGACAATTCCGGTCGAGCAGCCAACCCTACTAGCGCAGAGAGGGACCTCTGACTGGTGAGGATTGGGTTAGAGATCAGCCGCCTAGAGCTCCTGGCTGAAGCCCCACCCCGCGGTCCGTGATCCCACCTCGTATGCTGTAGACCGCTGTCCTTACCTGCGCGCCACATGGCCGCGAGCAACAGTCTCCTTTTGCTTGACAGCCAGACATGATTCTAACACCACTCGGTTATCCGCTCCGCGCTCGTTCGACGTCTAAGAGGCCCGCGAGAACGCTATTAGGCGACAGAGCTGGCAGCCTGGGGGGCGGAGCAAGAGGGAGAGGCAGGGTCTGAGAGAGCCTCGCCCATTGGGAGAATCTGCGGCGACGCGGGCCGACCGGTGGGCGTGCCCGTGAAGGTTGGAGGCGGTGCTAGAAGGACTAGTCCTCCAGTCCTAAGGTGCAGAGCGTGCACTGTGGGCGGGGCCAGCCCATGCAAGGCGGGGCCTGGGCGGGCCTTGAGACTACCGATCTAGTCGAGTTGCGAGCTTTCCCAGGGAAGGCCGGGAAGATGGCGGCCTCCTGGAGGCTTCGCTGTAATCTGCCGCTGCTACGTTACCTTCTGGGCTTCGGCAGCCGTCGAAGCCTGGGACTAGCTCAGGGTGCTGCTGCGTGGCCTGTCGGCCGCGGAGCAAGTTGGAGGTGGTTTCACGGTACTCAACTGCTGCAGGGTGAGTGGCTTACGCTCGCTTAACTTCTCTCTTTAGCTGAGCAATGGGCCTGGGTCAGGGGCTTTCTTGATTGGAGACTCGTGTTTGTGAGCGTAAGTGCAGTCTCCTCGTTCCTTCCAACCTTCCCCAGAAACGGGCCTGCTGACTTAGCCTATAGCTTGAGGCAAAGGACATTCTTAATACTTGGGAGAGCTTGGCCCAGTCCTTGGCCTGGCTCCAGGGCTACATGACTTCTCTGTGACCTTGCTTTAGAATTTGAGTAATTTCGATGTCACCTAGGGAGGGTCTGTTTTAAAACCCCTTATTTTAGACCCTTATCAATCGCATGTTAAATTTCTTTAATTTTACCATTCATCTCTAACGAAACAAAGCTACCCATTCATTCAAAGCCACTATTACCTATGATTACCTATCATTCAAAGGACCTGTCCTTATTGGGAAACCTTAAATCTTACTGCACTTAATGACGCCTGTGCAACATACAAGACTTAATTTATAAAATACAGAATCATAGACATGGCTAGAATATTTCAAGTAAAACATGTAGCATGAGATCCATACAGCCTATTACATAAAATTGCTCTTAAGCAATGGTATTGGACTCGGAGATATACCCACTGTCCTCCCATTATTTAACATACAGTATATAAAATGGCAGACCTGGCATTATTCTTCCTTACATGTAAGAATATGGGCTGGAGGTTAGGATGGGGACAGAGAAGACAGTTTTATAAACCATTAGACATTTAAGTAATCATTCTTACCACCATCTGGTACTGTAGGCCTAGCCCATACTTTCTGAGCTATCTGAAGCCAAAAAAAAACAGAACAAAACAAAAAAAGAAAAACAGTAAAATGGGTGTGCTGAGGATTGTAAAGAGTAATAGGACAATTTACCTAAGTCATTTTTGAAGAAATGTTTAATAAATACTCCCTGGATATTGTCTTTAACAATATAGTGTATAATATTTTCTCTGCCCCATCCTTATCCTCATTTGTTAAAATTGAACTTTCCTATACTTAGCAGACACTCTGACTCAGGAATCTGCACCTTGCACTCTTGTGAGTTTGATGGACCACACTTTTGAGACTCCCTGCCTCAAAACATGGATTGTGAAAGCTTAGAATTGGGAAAAATACCTGTGAAGGGTCCTATCCTTGCTTGTTAGATCTTTTTGAGAGTCTAAATGCCCTAAACTCTGTACAAAAGAAAAGAGCATGTGTGCTTGGACACAAAAATGGGTAGTTTCCAAGATTTTTCCTAGAGTCAGTTGCTTCTGCCTTTAGAAATTCACATGGGTAGTTTTCATCTGCTAAATCTTGGCATTTTCCCTATTACTTATCCTCTTCGTCCAGATATATACCTTGAACACCTCGTCTCTAACCATCATCTGTAAAGATGGTACTGAATCCCAAGGCAAACTGAGCAGTTTTATCATGACTACCCACTAGCCACTTAAAGTACAAATTCATTGTCTTATAGCTTTTGGGGTCAGAAGTATAAAATGAATCTCACTAGGCTAAAGTCAAGGTGTCTAGCCAGGCTTGTCTTCTTTGGAGGTTCTAGAAGACAATCTGTTTCCTTGTTTGGTTTGGTTGGTTTTGCTTTTTTTCCATCTAAAGCTTCTCAGATTCGTGGGCTCTTAGTTCCTGTTTAACCTCCAGCTCAGTAACATCAAGTCTAGTATTGATTGCATTTGTATCTCCCACCACTTCCTCTTACCTTCCTTCCATCAGGAGGATGAAGTCTTGTTGTTACTGCTGGTCCCACCAGGATAATGGATTTTTTTCCCATCTCAAGATCAATTGATAACAACCTGAATCCACATTCATCTTAATTCTCTCTTGTTCTGTGATATAACATATTTGTAGGTTTTGGACATTATGACAGAGACCTCCAGTAGGGGCATTATGCTACATGTGGAGCCCAAATTTTTCTACCAACTCTTACCAATAGGCTTTTGTTAAGCTACCTGAATACACATTAACTATTTTAGAAAACATGAACTTACAGGGTTAGTTTTTTTTTTTTTAAATGTATCTTCATGTATAATAAGGAGTTTCTCCATGAGGTGAGTAGAAATTATGCTTTAATAAAACTAAGCTGCTTTTTGGGTAATCAAGAGTATGTATGAATTAAGTTCATTTAGTGAACCCATTTCTCTTTCATATACTTATGTAGGATTTTAAACTCTGTAAGTTTGAAAGTACTCTTGTTTTGTTTTCCCTAAAGGGAATTTGTTGGCTGCCGTTGTGAGCTATGGCATGGGCTGTGTACTTAACGCTTCTTAGAATTTTTTATTGACGTCTAATGATCTAAAACTTTGGTATTATTGCTGTTTATTTGTGTAAAACTACAAAGGTTCAGAGAACTGAAGCCTTGCAGCTGTTAAGAGCACTAATCGATGCTCTGTGTATTTATGCTGAACAAATCCCTTCTTTCAGTTTTTCAACTGAAATGTCTATTGAGAAAGCAGTGTTACTTGTCTCTTGCCTGGTTTTGTAAAGGAACAAATGTCTCTATCAGGTAGTGAGCACGTGCCAGCCTACTTACAAAATGTGATCTTCTGAGCAGAACACATTCTCAGAATTCTGTCACATGGCCCATTCAGTTATACAGTTATATTTAGTTCTGTACATGCAATCCTGAATTTGTTTGACTTTTTTTTAACAGTATTTATAGACTACTTGAGAGAGATTAATAATGAAGACAGGATTTCAGTGATATATGCATTGAGACCTAGGAAGTAAGTCCATGATGAGGCAAGGAGTATATAGAGGAAGAAGTGGCAGTCCTTCAGGCTGAAGGCACAGCAGGGACTCTGGAAGCCACAAGTGTTAGTTACAGAATGACAAAGCACTGGAGTATCTCTGTTATGCTTTTAGAAAAGATAGTATTTGGATTACATTTTTCACTATATTTAATCTTTTATTTGGGTAAGGATAGGAGTGCCAGAGCATATATTGGAGGTCAGAGGACAACTTGTGGGATTCTGTTCTCTCCTTCCATCATTGGGTTCCAGGGACTGAATTCAGGCCATCATTCTTGGCTAAAAGCTCCTTTACTTGTTGAGCCATTTAGCCAGCCAGAGACTCGGATTTTACTAAGGTATTAAGCATTTCCCCAGGCATCAAGGTGGAATGTTGCTTGTGTTTTCCAATCACCTCTACTCATTCTTTCCATGTACACTGCTAGAATTTGAATATGTTCTCTAAAAACTTATATGTTGGAAATTGAACACCCAAATCTACTTGATAATGGTATTTGGGGTAGTCTCTGGGAAGGTTAGAATTAGGTGAAACCAGAAGAATAGTGCCCCCATGATGGATAGCATTAGTGTCTTCTTAAAAAGAGGAAGTCAAACCCGAACCCACTTTTCTGTTACTGCATAAGAACTTTCTTCCATTACAGAAACATTTCTAGGAGAGAGCTGACCTTGGCAAGCAAGCATCCAAGGCACTCTTGTGGGGAATTTACTGGCACTGGTTTTGAGAGGGACACATATCTTTGAAAACTGACACAAAGCTATCTCCCCCCTCCCCATCCCATGCACACACACCCTTTTCAGAAAAAAAAAAAAAATGCTTATTTGCAAAATTTTGTATTTCAAAGGGACTTGGATCCTACCTACAATTTACCTATAAAAACCATCCACCCTGTTTCCAGAGACACCTTGGCTATTTTCTATAGAGTATTTTTGCTGCTTTGCAAACCTACCAAGTAAATCTGAGAACAGGAAAGATGTATTTTAATATAGAAATTTCAATTTTAAATAAATGGCTAGGTGATCCATGTACATAAGAGACTATAGTATGTCCGGTTATTGAAAGTCTTGACTCAGATCTAGGTGTGGTTATGGTCACTCATGCATTTAGTATCATAAGATCACCTGTCCCGAAACATTTTGCTTCTGCTCTTTTGCTCAGACTCTTTTCTCCAGTGGTAGAAATTTCCTCATCATTTAAATGCCTTTCTCCCAAGTCTTTCCATATAACTGAGAGAATCCAAATGGGAAACAGTATATTCTAAAAGGAAATTGGAGGAGAATTTAGTAAGTGACATTTTTGTGAATTCAGGGTGCCATTTAAGACAAGGTGGTGTCCCCACTGCCTAGAGCAGTGGTTGTCAGCCTGTGAGTAGAGACCCCTTTGGGGGTTAAATGAACCTTTCACAGGGGTTACCAAAGACCACCAGAAAACACAGATATTTACATTATGATTCATAACAGTAGCAAAATTATAACTATGAAGTAGCAATTACAATATTTTATGGTTGGGAGTTGCCACAACATGAAGAACTCTATTAAAGGGTCATAGCACTGACCTAAAGGGAACTAGCTGGGAAGATCTCTGAGATGCTATGTCCTACAGTGAAGGATGCAACCACCCCTTCAGGAAGCAGGGACCTGACTTCACTCTTCCCTCCCTTCAGTTTCCTGACTGTACTGCCCATAGGCAGAGCTCAATTGAAGGCCATATTCAGGGAAGCCAGTTGATGGAACCCACTCAGTATAGTGTGGAGAGAGACAAATGGAAGACAGCCCCACTTCACTGACTTCTTTCCTTTAGCTGTTACACGTTGTTTCTTCCATCATTTTAGTATTTGAACTAGTAACCACTGTATGATACAAAAGTTTCCATGCTAAAGAGTAGAAGAATTCAAATACAATGTCTACACAGAGAAGGCAAGTGTAGCTCCTGATGATTGTATCTGTAGAACAGTAACATAGACAAGGTTTTACTCTGCAGCCCAGGCTAACCTTGAACTGAAGATGTCTGTCTGTCTGTCTAATCAAGTTTTAATGTTTATGTTAAAATAAGCACATCTATCTTCTCTGAAAATACTAATCCTCTGTCAGAGAAACAGCTAGCAAAGATTCTTTCCTATTCTCTGAGCTTCCTCTTCACTTGGTGACTGTTTTTTCAGCTTTTTAGTTTTATGAGTTCCCATTTGTCAATTGTTGGCCTTAAATCCTGGGCAAATGGACTACTGTTAGGAAACCCTTTCCTATGCCTGTATCACATAGGGGACTACCTATGTTTTCTCTCAGCAGTTTCAGTATTTCAGGTTTTACAGTTAGATCTTTGATCCATTTGGAGCTAGTTTTTGTCCAAGGTGTTGGATAATGGTCTAATTTCCTACGGACATCCAGTTTTCCCAGCACTGTTTGTTGAAGATGCTTTCTTTTCTCTAGCCTATATTTTTGGTATCTTTGTCAGATATTAAATATCTAGAATTACATGTGTTTGGGTGTAGGTCTTCAACATTGGCCTATGTGTCTTTTTTGTGCTGGTATATTGTTTTTATTACTACGGTTCTGAAATACATATTAAGATCTGGAAACAGTAATCCCTCTAGCATTGCTCTTTTTGTTCAGGATTATTTTTGTCTGTCTGGGGCCTTTTGTGGTTCCATATGAATTTTAGGATAGTTTTTCTATTTCTGTGAAAAATGAGATGGAGATTTGATTGGTGTTTTATTGAATCTGTAAATAGCTTGTGGTAAAATAGTCATTTTCACAATATTAATTCTGCCTGTCCATGAGTGGGATGTCATTCCATTTTCTGGTGTCTTTATCTCTTTTTTAGTGGTTTAGAGTTTTCATTGTAGAGGTCCTTTATTTACTTGGTTAGGTTTATTTTTCTTTTCTTTGAGGCTGTTGTGAATGGGAAGTGTCAGTGATCCTTTTCTCTGTATGTTTGTTGGTGATATATAGCAAAGCTATGGATTTGTGCAAGCTGGTTCTGTATCCTGCCACATTGCTGGATTTATCACTTCTAGAAGTTTTCTGGTAAAAGTTTGTCGATCTCTAATGTATAGTATCATGTCCTCTGCAGATAGGGATGGTTTGACTTCTTCTTTCCCTATTTCTATTTCTTTCATTTCCTTCTTTTGTCTTATTGCCCCAGCTACCACTTCAAGTATATTATTTAAAAGAAGTGGGGAGAGTGACATCCCTGTCTCATTCGTGACTTACGTAGAATTGCTTCAAACTTTTTTCCATTTATGATGAAGTTGGCTATAGGTTTCTCATTTATAGCTTTTATTATGTTGAGATATATTCCCTCTAGTCTTAAATTCTCTGAATAGTTTTATTATGAAGGCATGTTGAATTTTGTCAAAGGATTTGTCTGTATCTATTGAGTCCATTTATGTGGTTTATTACATTCATTGACTTGTATACATTGAGACATTCCAGCATTTCAGGGATAAAGCCAACATGGTTATAGTGAATGGTCTTTTTAAATGTGTGTCTGCTTTCTGTTTGTAAGTATCTTATCAAACATTTTTGAATCTCTTTTTATCAGGAATATTGGTTTAGAGGTTTTTTTTTTCCTTGTTGTTGTTGCTGTGTCTTTACCAGGTTATGATACTAGAGTGGCCTGACTTTACAGGAGTTTGAGAGTGCTCCTCCTGTTACTGTTTTTTCAAATAGTTAAGAACTGGGTGCATATCTTTTCTAGTGGCTGATAGAATTCTACGGTGGATTCATCTGGCCCTGGCTTACTCCTACTATTGTTGTTGTTATTATCATTATCATTATTATTATTTCAATCTCCTCATTTGACTTTTTGGTGGTTTGGCTGAGTCCAGAAATTTGTCCATTTCTTTAAGGTTTTCCAATTTACTGGAGTACAGATTTTTATTTATTTATTTTTTTTATTGGATATTTTATTTACATTTCAAATGTTATTCCCTTTCCCCTCTGGAAACCCCCTATCCCCCTCCCCCTGATTCTATGAGGGTGTTCCTCCACCCACATACCCACCCACCCAACCCCTCCCACCTCCCACCCTGGGATTCTACTACACTGGGGTATCAAGCCTTTATAGGACCAAGGGCCTCTCCTCTCATTGATGTCCCATAAGGCTGCTACATATGTAGCTGGAGCCATGGGTCGCTCCATGTGTACTCTTTGGTTGGTGGTTTAGTCCCTGGAAGCTCTGAGAGGTCTGGTTGGTTGATTTTGTTGTTCTTCCTATGGGGTTGCAAACCCCTCTTCAGCTCCTTCAGTCCTTTCCCTAACTCCTCTATTGGGGACCCTGTGCTCAGTCTAATGGTTGGCTTTGAAAAGCATCTGCCTCTGTATTTGTCAGGCTCTGGCAGAGCTTCTCAGGAGACAGCTATATCAGGCTCCTGTCAGCAAGCACTTCTTGGTATCCACAATAGTGTCTGGGTTTGGTGTCTGTATATGTGATGGACCCCCAGGTGGGGCAGTCTATGGATGGCCTTTTCTTCAATCTCTGTTACACACTTTGTCTCTGTATTTCCTCCTGTGAGTATTTTGTTCCCCCTTCTAAGAAGGACTTTGGTCCACACTTTGGTCTTCCTTCTTCTTGAGCTTCATATGGTCTGTGAATTGTATCTTGGGTATTCTGAGCTTTTGGGCTAATATCCACTTATCAGTGAGTGCGTACCATGTATGTTCTTTTGTGACTGGATTACCTCACTTAGGATGATATTTTCTAGTTCCATCTATTTGCATAAGAATTTCTCAAATTCATTGTTTTTAATAGCTGAGTAGTACTTCATTGTGTAAATGTACCACATTTTCTGTATCCATTCTTCTCTTGAAGGACATCTGGGTTCTTTCCAGCTTCTAGCTATTAATAAATAAGGCTGCTATGACCATAGTGGAGCATGTGTCCTTGTTATATGTTGGAGCATCTTTGGGTATATGCCCAAGAGTGGTATAGCTGGGTCTTCAGGTAGTACTATGTCCAGTTTTCTGAGGAACCACCAGACTGATTTCCACAGTAGTTGTACCAGCTTGCAATCCCACCAGCAATGGAGGAGTGTTCCTCTTTCTCTACATCCTCTTCAGCATCTGCTGGCACCTGAGTTTTAGCCATTCTGACTGGTGTGAGGTGGAATCTCAGAGTTGTTTTGATTTGCATTTCCCTGATGACTAAGGATGTTGAACATTTGGTGCTTCTTGGCCATTCTGATATTCCTCAGTTGAGAATTCTTTGTTTAGCTCTGTACCCCATTTTTTAATAGGGTTATTTGGTTCTCTGGAGTCTAACTTCTTGAGTTCTTTGTATATATTGGATGGATCAAATGCAGGATTGGTAATGCTCTTTTCCCAATCTGTTGTTTGTTCTTTTGTCCTATTGACAGTGTCAATAGGACACTGCCTTACAGAAGCTTTGCAATTTTATGAGGTCCCATTTATCTATTGTTGATCTTAGAGCATAAGTCATTGGTGTTCTGTTCAGGAGGAATACAGATTTTTAAAGTATTCTCTTGGGATATTCTGAGAATATTTCCATCTAAAGTATATATAATCCCTTTGAGGTCAAAATTCTGGTTTTGCCTAAGCTGGCAAAACAGACCACTCCATGGGCATTTGTCAAACTCCGAATTTGGCTTTTAGCTCTGGTAATATTGAAGGTAAAACATTTGTCAGTGATATGAATGAGAGACACAGTTAGCGTAGAGATGAAATCGAGCAGATACTGGAGTTAATGTAGCTTAGCTGAGTGATTATGGCTGGAGGAGGTGGGGAGTTTAAGCTGGGAAGGTGAAAGACACTTGTGACTCTCCATCTTTCATTACTCCAGGAAGCAATTGTGATGTTCTAGAATATTATAGAGCATTTAGGTGCATTTAGGCCACTATGTGGATACCCTGGAATCCATCCTAAGTGCCTATTAA
The DNA here is from genome assembly GCA_021653895.1 of Mastomys natalensis. Classification (NCBI taxonomy): domain Eukaryota; kingdom Metazoa; phylum Chordata; class Mammalia; order Rodentia; family Muridae; genus Mastomys; species Mastomys natalensis. The sequence goes on from JAJTUV010000205.1 coordinate 558,376, forward strand.
AAATAGGCTCCCTATCAATAATAAATAATTTGGACTTAGTCCTTTCCAGAGTCAATTGTAATGACTTTGTATGCATCACCTCATTTCTATATAAAAATGTGCATTGTGGTCATTCAGAAGAAGAAGCTGAAATACAGAATAATAATAAAGCAACTTACAGATAGTGACCCAGGTAGTTCAGTGCTACTCTCCAGTCTTGATGCTTTTAAAAGTTAAATATTTTATTAACATGTATATACTTGTTTAATAAGAAAATATTTCATTTAGTAAAGTAATACGCACACATGGTATATGGCCAAATAACCATAGAAAACTTATAACCCTATATTAGATCTCTCCTCATGTCTTCCACTTCTCCAGTCATCTTCCTTAAAAGCCAAGGGTTTGGCTCTTGGCTTCCTTCTGGCATTAGCCAGTCCTCTTGCTTGTATTTTAGACATTGTCTGTGGGTGATTTCTGGTCACTAGAGTTCTTGTCTTTTAGTACTTGGTGTATTTATTTTGTATACTCATTTGTTTCATAGACACTGCTTGTACTAAATGTATACTGTGTGCCTCAAAGGATTATGATCCATCCCATATTTTTTAAAGCTTATTACCCTTGTTTTTCATTTCCTGCAGGAATTGCTGTCCTGCACAGTGTTTTTACTCCACAAATGTAATATCAGTCACTTCAACTGTTTCAGTTGACTTCAGTTTTTCATTTCTGTATATCCCAAGACAAGTAAGTTGAACCTAAATTCTAAGTTCCCTCTAGAAACAGCAGGTAGCAACTGGATATCATGTATTGTCTTTGGAATATTTGTTAGCCTGCCAGGCAAGAACTGCGATCTCTCAGTAATTGTCCTTGCACCACAGCAAAATAGCATGGAGCAATGACAGCCGGCAAGCAGTCGTTTATTTTAAAGAGACACTAAAGTTGTCTGCTGAAATTCACTGCTGCAGTCTTGCTGTTCTGTGGCCTGGACTGGGTTTAAGTCACCTGCCCTTTGTTCTGCTGTATTCCATTCAGCCTGCAGATGGCAGGATTGCTTTATTTGTAAAGCAATTTTAAAGGTGCATTTTATTAGTGAGTTCCTGCTGAGAGTACTGGGCAATTTACTTTTGTTTTTGCCTATTCATTTCATGTTTTTTGTGTGCTTAGGTTACAGTTCAGTAAATGGGCTAGAGGGTGTCACTTGGCTATACCGTTTGTCTTTAATTTCTTTCGTTATTGTAATAAGCTTAGAACTACTTCACACTAATACCATGAAGCAATTTGTTCTGCATTTGTGTTTTAAGAGTTTGTTTATATTAATTTTTCTGTTAATCTGTCGACCTTTTAGAATGCCTGTATATGTTATGAACTTAAATCTGCAATATAATTGATTTTGCTGAAATATGAATTTTGTTGCCAGGATAAAAATATACATTAGAGAAAATAAATTAGAATCAGATTATTGTGCCACATTTAAAATTAAAGTCAGAATTTTGCTGTAGGAAAATTGACAGGATAGATTTAAGAGAACTGTAGAAATTACTTGAATTTCGTGATAAATTGTTCATACAGCTCCTGTTGTATATCAGCAACAGCGTTCCACTGTCACTTATTGTGTTGTTCTTATGAGACAGACAGTAAGATAGTTGTAATGGTTTCTGAGACATTTACTCTTAAAAGTTAATGTTTCAAAATAAAATACTAAAAACATACAACACCATAGTCATCTTAATATTTTTAATGTTTTATAATTTCTGTATATTGGCTCACTTGCCATCCAGTTTGAAATAATCTAACTGCTTTATATAAATGAACAAGCAATGAACTACTACAAAAGGTTAAATTGTAGCAAAATATTAAATATGGTTAAGTATTATTTTATGTAAACTCATACAGCCAGTTGAGCATATTTCCTCTGTTCACTCACAGTTAGGAAGTGGATATTAGTAGGAAATAGTTGGTGCATATCCCAGTCTTTTCACTGGGACAGGAGTGTGGAATGTACTGCTTGCTGACATGAAGAGGGTGTCTGTAAATACTATCTAAAGCAGATGAAAAGCATAGGTGCAGCTTAATCCCATTCCAGGGAGCTAAAGAAGCACCGACTGTTTTCAAGTATGGGTAGCAGCCACATAGGGCAGGTAGTAGCTATGTGTAGGCCTGATAACCTAAAGCCTAGTTTATGATTGTATACTTTCTCTATCAAGAAAAAAAATATATACATTTGGGAAAGAAGTGTATAATGTTCCCATCCGCAGATCTATTAGGATGAAGCATGTACTCTTGTTAATAAGTTAATGTGCCTGGTTTGAAATGGCATTTCCAGCAGGAAGTCTGTGGAGTGATCAAAATACACGACACATCTTACTCTCTGTAGTAAGACAGTGTGATCAGTCAGGAGACAGCACTGAATAGTGGCACTGTCCAACATCTTTGTTTGGGTTTTGTCACCTTCATGGAGAATAAGGATAGTGATCTACTGCAGGGGTTTTATATTTTATTGTCATCATTCAGGGAAGCAATTCCATTTCACCTGTAAAGGGTGACTGCAAGAATAGTGGTTACAATTTGTTTTACATTTAAAATAAAAATGTTGGCGTTCTTAATGTTGTACTTTGGGAAATAATGCTTAATAAATGCTGACATTTCATAATATAGTCTTTAATGTCAAGAGTAATGGAAACGTGAAGGTCTCTGGGGGAGAGATTATCATAGGAGATTAATAATAGGAGTTGTACGATGGCATCTGAACCAAATGTAAAAATACAGGAGAGTCTTTTGAGAGAACTGATTTAATATTTGTCACGAATTGAGATCTGATTGTGAGAGTACTGTGTCCTTTTATTTCACCTCTCTGAAGTGGAGTTCTGCTTGGTAGATTAATATATGTATGATCATGACATATTCTTTCCCATAATGCCAGATTTGAGCTTTTTAATAAGAGCAACATATTGAGACTTTAAAAAAGCCATGCTTTTAGATTGAGGTTTGCTTCTTACTTGTTTAGGAGTAAGAGTTTGTTGCCTTCTTATATTTCCAAGCACATTTGTCTCTATGAGTTTAAAAAATAAATATTGAGAGTTGAGCTTGATAAACATCCTTAGCAGTTGTCTTCATTTGTTTAATAAGCCATGAAAAACGTAATCAACTTCTCCATAATTAGAGATTTAAAAACTCATTTTATTACTTCAAAATGTGTTTCATGTATTAACTTTTGAACACTTGCTGAAATTTTTCATAACTTAAAGTGTCCAATCACTGCAATTTGGAATTACACCTTGTATGTGTGTGTTTGCTCTAAGCAGACTCCCCTACATCCTCTTGACTTAAGACTTTGATGATCTCCTCATAGATACCAGTGTATTGAGGTAGTACATAGACCCTTTCATCATTTCTACCTATCTAGAATCCTAATTCTTTTAGTGCACAAAGATTTGTTTGACTAAGAAAAAGACTTTTAGCTGAGCGGTGGTGGCGCACCCCTTTAATCCCAGCACTTGGGAGGCAGAGGCAGGCGGATTTCTGAGTTCGAGGCCAGCCTGGTCTACCAAGCGAGTTCCAGGACAGCCCAGACTACACAGAGAAACCCTGTCTCGAAAAAAAAAAACCAAAAAAAAAAAAAAAAAAAAAGAGACTTTTAGAGCTGTTTTGTAGTTATTTTTATCTCAACTAGATTTCAATGTGAAATTATTGGTGATATTAATGAACGCCAGAGTAGACAGCTGAATGCCTGTGTTCTCCAGTCTCTTTGCTAATAACTTAGGAGTTAGGAGATCTACTGAATTTTCTCCCCTTGTTTTTTAAATTAAAATTGTTTATTTTGTATGTATGGAAGTTCTAACAGCATGTGTGTCTGAGTATCACATTTATGCTTGGACCACAGAAGCCAGAAGACTTCTCAAATATCCTGGAACTAGAGTTACATATTTTTATAAGATGTCATGTGGGTTTTGGGACTCCAACCCAGGTCCTCTTGAAGAGCAGCAAGTGCTCTCCAGCACATATCCATATCTTTTCTCTTGAGATAGCTTGAGATTAGCTGCTTTCTAGTGCATTCGAAACACTGATCATCATTGTAAAAAGTGCTTTCTTAATGCTGGAGCTCTATATGCCCAAGGTAAAGGTATATTAGGCATTTTGTTATAAAGAATGCTTATGTGGAGTTGATATGTCTGGTTTGCTGTGGTTGGCCCCTAGGTTACCAGTAGTTAAATGATGAGTTGCATTTAACGGGCATTAAGGGACACAGAGACACAAAGTACCATAGCGTAGTAGAGGCTAGCCTTGAGTTAGGCAGAGAGTCTGACCTGCAGTCTTTTCATTGAAAATGTGAATGCTAATAGGACATGGAGTTTAGACTCTCATTGTTGAGCCATTAGTAGGGTCATTCTACTTTAATAGCTTTTTAAGAGTGATACCAACTTAAAGTCAGGCAAATAGAGATCGAATGAACAGGTAGAGTCTAAACACTAATGGCTTGATTGGAACGTGGCCATCTGTAGTTGGATTTTTCAACCCAGCCCTGTATTTATTAGACTTCGGGCCTTTTGGTTGTGGGTGGGAGGTTGTGTATGATATACTGCCTCAAGCCTACAGAGCTTCAGTGATTGGAACAGAAAGAAATGAATCTGTGGACCTGCCTTTGGAAGGAAATTGATTAGCACCCAGACCATGGAAGACCTGAGAAGACACATATTTTCCATTAACAAAAAAAATATTTTTTAAAAAATGAAGACATAGCATAAGCACTATTCCTGGTCTTTCAGAGAGAAGTGGAGAGCAGACAGAAGTTTTCCTCTGACTATTGTATACTTGGAAGGACTGAAAATGCCTTTCCTATGAAGACATAGGCATTTTCCATTTGAAACTACAGTAAAATCAGTTGGTTTCCAAAAGGAAATATCTGACTTCCTTAAACATTTGTGTTAAATCCTCTTGGTTTTACCCTTATAACATTAACAAAGAAAAGGAAAGCGTATCCTATCCTCTTCATGTTTGGAATGTACCACAGTCTTTTGAGAGTTCATCAGGACAAAAGAGATTCTATGGAAAACTTCTGGGAATGGCATTTGTTGCTCTGGTATTCTGCCAGAATAACTTTTATATAAGTTACATAAGACTTATGCACTTCCAATGAGGTCCTAAATGGTGAAGACTCTTGGGAAGGATGCTGGATGACTATGTAGTGTCTCCTTTAGCTATCTAAGGAGAAAGTAGTTTTTTAATTATGCCTTACTGAGAGGTCTCATGGGTCACGGGGATGTTTTTACAGCACCTATTGGGATCTAAAGTCTGCTTAAGTCCTAGGTTTCCTGCCCAGTCACCCTTGACAAGGCCAGTGTTCCTGCTTGTTCCCACTGGCAAGGACAGTTGTTCCTTGAACGGCACAGGATTAGACGTTATTATATCTGTCCCAGTTATTTTGCTGTAGGACGTTAGAACCCTCTCTTGATTTTGTTTTGTGTCTTTTAGCCATGAAAAGGGATCTGAAAGTATTCTAAATATTTAAGTATTTAAGTATTAGCTTTATGTTTTGTTTTCTATAGTCACTTCATTTCCAATTTGCAATACACTTTGGTGTGTGAGTCCTTTCTCAATAGATTGTGAGGGACATTGTATGTGTGTGTTAGTACATGAGTGTAGTATGAATGTATGTATGGATAATGTCTTGCTGTGTGTAATATTTGTGTTGGTATATGAGTGTGGGTTTGTAGTATTTTTGTGTGCATGTTTGGTTAATCTTTTGTTTTTAATTTCAGCGGATCCTATTAAGATCCTAATGCCGTCACTGTCTCCTACAATGGAACAAGGGAACATTGTGAAATGGCTGAAAAAGGAAGGTGAGCAGCTGTGTTCCTGATGTCTTCCCTGAGTGATGCTTTAATCATTTTGTTCCTGTAGCATCATGTATTTTACATAATTCATGATAGAAAGGAAGCAGATGTGTTTCTTTGCTGGTTGGTATAGATTTGTGTAAATAAACACTTACCATATTAGTACATCAGAGTTTAAACCAGTCTTTTCAGTGTCACATAATGGTGAAATAAAGGCTTTCACTTCCAACATTTAGTTCTTCTCATGGTTTTTAGATTTAAAATCATTCTCATGTTGCTTAACTTATCACCTTATTGTGCTTGTATGTATCTGCATGTTTTCCTGGAGCTGGGGAAGTGCTTTCAATAGAAAGGATAAATAAATAAAGAATATAAGGGAAACTCAAAAAAGAAACAACAGCAACAGCGAAGGACTATGGTTTGTTAGTTACTGGGTCCTAAGCCTCTACACTTAAAACTGTGGTAGGTAGTTCAAAACAGACTGCTGGAACTGAATAGAAAATAGGGCAGTAATACTCATGGATGTTTAAGTGTGAAAACATACAATATTAGATCCATCGTTTGTGTTGTGCCAAGACTAAATCATCAATAAGGCGGATACTGTATAAAAATAAAAACATTTGCCACAAGTACTAAGAGAAAGTTTGATAGTGACAGTGTGGTGAATTCCCTGCCTCTCAGAATCCATAGTCAAGAAGGCAATAAGTGTTAAATTTGATGAAAAACATTTTTTGTAGGGCTTGAGAAAATGCTCAGCAGTTAAGAGCACTGACTGTTCTTTTAGGAGATCCAAGTTTGAGGCCCAGTACCCAAATGGTAGCTCACAGCTGTCAGTAACTCCAGTTCCGGGGATCCAGCACTTTCTTTTGGCCACCATGGGCACTAGACACACATGTGGTACACATGTATATGTGCATATGAAACACACACACACATAAAACAAAGTAATAGTGATAATATTAAAATTTGTATAACAGAAACATTTGGTAAGCCAAATGAATCTAGTGACAAACTGAAAAAAATCAGTATCTGTAGCTTCTACCACAAAGTATGTATGACTATTCCTAAAAAATTCAGTATATGAACAGGTGGGTTAATATCATGTTTCAAAATCATATACAGAATATAGAAGTTTGACCAGCTGACCAATGGATGGAGTGGTGGAAATGAGTGTTCTCAAATACTCAAGAGTGCAAAATAGTCTAAATGCCAAGAATCTGCAGTGTCTAGAAAAATTACATTTATATTTACTGTTTGGCCCAGCAGCTCTATTCCCAGGGACTTCTCTCAGTGTTACACTGGTAAAATTAAGACAAAGCGCACCACATGTGAGGCTATTTGTTGCCTGTTTAGCAGAAAATAGAGGCAGCCCAGATGCTGGTCAGGAGTGGTGTTGGTTAACATTTAAAACGCCTATAACTATAAAGAAGTGAGCAGTATCTCCTGTTAATGTGGAGAGATGTTCAGTGAAAATAGCAAGGTAGAGTCATTAAGAGGAAGGGCAATTGCCCAGGCCTCAGTAGCCAAGGACTGTAGGTAGAGTCAGCGGTCGAGCACTTGCCTAGCAGGTGAGAGGCCATGGAATCAGCACCCAGAAAAGGATAAGAGAAAAGTTTAAAAATGACAGTTAGTGGTTGTAATGGAGAGGACAAGATGGGAGAGACGGAAAGGCCAAAAAGGTAGATGTCTCTGAATATAGATTTTTCTCTTTGATGTAGAAAAAATACATATTTTGCATGATATTGAAACAAACTTAAAATGTGAAAGTGCTCTAATGTTGAAACTGGTGAACATGTATCTGGTTGCTGGTAAGGCTATTTTAAATGTCAATAAATTTGCCTATAAATGCCTAATAGATTCTAGCTGAAGGAGCTCCAAAAATAGTCCTGAACTGTTAGGGTGAGTGATCACATTATGATGGTGGGATTGGTGAACTGGTTAGGGTGAGTGATCACGTTATGATGGTTGGATTGGTGGCTTTAATTTCAGGCTCATATGTGTGTTTTACAGACTACATCAAAGGAATAGTTGAGGTGGATGGATCTGGCTAACCTGGACTTTGGGGTGGGTCACAGACAAAACAGATGAATGATAGCAGAGATTAAATAAAGACTCCAGATAATAATTGTCAAGGTCTTTCCTGGAAGTGTGTAGAAACAAAGACCAACCCGCTGCAAAGCATCTACACTTCAGTCTCTTAAGTCCCAGCTCCCACTGAAGTGAGTGAAACTGGTGGAGATTGGCTACTGCTAGAGCAGGAAGTATGCCTGTGAACCTAGAATATCCTGTTACTTCAGGAAGCAAGGACATGATCCAAAACTTAAGAGGGCATTTTATAGACTCCAGAAGCTAAAGATAGGGTCATTTAAGGATCACTAAGGGTGATGAATGGCATTTGAGTGTACACGAAATGAGTTTGAACTCTTGAGTTCTCAGTACTGAAAACTAATAGTAATTGAAAACTTGAGAGGATTCTAGGAAATGAACTTATCTTGAAACTAGTAATAAATGGAAAGACCACTACTTCTCCCCATCTTTCCTCCCAACACTGTGTAGCTGAGGGTAACCAAATTATCAGTGAGAAGAAAGGTCTCATTGTCAGCATACCTCGGCTGTTGAACAAGTAAAAGCCATTCTAAGTCAGTGTACCACTGATGTACAGTCTGTTATGAAGTAATAGCTGTAGCTAGTGATTGTCCCGTTGCTAGCATCATGGTAAGAGAGGCAGCCAGGCAGTCTGTGCTTCCTGACGTTATGATACCTCACCTGTTGTGAAGTAATCCTATCAGAAAGGGAACTGAATGTACTTAATTTATTCTTGCCATGTTCCCGGATGTCAGCAAGAAGTGGAACCTGTTTGAGGATGCCAGAAGGAGTAGTCAACAAGCCACAGACTAGGGAATGCTACAGGCCAGCTTCTAGAACACATAATTTCAAGAGTGGCATGCAGATCATAACAGACTTGAGTGACTAAAGCCCATGTGTAGACTTTATATTGACTATGATCCAAGCAAATAGAAGAGAAGTTTTAAAAGTGGCTAGAATTTTAATGCTCTGAAGGGACCATTTTCTTTAGAAATTTAGTGATGCTGTAGTTATCTCCAAGAGTTAGGACTTGAAATGATACTATGTCTGTGATTGGGTTTGAAGTAACACTGGTGGAAGCTCTGAGGTCAAAGACAGCTATGGATGCAAGACTGGTTATGAGTCTCATGCTATGACTTCATTAACTTTCCTTGCCAATTCTGTGTGTGTTTGAAATTTTGTAATGATATATATACTTTAGAAGTTGTACTTAGTACCTTTGCAGTATACTATAAAGTGAGAAACCATCCTTTAGTTTTTTCAAATCACCAGATGAATTTGATTGTTGCTGTTATTAAGTTATTAAGAATACTTGATACGAACCATATATTGTATGCAGCCATTTCACCAGATCTCAAGTGTCTAGTATGGTGCTTAGATAGACTGAATATCCAGGCCAAAGAGGTAAATGTGTTGTGTGGTTCTGTGTCAGAGAAGTAAAAGCAGTAACATTGGTGTAAAGGAAGATGGGAAAGGCCTTCTGTCTTCTGGGATCTGCTTTCTGGTTCTTTTTTCCATCCTTTGGTCACTGTTCCATTGGTAGTAGGAGTAACCCCTCTGATATTGTCCGCTGGCCAATGTCTTATTATACTAACTATACTTCCATCCTCTTTATTCATGCTCCAAAGTGCTTAACTTTGAAGGAAAGAGAACAGATCTTTAGTCTATATTCAAAATCACTAGATATACCGAGAAATTGTAGGCCAACAGGTGCATGCTCTCTGGTGTTTGTCTTGGGGGCTGGTCAAGCAAGTGTTTAAAAAGGACAGAGGGAAGAGCATGGGACTAGCTCTGGCCAGGACTTGGAGGGTGCCCCCATGTGGTTCTTGGAGTTAACACAGGTGTCTTTAAAGTAAATACTGCTATTAAAAGGTGCAATCTAGAGTTCATCAAATAGCATACACGGCGCTTAGGGCATGGACAAGGATTCTAAGTCTCACAGGGTACTATTCTGACTCCAGGAGGTCCAGCTATTTATGCTGTCACTTTCTCTAATGATGACAAGTGTGGAGACCAGGAAAAGAGCTGGCAGGCATTTAGTTCACAATCCTGGCCAAATGAGCTTGGTGGTAGTTTAGAGCAGGACTGCCTTTCTTTGAAGGAATCTGGGTACTAGGAAATGCAGGAAGGGGCCTCACAGAAGAGGTTTGGTCATATGGATCCGGCTGGTGTGGGAGTAAGGGGTGTATGGTACATTATGGCTGATGGGTCTTGGAAGTTTCATTTGACTGAAACTCTTTTCTTTGTGTTAGTATGTTTTCTTCCCTGATTATAACCAGTTTTGGACAGCCTCTATAAGGAGTTAATATGCAAAAGTGTGGAATGTGACAGAGACCCTGGAAAGCTTTACAGATTAACTAGTTCCGGTAGAATAAATGGACTTAAAACATGAGAGACCCCAAGAATTCAGCCAGAGCGGTGAGTGGGAAGTGAAGCCATGCCATGTGCCCTCCAGGGCCTGGAACTGCTGAGAAAGGGACAGAGATGTGAGCTGGTCGAGAGGTAGGAAAAAGGAAACCTGTGGTTAGATTCAGGTTTGGGCCTGGTGATTTTGAGATGCATTAGGCATTGAAGGCAGGATGCTCACCTGTTACAGGAAGTGGAGTCTGAGCACAGGAGTGGGTTGCTGATAGTATGAGCTATCAGTATGAGTAGAGCTCTGTGCTGTGTGACAGCAGTTATTGTTGGTCTGGCGATCTCTGTGGAGTGAGAATGCCCATCCCCTTTACACTTCTCTCATGGGCTTCAGCTTTACAGTACTTGGGACTTTGTGAGTGAGAACTCTCTGGCTGAGGCAAAGGGCACTCAGTTCTTGATACCTTTGAAGCCATCCTGGTGGAGCACATCCTATAACCCATGCAGGACTCCAACGTCAAGTCCCATTTGCTGAGCACTCAGTCCCAAACTTAATGATGTACTTAGAAGCAGTTGTCTGGGAATGAAACTCAGTAAGCATAGCCAGCAGCAGCAGGTAGACCTCCAGGATCTGTCATTGGTTAGAATTATTAAACTCAAATAAAAATATGTGAATTTGAACTTACTAAACATATAAGAGAAGGATTTAAAAATGATAACATAGACACACTATAAAAAACACCAGGCAGAGAAAAGGGCCAAATGGAAGTTCTAGTCATGAAAAGTGTTGCCCATAAAATTAAAACTAATGTTGAAGCTTGGGTGAGGATGTATATAAGACATGAACAGAAGACTTGTATATGCTTATAAAGGTTAAAGTCTACCATGACAGGAAGTTCATCTGAGTTCAGCTCAAAATGGAGGATTCCCTTTACCAGCAGGGCTTCTCTCTGACCTTGTCTGGGATCCTGATTACCCAACCCTACCTGGGGAGGGCTGAATAGCCCGTGGCAGACCTGCAAACTTCCTTTTTTCCTGATAAGGATCCACCCAACAAGTACCTAAGATTCCTGGAATGTCTCTTCATACAAATGAGACATTCACAAACTTTAAACTCCAGCCAATGATTTTGATTTAAACTGAAAACTCCCACTTTCCAAAATCCATATATACCTCTGGTTCACCTGGAAAAAATGTATGCATATAAACCCACCCCGAAAAAAGGTATGTGCACAACTAAGATCTTCTAAGAGAGCTATTTCATTGAAAATCTGGGATCTGCCTTTGTGTAAAGAACTGTAGCATTAAATACCCTCCCCCACTCCTGCTTCTACCCACAAATCTCTCCAGCCTCCTGGTGTGCAGCAGCATCTGGACACCCTGAGAGGGAGGAAGCAGAGGATACAGAACCACAGCTGGCTCCCCAAAACACACCCCACAGATTTGTGAACTGCGGAACAAGAGTTTTCATGCTACATAGGAAGGTAAAGCAATGGGAGATTAGAAAGAAAAGTTGGGACTGAGAAGAATAAAATGAGACATATCCAGTAGGACTGAGGAGAAGATGGAAGACAAGACATATTAAAAAAAAAAACAGCTGGCTGTGCTTTCTAGAACTCCAGGAGTCATATAAACCAAAGCCAGTGCTTCACTGAAGCACTTCGAGGACTGGCTCTGCATGGCTTCTGACATCTTTTAAAATAATTATCAGTGGCTGAGAAAGTTCTCCGTTTCTAAGTAATATGATCCATGGGCGTCTATTTAAGCTTTTTCTCCTCATGACTTAGAGCTTTGGCTATTTCCATATTCATTACAGCAGGTATTGACACCCCTAAATAATGACTTGAAAAGGTTAAGATTCATCACGCTTTGCGAAGTTCCAGGCTGGTAGAGTGAGCACTGCGGCTCACCAGCAGTGTGATGAGGTCCAGTGGGACTGGACAGTGTGGTCAGGAGGCAGGAAGCATGCAGTTCAGACATCTGCTCTACTTCCCAACAATGCAGTTGTTTCATGGACTACACAATAATACATTTTATTTTAATCTTCTGGAGCTTATTTCCCTGCAGTTTGCTCCTTAAATTCTGTATTAACCGCTTTTAAGGCAGGGGGTGTTATTTAGTAATATACTGGAAGTAATTGAGACCATTCTTAATCCTAGTTTCTTGGTAATTCATAAGCCCTTTAAAGATTCTTGTCACCATGATCTAACATGGTGAGTGCAGTAGATCTATAATGGCTTGGTTAATTAATTTTGTGTTGAAACAAATTCATATTCTGACAGGTAGTTTTTAATACACTTCTATTTTGATAGTGAAGCCTTTATTGATGTATAGTCACTGATTTAAAACAATTATTTTAGAACTTAAAACATGTAAGATGGTAGAAATGGCAATTAAAGACTAGATAATGATCTAATACCCTGTGATAGAGTGCAATCTTCATAAGTTTTAGGGGTTCCTAGAAGTCTGAGGTTTTGTAATTACAGCCATGTCAGACAATACTGTGAGTACATGCGTGTTGTCTGTTAGAAGCTAAGACGGTAGTCAGAGTGCAGCAGATCCTGACATAAGATTCACCACTGTCTGTCCACTGGGCTGCCCACCCTGGGAGTGAGCTGAGGGAAGCTCCATCTTGGCTTTAGAATTCTAGCAGAACTCATCCTCATTTCATTTTCTAAGTTACAGAAAAGAAAGATAATAGCATGTAAGTTATCTCTATCTTTTGAATGAATCAGAATAGTAGCTTTGTATTCAGTATTATATTTTATTTCAGCCTAAGGGTTGAATAAAAACACCATAAAATTAGAGAAGATACTTTGAAAACTCTAAGCTGTATTCACATGTCCAGTCTCTTGAAAGATGAATTGAGCTGTAATTCCACCCTTACTGAAAGTTTCCTATTTGGGGGTATATTTCAGTGTTTCCCATTTAAAGTGAGCATAGTTTGTTATTCGTCAACCAAAAAGTCAAAAGTTAGAAGATTCAAGTTTCCCACTTCATGTAAAAGTCTGTATTCTACTGTGAGGAACAAAACCAGACTGAGACGAGGGTGGGCAGGGCGTAGATGGAGCAGGCAGTGAGTGGGGAATGTGACTGCTCAGAATCTGCCCTTGTGCCCTTCCTTGCCCCATGAGACTGAGAGCAGTGAATGTGTCACACCACTTTCATGTAAGATGTATGATGGTCTGTAACTAGTGTAGTGCTATTCTGAAGGACTCTTCATGCTGTGTGAGTAAGTACCCCTGGGGTCACCTGAGTGGAATCAGCTGTAGCAGAGGCCTTGACTTCTGTTGTGTATAGCCATGTGATGCTAACGTGGAAAAATATGAAAAGTAAATTTCACAGTTTGTAAACTATCTTGACAGTTTTATCAAGGTAATAATTTACATACTGTAACATCATCACTTTTCAGTGCATACTGATGACTGCCACCTCAGTTCAGTGTAGAGCATTTCTCTCATGCCAAAGACACCTGCTGTCTGAGGTAGCTACTCCTTTCTCAGCACCAGCTCTTGTCAACCTGATTGTCCTATCTTTAAACTTAAGGTTTCTCAACATTTCTTCTAGAACATAGGAGAAAACAGGCTTTTCTGACTGACTGCTTTTATCAGCATAATGGTAGCAATGACAAGCATATTTTCCTTACTCTTCATACAGATCTGACCTACTTGCTAAACAGATAACAGCTGGCTGTTCTCTACACCTTTGAAACAGGTGTTTAGTCTTCACTTTCACTAGAATAAAATTGTTGTGTAAGAGGCTAGGGATTGCATTTAATACAATCAACATTGCCATAACTGTACTTGAGACATGTTTAGGAGCCTCTGTGGAACTCATTCTCAGTTCTCAGCTGCTCATCTGGACAAAGGACCAGAATGGTGCTGCTGGCTTTGGTGCTAGGCAGTGGCCTCTGCTCTGGCCCCTCCTGAGGCCCACACTCTTCCTCCAGGCCTGCTCCACCTCCAGCACTGACATGGACCAGGAGGAGATGGTGCAGGTAGCAGAGGAGCTGCCATCTTCTGCAGCCAGCTATGTGATGCTGAGAACCCAGCAGTGAGCCTTCAGCTAGAAATGACCCTAGAACATAAACGGCCAGACAGAGCTGAACCTTGTGTTGTGGAGTAGGCTTTCTTAATGTCTTTCATTCATGTGTGTGTGCCTTGTACATGAAAGTTTGCTTAATGATCTGTTTACATGACAGAGTGCAGAATAGGGAGGTAGCCTGCTTTTTGATTATTAATGGCTTATTAGCTAGAAATATATCTGCAACTTTATTTTTAACCAGAAATGTTGCAAAATGTTTTTTAAAGGTGTATGTGAAGTGTACACATAAAGCTTATAGGTCCATGATACTTTTTTATAGCTACACATTTAAAATCTTCCTGAAAGTTGGAAAGGTAAGTAACTTGGTGGAGATTGGCTTCTCAGTGCTCATCAATACTAGAGCTGTGGGTTTGGATCTTCAGGACTCATCACACAGTCTCAGATGTCCTGGTGGCTGCCAGTGATGGCTGGTCAGCTTCAGTCTCCTGATTATTACAGACAGTGCTTCCTCGTGTAGTAATTCTATTTCAAACTCTACGACCTGCTGTCATGTTGCTCTGGCTCCCTCAGCATGCTCATGTTGCTGACATAGTCTTTTATGTGACTACAGAGAGATGTGGCTTTAGAAAGAAAAGATAATGTCTTTTTCTTTTTTTTTTGTTTTTTGTTTTTTGTTTTTTTTGGTTGTTGTTTTGTTTTTTGTTCTTTTTTTTCGAGAAGGTTTTCTCTGTGTAGCCCTGGCTGTCCTGGAACTCACTCTATAGACCAGGCTGGCCTCCAACTCAGGGAAAACCGCCTTCCTCTGCTCCCAAGTGCTGGGATTAAAGGCGTGCGCCACCACTGCCCGGCAAGAATGTCTTTTTCAGATGTTACAAATGTGCTGCAAATCAAATGCTATAACCAAGTAAATATAAAGAACAATTTTATGTTTCCTTATGAAGAACTAAGGATTTCTGAAGTCTCTGCCCCTCAAAGCATTTCCATCTAAAATTAAATGGGGGAGCACTGGCCTGAAATTTGGAGAATGGTAGAATACAAGATAAATTCTCCTATTATGAAGAAGTTTGTGACTAGTAAATATGAAAGAGCAACATAGCAGCACAGCATTTCCTATGCACTTTGTGATTTTTTTTTCAAGTTAGCAGAGGAGTTTAGAGTTGAGTAACTCAGAAACTTACATGGCCAAAGTAAGTTTGTACGTGTTTCTTAAAAAGTAGTTGAAATTTAAATGTGTGTGAAAAATAATACCACAGTATTTTTCTTTACAGCCACAGTTTATTGTCTGTGCATCTAAGAGGTATTTGAAAGTTGCCTAGTGTAGTAGGTTCTCCCACTGCTCCAACAGAAACAGTGGGGTGGGGTTCTGCTGGAAATAGTGCCAGGCCTCCCTTGAAGCATCTGTTGAAAGATACACAAGGAAGGCAGGCTGGAGCAGCAGCTCTCCTGCTGTTCTTGCATTTCTGCAGCCTAGTCTCCACTGGTTCCCCTGGTCTATTTGCCACTTGCTTAAAGCACCCTGCTGTGGTCCCAGGGCTCTTGCCTTCTAGCCTGGCGCACTGCCCAGTCATCTTCTCAGGCTTGGGAACTGTCCTCTTGTTCTAGGAAGCTTCTCTTCCCTTCTAGAGACATTAGAAGACCTCCCGAATATTCCCAGAGCATGCTGACTTCTTACCCTGCTGACTTTTTACTAGGAATATGAGGACTTTCTTGAGTCAGAAATTCAAACAAACCCACTCTTGTTTCCCTCAACTGCATCCTTAGTGCACAACATGGTTGTCAAAAATATCTGTTGGCCAGAAGCATCCTTTGGAGATAATGGAGGTAGGTTAGGTGTTTGGTAAAATACCATCTGACAGCTAAATTTACTTCATTAAAATATTAATATTAGTAGTCCTGAGCTCCTGTAATCGAGGTAAAAACACCAGGTTGTTCATTCTGGTATACAGAGAAATTTTCTTACATTGAAATGTCATGTTGTATTAATGTTAGGTTTTTCTTTGTATTCTCTTACTGTATCGGCCAGTTAATATCTCTGCTGCATATAGCTGGGAACTGTGTATGAGTAGGTACGTTTATATATCTCATATTTTTCTACTTCTGTATTTTTCATTCAGCTTTGGTTTTGGTCTGGCTCTTATAAGGCACATTTGCAAAGATTTTAGTTTTGTGCTCATTTTGATAATCTCTGTTTGTAATAGATGGTTTTAATCTATTCATCCATACTGTGATTACTCAGCCCTAGGCTAATTTCTATAATTTTTTAGACATTTCTGTTTTTATTCTTTTTATTTCTTCTACTCTCACTTTCTTTTAGACAGTTGTTTTGTTGTTTTCTGTTTTCGTGAATTATGATTGCTAAAGATTTTATTTGTATTTTAAAATCCCTACATTTTGCCAATTGGATCTAGTATTAATTCAGTTTTTCTTCTAACTGTACCAAAGTTGTGAGCACAATTAGCCCTCATAAACCTTCTCCTTATCTATGCTGTTAATTTTTAGAATTTATTTCACTGTTTAATCCTGAGGTGTTATATTATAAATGGGTGACAAGTTAGCACTTCAGTGGTCACTTGTTTCTTGTGTCCATCTCTTCTATTTGCGTCCGCTTGTTTTAAACTACATTTTGTAAGAGCTGTTTAAAGTAACCACTAGTAGTAAATCTTCCTACACCTTATGTACCTTAAAATACTTGGCAATTCATTCTTAGTTGGTTGTTGGCTGTGTTTAATGTTCTAGACAAGGTTTTTCTTCAGTATTATGCTACTCCACTGTCCTCTGACTCTTGCAGCTCCTAAAGTGTGCTCTGACTGTCATTCCACTGAGGTAATGTTTTCTCCTGATAACTTTTTAAAGTATGTTTTCTATTATCAATAGTGCGCAGTCTCTGGTTACCAAATGTGGATTCAGGTTTGTTTATACTATCTAATACTTTTGTTCCCTGCTGCATTTTCATCAAAGTAAAGCTAATCAATGTTCATGTGTACGCATCCCCTTGTCACCAGCACCTAGGATAAAAATCAGAGCCTCCTTCCAAGCCACAAGACTCTTTCATGTACACATTTTAGTCAGTACAACCATTCAGAATTCTTCACCCTCCTGTTGCTAGTACTGGGGACTTCTCAGCAGTGGTCTCTTTGCAACTGCCTTTCCACTGGTCCCTCCAGCCACCATCCCTGAAACTCCTGAGGAGAGGTGCCTCTGGTGTCTTTCCAGCTTTTTCCTTCTTTCCTGTTTGCCCTTGCAGTGCTGCTGGTGCCTTGTTCACATGCTCTTGCTGTGTCTCCTTGATGCCTCACTTCAGGACCTTGAGTTTTTCTCTCCACAACTTTTAATTGTTTTCTTTTCTTCTTGACACTATTTTGTTTCACTTCTATGATTTTTAAAAAGTTCTTGTGTTTGTAATGACTATTTTATCTCAAAATACTTACTTGAAAAGATTTGCAATAGTAGTTTTTCCAAAATTTAGTTTCTGTTGTAATTACTGATTGTATTTTGTTTTCATGACGACATTGGATTTCTTATGTGATTGAGAACCATGTTTTGTGGTTTGCTTTGAGTGGACAGTGGTGTGGGTTGTTTCCATGTCTTCCCTCCTGCCCATTCCCCACACCCTGGGTTATGCTTGGGTTTTTTTCCTCAAGGATAATTTGCCTCAGCTCATGTTGCTGAGGGATGTTTTAGTCCTCTCCTTTCTTATCCTTTGGCTCCTGAAGCCTTGACTGATCATTTTGTCAGCCCCACATCTTTCCCTTGACCTCTGGGCCCAGAAACCTGCACATCAGTAGTGTTGACTCCTGCACACATTTTGAGTTTTGTATTTTTTCTGTTTCATAGAAAATGATCTTAGTTGGCTTCACAGATGTATTTTATTTCTTTTTATTCTATATTCATTCTGTGCTGTGTAGTGCTAACAGGGTTTCTGAATTTATCCTAAACAGTTAACAAAAAAAGTATTGTAAATGATACAGTTTCTCACTTAATGGAATAGTCTAATTATCCTTTAAAGGTGGGGGTGGACTGGTAAGAAGGCTCAGTACTTGGCCCCAAGCTCCATGACTTGAGTTCTGTCCATGGGATCCATATGGTTGAAAAACAAAACCAACTCCCATGAGTTGTCTTCTGACTTCCACACATGAGCCATGTATTGCATGCACGTATACACACCACACACACACACCACTGAATAATCAATAATAAAATGTAATTTTAAAACAGAACAACCAAACAAACACACTGTTGTTTTTTAGGTGAAGCTGTGAGTGCTGGAGACTCCTTATGCGAAATTGAGACAGACAAGGCGGTGGTCACCTTAGATGCAAATGATGATGGCATCTTAGCCAAGATAGTGGTAAGACATGGATGTCTTTCTTCATGTAAAGTCCTTGAATAAAGTCCGTCCAGTGTGCCTTATTATCTACCGTATAATACATTTTAATTCACAACTTAACAATGTTTTAGTGCCAAATTTTCCTCTCTCTCTCTCTCTCTCTCTCTCTCTCTCTCTCTCTCTCTCTCTCTCTGTGTGTGTGTGTGTGTGTATAAACGTCACTCTAGGACTTTGTAGTGCTGCTGGTCATTCAGCCCTTGGTGACATTAGCCCCACCATTAGTCATGGTTGGTTGGTTGTGACTGGGCAGTGAGTATCCACTTTGCCCTCTGCCACTTGGATTCACAAGTAAGCTGTCCCCCTGGTGGCCATCCTCTGTGGATGGGTGTTTGAGTCTCTAGGTGAAGCTTAGCTATAACTACCCCTACTCCCCGTTGTCTATTCTGTCCACATATACAGTTCTGTAGGACTTTATACTCTGGCTAGATGTGGACCTTTCTCTGTTGTGTCCACCTACCTGGTACTTTAGAATTTTATATTCTAGTTCATATAGACCTTTTTTCTGTCGTTTGTTTCCTATCTAAAATGATCTTGTTGGTGTTTTGTTTTCTTAACCCCTGTTGTTTTATTCTCAACACTTGATAATATTTCTAGCATCCATTTCTTGCAATGTATTTTATCAGCAGCCCCCTTAAAACACACCAGTGAGCATACAGTTAATGTACTTGAGCGAAATGTGAGTTGAAGGGTAAATTTTTTCTGTCTTTATAGCTGGAAAAATCTATACCAAAAGTAGTTTGCTTAATAATTTGTACGGTATTTTGCAAAAGAAAAAGATTGCTTGAATTACCATATGCCACAAACTCGACTACATTTTCCTATGTGTGCTTTTGGCAGCCTGTTCTTGGCTGAAGCTCTGGATTGCTTGGCTGTGCAAGTCTTCCACGATAATAGCATTTTCCACTTAACTGCTCAGTAATGCATTTCAAGTTGCTAGCCATTCCAGTGGGTCAATAGTGTCTTTCCTTCTGGTCCTAAATTCTTAAAAGAGGTGGGAAATGGATATAGTCAATGGCTGCTTTAGTGACAGTTATTTCCCCACCAGAGGAAAGACTATATAGATTTTTAGGCCTTTGTGATTTTACTAGTATCCTAATGCTTTCTGAGTAACAGAAATAGTAAGCAGTATGTTTGCAGTTTTACCAGGCAGAATGGGGCAGAAGCCACAAAGATGGCATTTCTAGTCTTCTTCCCTTCCATCTCTTTCTGTCCAAGCAAGAGCTATCCCTTTGCTTTTCATTGTGGAGTAATCCTTATATTTGTAAATATAATATAATGATTTGCTAGGAAGATGTATAACAGATTTTTATTTTCAGAGCCAGGCAGTTAGTTGTGCTTATTAAAAATATGAGTTCTATAAAACTGCATCCTGCATCTATATTACTAAAGCATTAATGTGTAGTTGGAATTCACATTTTTAAGAAAGTTACAATTTATACCTTGTTCACTCTTGGTGATGTAATTCTGGGAAGTTCCTGTGTTCTCTAACAGTTTAATCTTTGTAAGCAGTGTTGCCTACATAGCCTACTATATGCCAGACTAGGAGGACTGTATGGACTCTATGAATCCCTGGACCAAACAAAGTTCTGTGGATAGTAGAGCAATTAAGAAAAGACTTGATCATCTGGATACTGAGATCTGAACAGTTATTCTCAGTCCATTCATATTCTAGTGTCATGGCATATCTCTGTTACTATGCTAGTAACAACTGGCTATGTGAGCATAGTAATGATTAGTTTTTGAGGCATTTTTCTCATTATATTCCTGAGTATGCACTGATCTATTAGGCATGAATTTCCAATCCTTACCAAATGTACTCTGTAGTCTAATATTGATCCTTGTTGAGTATATTTGTTTTAATTTAGTAACTTGAAGGCAAACACAGTTTATAATTATATTTTTACTGTATATGTGAAGTAACAGACACTGTTTAAAGTCCCTTATATCGGGAACTTTTTTATAACAAATCTTTAATAGCTACTGTTGGTATTTTCACTTGGCAGATGAAGAAACAAACATGGCAAAATAATCATAACTATGCTCACATAGCCAGTTGTTACTAGCTGTAGTAACAGAGACGGTGTTGACACTCAGGAAGCTATACATGTGAGAGGGAAGACAGTTCACTTTGTTTTTTATTAAAGCACATTGGCATAAGAGCTGAAGAGGGTTTTGATTAAGACAGTGTGTGGAATATCTTGGATGCTTACTGTCCCAGACTCCTGGTTTTGGTAGAGCAACAGGCTGGGAGAGAGGATTATAGCAAAGGCCTGATAGGTTTCTAAGTATGATTTTGCAGAAGATTATTTATCCCTCTGTTAATGTGTTTGCACCAGCTTTGACTATTTGCTAACTACAATAGAAGTAAATGTCTGCACCAAACTAGCATGCCTAGAAAAGACTTAATTCACTTGATAATTTTAATGATTTTAAGTAGAACCGTAATGCCCATTCCCTTCTTTAACTTGTGTTGTATCTTCAGGTTGTGGCATGGTGTATCATCTGGTCTTTTCCATTCTAGTCTTTGTGTCTATTCTCCATTGGTAATCACTAACCTTGCAAAGCTTCCTAACCCATAGAGTTTACACTTATTTTAAATTTCAGGATAGAGTACATACTAATATTAATAAATGAATTGGTTTAACTCATTAAACCAATCTGTAATGAACATTAGTAGTTGAGAGGAAGAGGAAATCACAAAGAAACAACATTGTCTCCTAATATCTAAACTTATATGATACTGTCATCTAAAGATTTACTCAAAACTTATTTTAGTAAATCTCAATTCTTTTAAAAACAAATTTGTGCTGCTGGCATGTTTAAAATATTTTTGTCTTTAAAAAAATCTTTATCTTGTTTAGATTTTTAGTCGACAGATACCATCTGAAAATAGTATCTCTTTAGCTAGGATACCACTGTATCTCTGATGCACTTATGAAAAGCTCCTGAGATGTTTCCTGGGTTTTTAGGTAGGTATCCCAGGAAAAACTTAATAGAGGAAGACAGAAACTATCTTTAAAATTAGCTAGAATCCTTAACCAGCTCTATCTGCATGATGGTACATTTTTTTCCCTCCAAAGACTAAATATACTGAGAATCTTTTTCTTAAAATTAATTAGTATTATTTACTTAAGTAATTAGTAGATTGGACT
The DNA here is from genome assembly GCA_021653895.1 of Mastomys natalensis. Classification (NCBI taxonomy): domain Eukaryota; kingdom Metazoa; phylum Chordata; class Mammalia; order Rodentia; family Muridae; genus Mastomys; species Mastomys natalensis. The sequence goes on from JAJTUV010000205.1 coordinate 580,209, forward strand.
AATTTGCATGAGTTAATCCTTTATGAGCTGTTAGAATTCTGAAACCATGCAGAAACTAATGATGACAGGTAGTTGACATCTGTACCACAGCCTCCATGGATAGGGATTAATTGACATCAGAGAAGAGAAACTCTGGTTTTGAAGGCTGCCAGAAATTCTGGGTTTTGCTTATTTCCAGAGATAGCATTAGTACTTGGAGAAATGACAGGGGCAGAAGGTAGCAGCTGGAAGAGGAGAGCCCTCTGTCTTCAATGTCCTTTAGTTCAGGTCATCCATCCTTGCACCTATAGACTTAGCAACTTCATGACCCTGGGTTTTTCTATCCCAACCATTGTCTTTTTAAAATACAGGTTGAAGAAGGCGCTAAAAATATACAGCTAGGTTCACTCATTGCCTTGATGGTTGAAGAAGGGGAAGATTGGAAACACGTGGAAATTCCCAAAGATGTCAGTGCTCCACCTCCAGTTTCAAAACCACAGCACCTACTCAGCCCTCTCCACAGCCGCAGATTCTTTGTCCTGCCAGGAAGGAACACAAAGGGACACCACGGTGAGTGCATTTATGCGAACATAGATGTCCAACTAAACATGATTATTATGTAAAAAGGATTATTATTTTAGGAGTTTGAAATCAGTATCACGTTCAAAGCATCTTCCACATTTCTCTTAGGACACTGAAACATAAGAATGATTGCTTTACATTCTTCTTCATCTGATAAACAGTAAATGCCTGTTTTGTTTGGGCCTTCCAAAAGCCTTGCTTGCCCATCTGTATCTATGCTGAACTTCAATTAGGTTCTAAAATTGTACAATGGTGTTCATGAGACCAAACTTAATTTTTGTGTTTCCATTCACAAAATTCAGATTACTAAAATGTAAATTTAAGTGTCCAGAGTATGATTGATACAAAATGGAAATTTCATTTTAGCATATGTTCATGTTCAGACAGTTCTGTATTTGCGATTCTGACATGAGTAAATTTTTTCCAGCTGTGCTGTGATAGTACAGGTACTTCAGGTACTTGTGAACACGTCCCCAGCTTACCAGTGCACATACTTCTGCACCTGGCTTTTATGTAGGTACTGGAGATCCAGACTCAGTACTCATGCCCTAGCCCTAATATAACTGTTTTCAAAGCATACTGTGATAATTTGATAGGAACGTACAGTGCATAATGTTGTTAATGATCTGGGTAAGCCGAATGATCTTTTAGTTTCCTGGGCAGCAGAGCATCTCTCATTTCCATGCTGGACTCCCCATATCTTATAGTCTCTGACTTATGCTGACAGTTAGAAGCCGTCTTACCTGCGTTATGAACATTTACTCTTATTAAACTTATTTAAGATTGGTAACTACTTACTGCTTTATAAAAGTGTTTTGATGATAAAATAGATTGATACAGTCTATGTGACTATGACTATCCTTGAGACTCATTTTAGCTTCAGTGTTAAGAATTCACTTTCCAATTATCAGCAAAACCATTGACATTTAGATCTATTCGAATCAATATAAGTGTAAATTAGTTTCATTCGACTTCATGTTTGTATTCTTAGGATCCGCTTAAGTCCAGCTGCCCGCAACATTCTGGAAAAACATTCATTGGATGCCAGCCAGGGCACAGCCACAGGCCCTCGAGGGATCTTCACTAAAGAGTATGTGCGCTTGTGTAATCCCCAGTCCCTTCACTTAGCTTTTTCTGAAAGGATTTTTAAACAGCTTATACTATGTGGAGATTTAAAACAAGGCACACTGTTCTCTTGTGGTTTTAATTGCTTTTGTTAGTGTAAGTTATATTCTATGCAAGAATTTTCTCAATAATTGCACCATTATTAAGAATTAAGTTTAATTTAGTAACTAAGCCACATCCTTAGAAATGGTGATAATGCAGAAAATTAGAGCACCAGGCAGAGAAGCATACTTCAACTTGTATGAAATCATCACTAATGGCTTCAATTGCCCAGGTATGGAGATGCACTTTTAAAATAATTTAATTCTTAGCTCTTCAGACTTTGCTTACCTCGTTCAGAGGAGTCTCCATTTGCAGTTAATTCTCTTAAGGATTTCCTTTTCTCTTTCATTGCTCTGTTTGTGAGTTAATACCAATTTAATTTAAGTTTTAATAGTATGTTTTAAAATCTGATAGGAATTGCAGATTTCTCTTGTTTAGTTTTTCAACAAAGTAGCTTTACTGGTATATTTTTCTTTTAAATCTAAATCAGTTCTAGGGTCTTTAGGTCGTGGAGAACATAGTCAATTATGAGATGTATTGAATTCTCAGTAAGAACTGACTTGACATCTTTATGTAGGCAAGTCTTTCTAATCAAGAAATTGATGCATCTTTGCATTTGTTAAAATTGTCTCTCAATAGTCTATTAAAACAGATGAGCCTTTTTCTAGTGGAATTTAGCCTAATAAAGGTACAACAAAGACCAATCAAATGGGCCTGGGACATGTGAAACCCTCACAGCAATGTATGACTCTAATACTGATTAGAAGACAGTGACTGGAACTTTTAAAGAGTTAGGTAGAATACATAGATATAAAGTGGTGGTTCTGGCCTGGGAAGCTGGTCTTCTTTTCACTGGTTTATATCATTTTAATCACATACCAGTCTGTGCCTTAGTAGAACTCTGCAAAAAAATGGAATAAAACAACTATCTTCACAAAATGGATTTGCCTTGTTTGTTATGTGAGGGATAGGATAAATGGTCTGTTTAATTCATTAACCACTGAAGATTTGAAGAAATGCAAAATAATTATAGTTATACCTGAGAAGGATCAGCTTGGCAAGTTCATGCAGTATAAATTACAACAGATAATGGCCTCTGAAGTAAGGGGATCAGTTGAGGTAAGGCTCATAAAGTAATGCAGGTAGGAGATAATAAATACTGTTCTAAACGTCGTTGAAAATCATGCAAGAGACATCTAGAGTGTGTCTGGGATCCTGGTCTGTGTAATGAAAGTTTTGGTTCCAGAAATAGGTCAAATAAAGAGTTTGAGGAAGCATTTGCCATAGCAGAGTAACTGATGTCACACTGCAAAGCTATGGGAATCAGGACCTGTGTGATGAAGATGAAGGAGACAGTTTGTGTAGGTCATGAAGCAATTATCGTCATTGAGATCAGCAGCAGCACATCATTTAAAAGACTTGATCTCTGTGTTAGGATGGGTTTGGGGAAATGGTCCACAAGTCAAGGAATATAGGGTCTGAAGAAAGATTCTTGAACTTAGTTACTAGATGCCCTTTTGGAAAGCAGCTTAGTGGTAGTAGTGGTAGGACAAGAGAGACTGACATGGAACTGTTTCCCTACCCCAGCCCCTGTTAGAGTTTCACCGCATAGAGTACTCTGCCTCCATGTGCTTGAATGTGCTGCAGTGTTTCCCCTGCCTGCTAAATGCATGTGCCACTCTGTTTAATGCATGTACAAATATTTTTAAGAACTTGTTTAAAATTATAGTAATGCAATTATCCTCTTGATACGTTAATGTTCATGATGCTTTCTCCTTCTTTTCCTACTGTTTTCCAGTTCTTTTCCTGGCCTTTATGCCTTCTCTACCATAAGGAATTTGATTTTGTTCTTTTAAGTATCAACCATTCCAGAAGACTTGATGAGAAAAAGTGATCCTTAATGCATGTAGTATTAAGAAGTTTGGTCTTGTATGCTAAGTTTACATTATGTGAAGTTTGGAGAGAGGATTGCCCCAGTGCTTCCCAGAAATGCCGTCTTCTACAGCTTGTAGACCCCAGGCTGGGCTTAAGCCTTCTCCAGTATGCCTTAGCAGCATACTCGGAAATGATGAGTGCCATCTCTTTTTTCCACTTTAGACAGCTCAGAGTGCAGTGAGTGTGTGACAGCCGTTCTGATCAGAGAGCAGCAAACCTGAGCCATGGTTCTCTGAGAAGAGTACAAGCTCAGAGCTGGTGTTCAGATTCATGTTAAAACAAAGGTAGTGCTCCAGATGCATGTTGTACAGAAGCACAGTCATGAGTTAGCCTGCCTGAGTGTCAGGTGCCAGGCCACAGTCAAGGTCATGAGCACAGTAGGAGTCTTTGCAACAGCCTATTATCTTTGCTATATCTAACTATTAAATCAAAGTACACTGAATGTTTTGTTCATGTCTACACAGCATCAGAACTTGGCATGTTGGCAGTTGTCTAGTTAAGTATAGTTGTCGGAATGAGTTGATGCCACTAGGGTGGGCTGGCCTCTTCTGAGGCACAGAAGGTTCTATTTGATCTAATTTCAACAGAACTTTCTGCTTTCATACCAGTACATAGTTCATTCGTTTTTCTCCTGCGTTTTAGAGTTCTTAATGCCCAGTAGTGCTTCCAGTTTAATGTAATTATTTAATAGGCAGAAATCATTAAAATCATCTCTGCATTATAACTAAATTGTTGGCAGTTATTAAAAAACACTTAATATTTACACTTTATGGGCTATATAATTGTAAAATCAATAATAAAAGTTTATTTCAAATCGATGGTTAGAACTACTTTCTACTTGCTTTTTTATGAATAATGGCTCCTCTTCACTTTTTCTCACCAAGCTCTGGTTTCCCCAGTAATCTTAATTACTTCAGGGATAAAACCCAGTCACATCTTTTCTGACAAAGCAGTCATGCAAACAGGGAGGCGTAGCTATGTATATTTAATGTCAGCACCCTAGCTTATAGATCATTGAGGACAGATACAAGCCATTTAGGTTTTTATTATCTCTGTGTGTTTTGATCTGATGACTGAGTAAGCGAGAAATAAATCTCTGTAAGGAAATGTATTTGGTATTTGCCGATAATATACTTTGCTAGATAAGTATCTAATTACTTCACATGAAATGGGAAGGGATGATAATGTTGGGCTGTAACTTATAAGTGCCCTAGAAAGGGAAATTTCTTTTTTGGGAGCATCGTTCTGAGTCAGTAGATCTTACTGTCTATCAGTGCTAACATTTTCATCTAGCTGGCCTTTGGGCTCCTGACAAGTCTCCAGGAATTGTGTCAGCTGGCATTGACCTTGACACATAGATATAAAATCATAATTTAGGTTGAGTTATAAATATTATGGGTAAACATTGATTTTCAAGTAGAAGTAAGCTGGTTTAAAGCTTTAAAGGTCCACAGATCATTCCCTGGGACACGTGTCCCCTTCACTCCCTCAGCCACTCTGTCACCATCTCCAGACTGTGGTTCGCCCTTTGAGAAGCGATACTGCCTCCAGCTATTCTCCTGTGACTTTTTGTATGGTGAGTAAAGGATCCTTGTCAGAAGGTCCTGCTAGTCTCTGTAGACTAGGCATATCCCAATTCCTTGTTCAGTCCCAGCATTCTGCTCATCGTGGATTAATTCTTAGCTCGTCTGTTCTTAGGAGAAAACTGCTTTCACTTTATTTGATTTGCCTAGCATGTCCACAGCTATTTGAAAGGTAGAAAACACAGCTAGCTCTGAACCTCAGTGTTCTCAACCCTGGCTGTACTCAGCTGCCTGCCTCTCCACCCTGGTTGCTACACTTCTATTCTGGCCTTCTTTCTCTTAGAAACCACATCTTGGAAGTTAGATGTTTTCTGCCTAGATAACCTTTCTCCCAGCCTTTTGACTTGCTCCTCCACACCATTCTGTGCAGTGTCCATCTGCCCAGGCCTCCCCCAGCTGTTCTGTCTTCTCACTCATTGCTCTCTAGCTCATTACTCTGCTTTATTCCTTTTTAAAGATGCAATCCTATTACTCTAGTTTGTGTGACTGATGTGACTCCTTTGTAGAATAAAGCTCGGTGGGTAGAGTCTTGGGTAATGTGGGTGCTTGAGACAGACTGACTTAGATACTGAGCTTAACTTTTTTGAGTCCATGTGTGTCTAAATTAGAAGTAATAGTAACACCTCTTCCACCCGGATGATGTGAGTTATTAACACACATGACACTTGTAGGATCTTTTCTTCTCTTCCCCACGCTTCAGTATTAGTAATCCGAAATGATGTAGCATTTCTATTGTTTTGTCAGTTTGTTCTTTAAAATATTCCAAGAACACATGTTCAGAAAGACTTGTCCAGGGAAGGTGCTGCTGCTGTGGGCTGGGCCTTCCTATATCAATTAACAATCAAGACAGTAGCCCATAAACATGCCCATGGACCAATCCAACCTTCGGACAGTGCTTTAAGACTCCCTTCTCAGACTGTGTAACTCTAACCTACCAACCTGAAGTGAAGACTTGACATGTCTTATAGTCTTAGTTATGTCCCTTTGTAAACAAATACACCTTTGTTTTACAAAGTAGTACAAAAGAGAGGTCTGTAAGTAGTTTGTTTTTCATTCTAAGTATTAATTTGGGAAATATTCCAGTGAAAGCCATAGGGATTATGAAACTTGACACTCTTTGAATGCCTGTGAGAATTCCTTCATAAACATACAGTAAAATGTTTCAATTACTACATTATTCATCTAGCTAATGACACTTGTCTCCCAACAAAAGATAAGTTTACTTTTTAATAAAAATTACTATCTTTACCCTAATACTGAGGTGTTATATGGATCAAATAGATTAGACCTATCATAGAATTCGCTTCTCATGTTACCATAAGATAATAAGAGGGGTTTTTTTTTTTCCCTAGAGAAAATTGTATCTCAGATATATTCAATAGGTTCTAATTATTCTAATTAGAAATTCAGTTTATTAATTGCATTTTGAAAATTTATGAATAGCCATTGGATACCTAACAAGAATCAGAATACTGAATAGGGGAAAGACTTGCTTAGATTTTGTAGTATTTGCTTTGGTGTTTCTCTTCCTTGCGCCTCACCATAATTTTCTAAGACTGTTTTGTATTCCTTGTTGCTTCATGGTTATCCAATTTCCTTTCATTTCCAGAGATGCACTCAAGTTAGTTGAGCTGAAACAGATGGGCAAGATTACCGAATTCAGACCAGCCCCATCTCCTCCGTCCACTCTCTCAGCGTCTGTGCCTCCTCAGGCCACAGCTGGGCCATCTTACCCTCGGCCAATGATCCCACCAGTATCCATCCCTGGGCAACCTAATGCAGCGGTAAGGTCTTCTCAGTAAGACTGTTATGGTCTGTGTGTGAGAAAGAAAATAAAAACAAATACTGTGTGCTTTATAGGTACTTTTTAACAAATCCATTTTAACAAGCTGTAAATATACAGAGTCCTCCCAGTTGGTTTTTCTTATAGATTTCATAACACAAATGGAACTGTTTGCATGGTACTCTCTTCCAAGGATTGTGATTTGGCTTCGTTTTACCATGTGTATATATGCTGTAGTCATGGTACTTTTCCTTGAATGTAAGAATAATTCATAGCTCCTTTTTATGGGTATATTTGTTTTTTGTTAAAGGAATTAAGAGCTATTAAGAATTTATCATACAACATGGTACACTTTCTTCCTCAGAGACAGCTGTGTTCCAGCTGTTTTGTTCTTCTGTTTAACCTATTTTTCTTCTGTGTGTCTTTAAATAAGGGAAGTAAACACAGACTGCTTCTATTAATAGAGAAGATTGTTCATTATCATGCTTGGAAAGGACTGAGAACTAAGGGTTTCACAGGCAGCATTTCTTATGAGCATTAATAGTGTACTGTCTACATAAAAATTTAGTGTGTCAAATCTTCCGTAAAGTAGGCTGTAGAGGATTATTCAAAGTAGGAGGAAGATAAATCTTTCAAATGCTCACAGAGTATAGAGAGCATGTGTTCCATGCAATCAGAACATTTTGCTAACAGAAGTGTTCTTCAAATATCATTTATAAAAGTAAAAATAAATTATAGGGTTTTTTTTATTATCCTTAGGTGAATGTAATTCCATCCAAGAATGGAATAAAAGATGAGAACAAGATTAAGTGTAATTGGATGCCCATGCCTTTACAAAATAATTTATATTAACATTAAAGGAAGATTTTTTTTATCTCATTTATAGTTTATACTTTGATTTCCTAGGAAATAAGATACTCATGATTATTTTTAAATCATAGAAATGCATGGTCATTGACCAATTATCCCTTATGTAATATGTTGCCTTTTTTTACACTATGTGGTCTTTATAAGACTTGCCTGTAGTCAACATTTGTAATAAAAACTGCTTACAGGCTATCCAAATAGATAGCTAGGTTATTTCTTCCTGTGTTCTCATAATCAACATACTTGTGCATACATGAGCATATATGCATTGTACATATTTACATAGTAATCCGTTTCTCCTATACTCAACATGCTTGTGTATGTGTGTGGGTACACACAGTATATATGTATACAGTAATGATAGGCTGGTTTCCTTTTAGTTACCTTAAACTTGCTAATACAAAATGTCTCATTCAGAATTGAAATTTAAATTTTGCCATTTTTTCTATAGTTGTATAAACTCAAGCCAAATACTTAGATTTCTTATATTCTTCCTTTGCATAAAGAATTTTAATAGTACTTTTCTTAAATTAATCTTTTATATAATTACTAAGTCTCTTAGAATTTCAGATAGGTAGTAGTTTTATCTATTTTTCCATTTATGTTATATGTTTTAATGGACAAATTGCCTCTTCTTTTGTGTGTGTGTGTGTGGGGAGCAGGGTACATTCACTGAAATTCCTGCCAGCAATATGCGAAGAGTTATTGCCAAGAGGTTAACTGAATCGAAAAGTACTGTGCCTCATGCCTATGCTACTGCTGACTGTGACCTTGGAGCAGTTTTAAAGGTTAGACGAGATCTGGTCAAAGGTCAGTAAAGTTGAATTTACTCACTGAAAATAGATGCTAATCTGATGATCATAAACTTCTTTGTTAAAATGCACCTTGTGTAGCCTTTAATCTCATTTCATATCCTGACTGTGCTCTACTCTGGCTTGTTCTAGCACAGGAGAGAGAATGGTTTTTTCTCTACATGAAATAGATGTGGTTGCATAATATTGAGTTAATCAGTTTACTACTTTATATACAATAAGCTCTATGTTCTTTCTTGCTCTCAGTCAAACATCTTCTCTGTGTTGTTTCCACCTAGTCATTCAGTTGACGTTCATCCATTCTCTGCCACACATGGAGCCTGCCAGTCTTGTGGGGCCACACATTGCCTCGTGGTTGTTTTCCTAAGTAAAAGTATAGTTTATAGATTTATAGTTTTGCTCCCTTAGCTTAGATTTTCTGGTTGGTTGGTTGGTGTTGGTTGGTGTTTTTGAAAACGAACAGATGAATGCCTTGCTCAGGCTAAATGCTTCTCTTGAATACCTTTTGATAGTACTAGCTGGACAAGCAGAGGTCTTAACAGAACTCTTAACTGATTAAAGAGTGCATGGATTGTAATTATGTCTTAGACAGCACTTGAATAACACTCTCCTTACACACTTTATAATTGTGCATTCAAAACACATTTTCAGATTATTAAATTGAATTGTCTCCCCAAACACATTTCAAAATCAAGTTTCAGAGAGGTGTGGATTTGTTAGCATGAAGTTCTTATCTTAACCTTACCCATCCTTTTGCTGTTTATTGCCTTATTGCACTGGCTATAAATGCCAGAGGTGTAGATATGTGTCCCTTGTGTGTTCTGTACTTTGAGTGGGGAGATGCATTCAGTCTGTAGCATTTACAGTAAGTTTTTATAGATATTTTCAGATTGAGGAAATTCCCATTCTCTGATTCTGAGAATTTTAAGCATGAGCAGATGCTGAAATTTTGTTAAAACGTTCTCTCTCTCTCTTTTTTTTCGTCTTTGAGTTAAGATTGGTGAAGATTACCATTTTGAATGTCAGTTGTTGAATCAACCCAATATTCCTCATACAAAGCTTTTCCATGTATTGTTTGATTTTATTAACCTTTTATTAAGATTCTTTACATTGGCTGAGTGTTAGTGGACTCAGAAGGCTAGGACAGAGGACTACAAGTCCCAGGCAGGTCTGGATTATGTATAATTACATATATGCCCGTAAAATACTGCCCTTCTGCTTTCTTTCCTTGGTTCATTTGTATTCCCAGTGTTCGTCTACAGATTTTGTAGAAGAGTTAGAAAATGTTTTTTTTTTCCTTCTATACTCTATGAATGTTTAGTGAATAGGATTTTCTTTTTAATGTTGATAGAGTTTAAGAGTGAAACTGTCTATGTCTAGGATTTTAATTGATACTTGAGGTTTGTTTGGTTGGTTAGTTAGTTGGTTGATTAGATGTTCCAGTAAGTTCTGTCTGTGTAGCCCACAGAGATTCATGATCGCCCTATTCCTGCTTTCCAGTGCTAGGATTATAGGTGTACATTACCATATTCAGTTTCTTAACTATGTGTTAATTACTACTATGAGACTTGAAATTTCCCAAAGTATAGCATTTTTAAAAAGTACTTGAGATGAAGTCACCTTTGCATACATTAGATTTGAGAGACCTTGCTTTGGAGGTAGGAGCATCTATGTGAAGCTAGATGTACGATCCTGAAACTCTGAGTGTGTAAGGTTAGAAATAGAACTTTGGAGGTATGGTAACCATCTTCTAAACGGTATCAGAACCACCGATCTGAAGGTTCCCGTCTGGGTTGCAGGAACATGGAGAGAGGAGGGGCCAAGCGTAAAGGAGTAGACAGAGAGGAGAAAAGTCTGGGCGAGTCTGAGCAACCAAGAAAGCCAGTGAGTGTCAGTGTTGAAGGGAAGAAAGGATGAAGTGCAAGGTGCTTCTTTGGGCTGCAGCATGAAGAGGACAGACTTCTAGGTGAGGGCAATGGACTCGAGTATGGCCAGAGGCTGGCGTATGGCTGCTGTGGCACTGAGTTAAAAGTAGTTCCCATTTAATACTTAAAGGTGCTTGCGTTTGTCTTAAACTTTTTGTCATGCACTCTGTTAAATAAAGGGGAAGTTTAAACACCTTTACAAATACAATCATCTATTTGATATACTTACATACTCCACTCTTCAAATATTATCAATGTATTATAAAATGTGCACAGAACAAAGACATTTGAAAATGAAGAAGACTGACCGGTACACAAGTACAGAGATTATTTGCCCTTTAGAGCTGTGGTAGTTGAGACTTCTATTTGGTTGTAGTTGTACTGTGCTCTTCCAGTTCTTGTGTATGATTGCTGAATGCCTTCACAAAATGCTAATAAGGGATTAAAAATGAACTTTTTGATGGGAAGAATCCTGATAATTGAATGCAAGGCCTGAGCATGGTAAGCCCAGGTTACCATGCTGTGCCCCACCCTACAAGTAAGCTGTGTACTCTCCCTTAGCCCTGTGTGTAGGACTTCATGCAATCCACATTTTCCTTGTTTTGCTAAGCATGGAAACGTGTTTCACAAAGCAAACAGACTGGTGTTTTTCATCACCGTGTGCCAGACTTGTCCATAATCTGCATGTTGATATCCCAAGGATCAGTGTTAAAGTATTACAAATACTGGTTTTAATACACTTACTCTTCTTTCAGATGACATTAAAGTCTCAGTAAATGACTTTATCATCAGAGCAGCAGCTGTTACTCTTAAAGTAAGTGGCCGAACCAAAGTAATTTATCTCTTGCTTAAGATGTGTATAATTTTATTGCTAAAATATCCTATTATTTAGTTTAGTTGGTTTATACAGGTAAGGAAACTGAGAATCAAAAGAGTTCCCAAAGTAATTATAGTGGAATAAAGAGCATCTGTCCTGTCCACACTGACTCCTTGTACTCAGAGAAGAGCCAGCCAGCACTAGACATGAGAGATGGTCAACAGAAGCCTGCAACACCTCTGCTGTTACCTGGGGCCTGGTCAAAATGAATTCTGCCTCTCTTCTCTATATTTACCTGTTCATACTTTAAGTAATTAATAGGGGTTTAACAATTCCCTAGTAAAAGTAACCAGATCTAGTTGTATTTGATGAGGTCTTGGTGCTTTTTCCTTTACCTTTGTAGATATTGCTGTGCCTGAATTTGCAGCCTTCTCTTCATTTTTAAAGCATGTATTTCCCAGAAAGTTGCTCGCCTCATGCAGTTGCCCAAATATATAAGCCAGGAGCCTCTGGCTGCTGTGGTTGTCCAGGTTGATGTTGCCTGAGATGCTCTAAGCGCCACCTTGCTTGTATGGTTGCGGCTTGTTTTCTCCAGTTACTTATTATTATATTTTCTTTCTTTTCTTAGGTCTGTTTGGTTAGAAAACTTGAGTGTGGAATTCATTTTAATAATTCTCTAAAAAGAGTTAAGAGTTTGAATATTGTTTTGAATTTAACTTAAATCATGCCTCATAGGTCTTTATTATGTATTCATTAATTACATGTCATTTCAAATTAGTCTTCCCTTTTAGGGGTTTTACCTGTTCTTGTTTTTTGTTAAGATTTCATTTTTGGTATGTTTGTGTCTGTGTTTCATATATGGGCTTGTACACGTGTGTGTGTGTGTGTGTGTGTGTTGTGTGTGTGTGTGTGTGTGTTGTTCATGGACTCCAGAAGAGGGCTTCAGATCCCTTACAGCTGGAGTTACAGCTGCAAGGCGCCTGATCCAGATGCTGGGAATCAAACATTGATCAACCTGGCCACCTCCCTAGCCCCTTGTTCTTTATTTTTTTATGATCTGAAGAATTTGGGTTCTTTTGAGGGATTAGGTCTTTGTTTTTACTGTTTTAACATTGTGGCATTATTGTTAATGAACAACTACAGAGAAATTGTAAGGATAATTGGCTGATTACAAGGTAAAGGGATAAAACAAGACTCTAAATAGAGTGCAGACTTCATCCTCACAGAGTGCAGAAGTGACATGTGACAGGTAGAGCAGAATCAGACTGTGCTTTGTCTGTAAATGACATTCCTGGACTCTTGGTTACTCTGCAAAAAACATGGAATTTCTGAGAAGAGAAATTGGCTTTTGGTTTCTGTATTCAGCCTCAGTTTTGCACGGTGATATTTGGCAACATCAATACACACCAGTCCAGGCATTTAACCATTTTGTTCTTTTCATTCTTCAGGGTAGTTCTCTCTCTATGTTAAGTCTGTAACCTGTGTGAGTAATGTCTGTCTCTTGTTTGTGATGCTTGGGAAATTTGTTTTAAATAGAAGGCTCATTTACTGAGGCTTGTTAATATGTATTTCAGAGTTGTGCAGTTGAATGTCACTACTGTTTTCTGCTACCCTGTCCCCTTCAAGTTCATATTGGTCATGTAATTTAAAACGTGTATATCATCAGGATTTTCTTATTGTGCATACTACTGAAAAGTGTTTGTTCTTTCCAGACATGAACAATACTCAATGTTCACTTTTTCCCAAACCAAAATTTTATTATTTCCTTCTGTCTAACTGTATTCACATGAACAATAATGTAAGTCACATTTCTCTGACTATAATCTTGGGCTGCTTCCTTCATAGCATCTTTTTTTCTGCTTACAGCAAATGCCTGGGGTTAATGTCACTTGGGATGGAGAAGGCCCAAAGCAGCTGCCCTCTGTTGACATTTCGGTGGCTGTGGCAACAGATAAAGGTTTAATTACACCAATCATAAAAGATGCAGCCGCTAAGGGCGTACAGGAGATTGCTGACTCTGTAAAGGTATGTGTCCAGAAGACGCTTTCAAACTGTTGACTGAATTTTCATCTTAGTACCTGCTAAAAGGCTGTGCGTGCATGCGTGTTTTGTGTGTGTGTGTGTGTGTGTGTGTGTGTGTGTGTGTGGTGTGTGGTTTCTGTGCAGGGAGGGGTGATCCCAAGTACTTATTAAGGTTTTCAGTTTTTATCAAGGCATCTATAGGAATATTTAATATTCAAAAATTCTAAAATTAATATGCACATAAATTAGAGGTCAGCTTCATTCACATTCTGGGCAAAAGCTTAATTTCCAAAGTCTAAATTTCAGTCTTAAAAATTGTCTTAGTTAGAGTTTCTATTTGCTGTGACCAAACACTATGACCAAAAAGCAAGCTGGGGAGGAAAGGATTTATTTGGGTTATACTTCCACAGCACTGTTCATCGTTGAAGAAAATCAGGACAGGAGTTCAAACAGGGAAGGATCCTTGAGGCAGAAGATGATATAAAGACCATGGAGGTACTGCTTACTGGCTTGCTCAGCCTGCTTTCTCATAGAACTTAGGACCGCCAGCCCAGGGATGGCACCACCCACAATGAGCTGGCCCTTCGCCTGTCAGTAACTGATTAGGCAAATGCCTTCCAGCTGGACTTATGGAGGCATTTTCTCAATTAAGGTTCCTTCCTTTCAGTAACTAGTGTGTGTCAGCTGACATAAAACTATTCAGCATGATATTATTTCAGGTAGATTTTAAATTTTAAGTTTGTAAATTAAGACCACTAAAAGTAATTAGCATTCCAAAAGGATTCCTGAATCTCTTGAAAAGCAATTTTGAAGTTGCAGTAAGTATGAAAGCTTTTTTTTTCTTTTTTTTTTTTTTTTTTTTTTTTGTCACTAGCACGTAACCACATTACAAAGTAGGAATACATGCCAGCCAACTTTGACAGCCACTGTAATGGTCAAGGCCATTTTTTGCCAGAAGTAGCACACTAAAGTATTTGTATTGAAACTTTAATATCTTTAAAGATTAAAATGCAACAGTTTTTCTTAATTGATAGGTTGTACTAATTAGGTCAGTTAAAAAGTCAAAGTTAATAGTCTAGTTTTCTGGGATATAACATAAGTCATTTCTTTTGACCCACAAGGGATGCATTCTAAAGAACCCTCTAGATGCTGGAAAACACTCTATATGTACTTTTCCTTGTACATACAGACCTCTGCAGAGCTCAGTTTATGAATCAGGACATTACAAGTTTAATTAACATAACAATAAAGTAGAACAGTTATACCGATTCAGTGTGAATAAAGTTGCCAGCATCATTATTCTTGCCATTGGAAACATTTAAGTACAGTATGAGTTGGGTGAGCTGAGCACTGTGGTGATGCCAGGAGAGTTGATCTGGTGGAAAGAGCTGCTCAGTGTGCATAGTATGAGAAAGCTAGACCAGGAGGCAGAACGTGCTTTCATCATGCTACTCAGAAGAGCATGTAATTTCAAACCTACTATTCATATCTAGAATTTTCCATTTAATATTGTCAGCCTGGGGTTGACCACAGGGTAACTGAAATACCACAAAGTGAAGCTACAGGTTC
Source organism: Mastomys natalensis (assembly GCA_021653895.1). Lineage (NCBI taxonomy): Eukaryota > Metazoa > Chordata > Mammalia > Rodentia > Muridae > Mastomys > Mastomys natalensis. The sequence continues at coordinate 595,250 of JAJTUV010000205.1, forward strand.
AGGGGATACTATTCATGAATTTTATGTGTCAAGGATTTTTAGCACCATTGAGAAACATGTACGTTCAGTGTTTCAAAGGTGAAAGGAGACTAAGTGTTGAAGTAAATTTTTAAAATGTTAGGTGGAAGTTACTGATCTGTAGAGCAGGGATTTTCCAGTCTTGATGTTCATTAAATTTTAACTATTACAGGTTTCAATGGTTCTGAGCATTTTTTACTACTATAACACCACGTCATTAAAATGGCTATGCTTGCATTCTCTGGTCTTTGCATTTGAAAGAACCTTGGTTTAAGAGATGAGGAAGCAGTCCCCACAGCCTCCCAGCACCTTTGTTGAAGTGTTGAGGTTTGTTGAGCACTAGCTAAAGGTACTGCTGCTCTAGCCCAGACAGCGTGCCACTCTGAGTCTTTGGAGTGCCAGGCATAAACTGGGTGCTGTGTCTAATCTCATTGGTCATGGTGCTTCAGCTGCTGCTCCTTGTTTGGTAGTAAGTGTACTTACTCCTCTGTGCTTTCTTGTTGAACTTGACTTCTTACCCTCTAGGAAAGATAAGCAAGCCATGTCCCCATTTTAGGAGAAAGTTCCTGTACAGTTGCCATTTTGTTATCATTTGTTATACATGGAAATTTTATACTGTGTCTTATTCAAAAGTGTAATGCTTTGAACAGTTTGAACAGAAAACATTAGAGTGATTTTAATTCTAGAAGGAAAATTATTTTGTGACAATGTAGACTAATATGTTTATCTCTTAAATGAATGTTTTGTGAGCTTTTTAAAGAATTCTAAAGGTATTTGTATAATTAACAGTAACAACAGTGGCTGTAATAAAAATGAACAGGCATCCTATGTATCAGCTGTTTGTTTGGTTGGTTGGTTTTTTGTTTGTTTGTTTGAAAGAGGTCTATCTTTGTAGTCTTGATTTGATTTAGGCTGTCTTAGAACTTGATTTTTAGACCAGACTGGCCTCAAGCTCACTGAGATCTACCTACTTCTGCGTCCCAAGTGTTGGGACTAACAGTATGTACACCACCACCATGCTAGCCCTGAGTGTCAGCTTTTGCTGTAAGCCAATCATATATATAAAATCTCTTCAGTCCTCTTTAAAGATACTTTATCAGGGACAAAATAATAATTTTATGGAGTTGATAAACTAATAAGGAAAACGCTTAAATAATTTGTTTACACTTCTGTGCTATTAAGTGGTGGATCTCTTGTTCAACCCTGTCAGCTGGGATCTAGAGTTGAGTCTGTGCTCTCAACAGCCAAGTATTACACTTCCCACCGGAGTTGTTTGGTGGTAGTAGTGAGGCTGTTACTCCTCTAAATCAGTGGTGTTCTCTAAAACAAGCAAACAGAATCCCATATTCCAATTGTAAGGAATGAACAGGTGGAGGATAGCTGAAGAATTAGCAGTTAGACCACACACATGGCAATGACTTGATTGACAACAAAGAAGAAAAGAAATGGAGCTTTGCAGCTGTGGTGCTTGGAGCTGTGTGCAGCTGTGTACATCTGTGGTGCTTGGAACTGTGTGCAGCTGTGGTGCTTGGGGCTGTGTGCAGCTGTGTACAGCTGTGGTGCTTGGAGCTGTGTGCAGCTGTGGTGCTTGGGGCTGTGTGCAGCTGTGGTGCTCTGGTGGTAGTCAGGATTAATGACTAAGACAAAGTTAAGAACAGAGAGGTCCGAGTTACCAGTCATCCACCGAAGATGCAGTAAAGGCCTTGCAGGAGTGTGAGAGGGCTTCAGGCAGCCAATGAGCAAGCTGTGAGGAGACTTAATTAATTCTCAGGCTGGCCAGAGGGGAAACATATTTTTGGAGTGGGGCTTGGATCTTTGTCAGGTTGGCTCAGGATTTATGCTGACAGTGCATAGCTTCTCCTGGAGCCTTGCTTTTGGCTGTCTCCTTCTCAGAGTTTTGTCTCAGTTGCAGGCTACCTTCACAGGCCTGTATCTTACATGGCTTATACATTTCCCTCTCCTGTGTTCTCAGAGTATCCCTTGTTGCCTCACTCTCAAAGTAACTAGTTCATTTCTGTGTCCTGTGTTCTATCTGATGTTAACTACCTTGTTCATTGACATGGATCCAGTTCTAGAGTACTTGGGAATACATTAAGTGTTCAGAGAATTTGTGTTTTTAGTAAAACTTGCTGGTAAAATCTGTGGACCCCTAGCTAAGTCACTTCTTGACCCTCAGTAATCCCAAAGACATCAGTGTTGGGTTAAAGGCAGCTTACAGCCAAAATCAAATCTGTGAAACATTGTCACTACATCATTTATATGTATTTTGTAGAGAGTTACTATGTACATTATATATTATATGTAATTATATATTTATATATAATAGCAAACCCTAGATCTGCACTATCCTTATTTCTTCACTAAAAGGCAGAAGCAGGCTTATCCTTATAATTGATGAGACATGTGCAATACTGTAATATTTTCAAAACCTACTAGATTGACAAAAATGCCTCCTTTAAGCCTTATGGGAAGGTATACAATGTTGTATAGAAGGCATGGAACCATTGCACAGTGCTAGTTCATGGCAAACCAAGAGCTCCAAGGCTTTTCAGGGAACTTTGTAGTGCTTTAACTTCTTAGATTGTCTGTTCTCCAGCTTCCTGTAATTAGTTAGATGAACATTTAAATATCTAGCACTTGCCCTGAGCTCCAGATGAGAGTATGCCCTGTGCAGTACAGTATTTCCAGCAACACATTAACTGTGACATGATTGTGTTGTGTTGCTGTACTCTGTCCTTTCCTCAGGTTCTGTCAAAGAAAGCAAGAGATGGAAAATTGATGCCGGAGGAGTACCAAGGAGGATCTTTTAGGTAAGATGTAAGTTCTTAATTATTAGTAGCATCAAGCAAGTAGAATAGGACTTACTTGCTCCATGTTAACCTTTTCCCATGTGTTTGTTGAAGACATTTTTAAAATAGAGGTTCAGTACCATGTACCTTAATTTAGATAGCAGGACATGAGAAAGTATTGTTCTTAGCAGTTAGACCTTCCTATCACAGCTAAAGGAGCCTGTTGGTTTTGAAATGAGCATTCTTTTTATTGGCTGTTAGCTGTCCTAAAATTTCATCCACATTCTTTTTTTTATTTACTTTATAAACAAGGTAGGTTTATAGACCTCAGCCATTTCCTTTCTTGTGATTATTATTATTTTTTTTCTTATGCTAAATAATCTCTGTGTTAACATATCCATGTCAATCTTACTCCCTGTAGATATTACAGTGCTTTCCAGACTGATGCTATTACAATATTACGATGCACCACGCACATGCTTGCCATTTCTTATGGGGCCTAGTTTGGCGTGTGGTTCTAAAAGTAGAATTCCTGGATTCAAAGCTTTGAAAGATTTTTCCAAAGAGTTTTCCAAAATGGCTGCATTGATTTTCACTTCTCTCGTTATTGTTTGGAGTCCCAGTGTTATGTGTTCTTGACAGAATTTTAATAGTAGGCTTCAAATTTGATCATTTCTTGGGATTTTGTGATCATGCCAGGGAATAGTGCTGGACACCTTTTTAATTTGTCAATTATTTGGTTGTCTGGTGGTTCATCAGATGAAGGCATTGTTAAAGTCTGGCATCTGTTCTGTGAAACCAATTGGTAGGCCTTAGCATGTGCATACTCATAGCCCCTGTAAGATGCATATACAGGTGGCTCCCAACCCCTCATCCTTGCCTTTGCTCTCCTGCTGATGTTTTAATGGAGAGAAACTCTGCAATGAATTTCTGTTTGCCAAAGGTTGCTATCTGTCCTGTTAGGAGCTCTGGTCTTTCTAGTGAAGCTCTCTCTCTTCTGGGTTGTCATGAGAGGCATTGCCATTCTCTTTTCTGAAATAGATTGCCATGTGCTATAAAGTAGAACTCAAGGATCTTTCTTTCCCATAAAAACATGAAATCAGCCCAGGGCTGTCACTGGAAGGTTTCTCCCCATAGCAAGGGGAAGGTGACATGGCTGTTTTATTCAGCTTCCATCTCAAGTTTTGCATTGTTTCTGGCTGTTACTCAGTTTGCACTGAAACCCAACTGTCAGATGTTTGTAAGAAGACCCTCCAGCTTTGTTCACACTCATGAGTATCTTTTCTGGCTCCACATATACCAACAAATTTTGGAGTCCATTTGATTTTCAAACATAGACACACGGCATATGCTTAGCTGAGATTTTGATTGGGATTCCTCATTAAATTTGGCAACTCAGCCACTGTCAAATATTTCTGGTTTTTTTTTTTTTTTTCATTTATTTTATACCTTTCTTCATTGTAGTCATAGATATTCTTTAAATCTCCTACATACCTAATATCTGTCTTTTGACATTATGCTAAATGATACTTCTTTCAGGTTTCATAGTTAAGTATTAATAACTTACATAAAATATAATTATCTTGACCTTTTACCTGGCAACATAAATTTACTTATTGAGTTTCTGTATAGAACTTTAGCTTTTCATCGTGAGTTCATCTGTAAACCCTAACAGCTGCGTTCCTTATCTTCACTAGTCACATCTTACATTTCCTTTCTGGCCGTATGTCACTGACGAGGACCTCCAGTTGAGTACTCACTGTTCGATAATAGTTGGGATATTTATAAGTATGCTGACAGACAAGTTCTTTGGCTTTGAGTAGCATAGCATAAGGCTCAGTAACAAAGTACAGATACGAATTCAGACCATGCCACCTTCAGCAGTGTTTTTCTCCCTTCTCCAGTGTTTCCAACTTGGGGATGTTTGGCATCGATGAGTTCACGGCAGTCATTAACCCGCCTCAGGCCTGTATCTTGGCAGTTGGGAGATTCCGCCCAGTGCTGAAGCTCACTGAGGATGAAGAGGGGAACCCCCAGCTTCGGCAGCACCAGCTTATAACTGTCACAATGTCAAGTGACAGCCGAGTGGTTGATGATGAACTAGCTACCAAGTTTCTTGAAACTTTCAAAGCAAACCTAGAGAATCCCCTGCGACTTGGGTAGCCTTCAGAGACCAGTCACTTGACTGGGTGTTCAGTATGGAGTAGATGAAGTGCATATTTATTTAAGGTGAAAGCTTTTGGCCTGAGCTGTCTTCCTCTCCCCTGTATGTTTACTGTAGAAATGTGTGATGGCAAACTGTGACTAATAAAGAACATCTGGTTAGTCAGATCCACTTTTAACCTCTGGTGCTGTACAGAAGGCATTAAACTAATGTAAATCACATCTTATGTTTGGTTCATTTGAAATTTGGAATAATTGTGAATGTATGATATTGTAAAATTTAAAAATATATATATAGAACTGTCCATTAATCGTATTGAAGTTATAATTGGGCTTCAAAGAGATGCCTGTCTATATTGGGTCCTCTTTTTTTTTTTTTTTTTTTTATAAGCAGTGCTCTTGATATACTTGAACAACTTAATATGTACAGTTAGTTTATTCTGGATTAGTACATAAGTACATTTTATTAGGGGTTGTGACAACATTATTAAACTTTTGTGTATATAAAGCCAGGTGTCTTAGCTATATGTGTTTCTAGTCTTACTTTTCACTTCTTTGACACTGTGAAGCTCTAAGAATACAATAGAAATGAAGACAGAGGAAAGAGTTGTTTGCTCAGAGACCTGACATTGTAAAGTTGGGGAAGCAGCTGGGTTTGTACCTGTAACCTCAGCATTTGAGAGACTCAGAAAGGAGGCCTGCTTTGAGGCTAGCTGGGCTGCACAGTGAGGCTCTGTCTTAGAGGAGGCCGGAGAGAGTGTTTTACTTGAAAAGCTGCAGTTGATCTCAACTTCAGCAGTGAGTACTTCACTTTCATGCTGAATTGGAATATATTGAAATAATTGTTTTCTCTTACCACACATTGTAAGTTTGTATTGTTTTAAATACAGTGTTGTTTGCTAAAGCATTGTAATCAACTTTGTATTGTACAAATCAAATATGAGGAAATAAAAAACTCCTAGTCTACTTTGATATGACATGCAAAATAGAAAAGTGGCAAATAAGCTCGCCACGGTGGTTCACACCTTAGTACTTGGGACACCGAAGCAGGATTCCCATGAGTTCAAGGATGGCCAGAGCTAGAGTGAGACCCTCTGTTTCACAAGAGAGAAGACCTAGGAAGGAGAACAGATGGGAAATAGTTCTCATTTAGTCCATCAGTTGGACCAAATTGTCCCTCATTATCAGTAATGTTAGAACTGCTTCTCTCGGTTGGCAGCTCTGGCAAGATAACGATATTTAAATGAGATGGTAATGAATGGTAATTTAATTCACCAGTTGCAGAAAGTTTCTCCTTAGTGTCAGTTGACATAAATCACCAGAAGAAAGACTCCATAGTACAAGTTGTATTGAGTATGACATGATGAACTATAGCCCTAACAAAAGAGCCTTCAAAAATAATTAGTGCCCCAGTATATCTCTTGTTAAGAAAATATTTAATTCAGTTGTTCAGTTTTAACAAGCCATTTTAAAATGGACTCTTCAAACTATTGTCAGATTAACTTAAAATTATTACCAAGTACCATTTTCAAATAGCTTTTATACTTGCATTATTTTCAAGGTCAATTTGACTGAAATGTTTTTATTATTGTGTGAGTATATGTATGTGCTTGGTTGTGTGCGTGTGGACACAAGTTCCCAGGTGTGTAAGGCAGAAAACAACCTTGGATTGCTGTGGATTCTTGCCTTCCACCTTGTTTGATACATGATCTCTTGTTCACTGCTGTGTACACCAGGTTAGCTCCTGATAATTTTCTTGTCTCTGTCTCCCATCTCCCTGTAAGAACAGGTAGGGTTATGGTCTTTCATGTGGGTTCTGGGGATCCAAATTCAGGTCATTAGGTTTGCATGACAAGTGCGTTTACCCACTGAACCCTCTCCTCAGCCCCCTTTTCTAATTTTGACACTGAGGACTGGAACATGAGACAGCCATAAATACTCATTACTTGTACTCTGTCTTCTGTGGGCCGGTATCACTAGCAATAGTGCCTCCATTTCCTGTGGATAGGAAGGAGGTTGATCCCTATCCAGCTTGGACTGGCAATTTCATCTGAAGCCATTTCAGTTCATGGGCAGCACAAACCTAGCTGCCTCTCATGGTTTCTTTAATAGTTAGGTAATAATCAGTGTAGACGATTTCCCCATTTGATCATAAAAAAAAAAAAATTTCTCTAGCATCTCTAATAATTAGATTCATGTAAGCAAATTGTCATTTATGGAAATAATCCTATCACAGAGATCAAGGAATAACCTTGATTTGAAGGAGTATGGGTACATGGTCTGAGCTATGTGAGTATCAGCAAGCCCTTCCTTCACCAAACTACTGTCTACAACAGGCAAATAGACTGTTTCTACCTTGCCACCTTTTTCCTACTTAAGCAAGGAAGGCAACCTAATCATGAATTAGGAGGGAAAAGCAACATTCATTTTAGTTACTGTTTAGCCATTAGTCATGAAAGTATTAATAAATATTTACCTCTCCTAGTCAAAGCTGGCTATTCTCCTTAACTACAGTTCCTACTTAGCTAAAAATAATAGTTTGTCCATTATTTTGTGTTGCATTAAAATTGACTGGATGCTGCTGGCCAGACTTGAGTGAAACATTGCCAAGTAATTTATAAATGCTCTTAAGAGTGTTCACATAATATCAAATGGAACTTCAGTTTTTCTTTTTTCTTTTTTTCTTTTCACCCTTTTTTGCACTTTGAACCTACCTTTACCAATAATCGTTTAAGCAAAATGCAAGTTCTGGAAAATAAGCCTTGTTTCTCTACTTTGTCTGAAAGGTAGGTGGTGCTATGAGTTCATATATTGTCATACAAATAGGAGAGAAATTATATGGCTTTCAGTCTCAGCTTTCAAAGAAATTCTGTTCCCGTGACAGGTTGCATCATGATGGGCTTGCAAAGTGAAGAAATAAATGAACTGTTAGATGCAGATTAACAGTCACACTTTAAACAAATGCTATGAATGGGAAACACTGGATTTTTAGGAGGGAGTAACAATACAGAATGACTTTAAAATTAATCTGGCCCTGATGCCAAGTGGGTTACAACAGAAGATGCTGGGCAGCAGGAAACAGCTGCAAGGTTTGTGCTAACTGAAGCATGACTGAATCTGGATCGGCATTACCTCAGAGATTTTAATGACGGACAAGGAAGTGTGTCCACCGTGTCGGGCTGCTGTGTGATTTATGAATGCAAGGTAGGCATACACTTTTGTGACAGTGACACGTGATAGGTGGAATTCCCCTTCCAGAACAGTTTCTGGAGGCTCACCATTGCCACATGACAAGGAGTGAGATGCTTATGTATGATACAGCAAGTAGTATGGTTTCAGGACACGTTTAAACTTATAAATGAAAAGAACAGTCGTCTGATAAAGTCATTTTGAATAGTTCTGCATGGTTATTTGCTTTTCTGGAATCTGCATTGGTTTTGGAAGGAGGCAATTGAAACAAAGTGGCTTATCTACTAAGTCATAGAACAATGAGGAGCCTCTTTAGTTAAAAATATCTTAGATATACATGTTTGGTGCCCACAGAGACCTAAAAAGGCCATCAGATAGCCTGTAGCTGGAGCTTCGAGCAGTTGTGAGCTGCCTGCCGTGTGAGTGCTGAGAACTGAATTTGGGACCTTCGCAAGAGCAGCTAACTACTGAGCAATTTCTCAAGTACCTTAATTGAAGTGGGCTAAAGTCTTATGCAGACGAACCTTGGGAAGTTACAGTTAGTTTATTTCTTTGATCATATAGTTTATTTTCACATTTTTTTAAGTTACTTCTCTGGTTTTCCAAAAAGTCTGAGCCACCTTTTTCTTTCTGAGAAAGTGAATGTTGTCAATGCTCCTTTTAAACTGCAGCACAGAGGACATAAATTTAAGGGAAATGTGAGTTCCTGTTAAAAGTTGAGAAAACGGACAATCAGTCAAGATTTTTACATCTAAATGTATTTAAATTTTTTTCTTTATGAGATTCATAGTTACTCCTGTCACAGACAAGTAGATCTTTAAAGATTTGGCTGTTGTGGCCAAATGCTATACATTAGTCGAGCCTTTGTAAAGCATAAACTGTATGAACACAAGGTTAAGTTTTTATTTGTATATTATGTTATACTTAAACGTTTTATAGGGTCTCACTATATGTAGCCCTGGCTATCCAGGAACTCACTCTGTTGGCCAGGCAGTGTTCAAACTCAGATCTCTGCCTCTGCCTCCCTAGTGCTGGGATTAAAGGTGTGCACCACCACCACCTGGCCCCCACTTAAACTTTCTGTCCATGGCTCCTCAGTCCACTTGCGAGAGAATGCTACTTAGCAGAAAGCTACAGGATGGAGCTTGGTAGATAATCACCCTTCCCAATGCCATAGCTTCTGCTCTGTGGGAACATCCGTTTCCAAGAATGCATTTAAGTCTGCATGCTTGTTCATCAGGAGGAGTATTTTACGCCTATGGTCATCCTAGCTTAAAATTACTAGGTTTTTGGCAGTAAGCTTATCCTGTTTCCTAATAATTCTTATCCATGGAGGGCGGGAAAGCTCCTCTGTGTGGCCGCTGCTTATCTTACATCGTCCCTTCAGTTCTGTGTGGGAGGTGTATCCTGCTCTATCATGTCCTCCTTCATAGTCTTAGATAACACATACAGACTTAGAGATGACAAGAGCTAAGCTCTGAGAGCTGCATCTGGGATCGAGCCTAGGTCCACGTGGTACAAAGCTTAAGCAATGTCACCCATGATGTTCCCAATTCGACATCGGCTGAGCTGGTTCTACTGAAGTTCTTCAGTGATGTCACTTCATGTACTTCCTGTATTAGCACTCTTAGCTCATATTTTCTTTGTAGTTCTGCATCCTGGTTAGATTGCACAGGAGGTACTAAGGAATTTTTTTTTAATGTTTCCATTAAAAATACATCTATGAAATACTAAAATTAAGTTTCTTGACATAATCCCAATGACAACTTTAATAAAACTGAAGCTTAAAACATTTAAGGTGGTGGTTCTCAATCTTCCTCATGCTGCGACCCTTTAATACAGTTCCTTAGGCAGTGATGACCCCCCAACCATGAAGTTACTTCATTGCTATTTAATAACTGTACTCTTGCTACTGTTATGAATCATAATGTAAATATCTGATATGCAGGATATCAGAATTGTGGTCCCCAAAGGGTTCGTGACCCACAGTTTAAGAACCATTGATGTAGGGCTTATTGCCTCTAGAGATAAAAATATATCAATGAGCCGATGGCACTTGTGGGTAGTCCCAGCTACAGAGGATCCAGATGCAGGAAGATCTCCGGAGTGCACATATTAGAGACCAACCTGGGCAACAAGATGAGAGTAACAACAAAAGAACTCATCCAGGCATAAGAGCACGCAGCCCTTGGGAAGAGGCGGCAAGAGGATCATGACTTGAAGCCCAATCTGGGTCCCACAGTATGTACCATCCTGTTTTGTCTCCAGAAGGAAAAGTAATTAAAAACATAAATTTAATAAGGAACATTTTAGTTTTGAATTCTAGTCCATGTTCAGAACTCAGAAATCGTTACCTTAGTTTCAATCCCAGTTGCTCCTGTCTTCTACATGAATAACTATATCAGCCTCTAGTCTTAGTCAAGGGTTAATAGTGGATAACAGAGTTCATTGACTTACCCAGACCAGATCTGTCCATAGCCACCAAATAAGTAAGCAATCCTCCAGGACACAGATGAGGGCAGGAGGCCTGGAGCACATGGTATGTGTATTGGGCAGAGCGGTAGTGGGTGATTACCAGGCCAAGCAGAGTTGCCTTTCAGGGCTTTATAGAACCAGCATCACTTTCCTAATGCAGCAGCTGGATCCTGCAGTCATCCTTCTGCTGTCTTCCACTGAAGTTTAGCCTCATGTTTATTGTAAAGGAGAAATGACAGATAATACACTTGAGAATTGTAAAGCAAGCTGAATTTAAGGGTAAATTTAAGGCTGAGTGGCTGAGAAGTTGATACAGAGAAGTGAAATGTCATTAATTTGGAGTAAGATATAATGGTAAAACGAAAGTGAATCTATCACATTATAGATGTGATGGTTAGTTTTCTCAACTTGAAATGGTCTAGAATTATCTGAGAAGGGAGTCTCAATGAGGGATTGTTCAGATTTGGTAGCCCCGTCGTTATGCCTTCGAGGGATTTTTGTAGTTGGTTCACTGAAGTGGGAAGACCTCTAAACCCAACCTTTCATGAGCTAGGTCCTAAACCGAGTGAAAAAAGAGCAAATGAGCACTATCGTGCATTAGTTCCTCACACTGCTCTTGACTGTGGATATCACCTCTTGTGGTTTGAATAAGAATGGCCCCATAGGCTAATATATTTGGATGCTTTGTCACCAGGGAGTGGAACTCTCTGAAAAAGTTATAAGGATTAGGAAATGTGGCCTTGTTGGGACAAGTGTGTCACTGGGGATAGGCTTTAAGGGTTCAGAAGTCCATGCCAGGTTCAGCATCACATTCTCTCTGCCTATAGATCAGCTATTGCTCCGTGGCTGCCTGTTGCATACCACCTACTACCACCATTGATGATAATGAACTAAACCTTTAGAACTGTAAACAAGCCCTCAGTTAAATGCTTTCTCTCGAAGAGTTGCCTTGGTCATGGTGTCTCTTTTTAGCAATAGAATACTAAGACATTATCTGACCAGCTTTTCCTAGCCCCTTCTGATGTATCTATCATCCCTGCAATACTGGATATAACCTGGGATCATGAGCAAAGTAACATTTTTCTTCCTTAAATCATTTTGGTCAGAGTATTTTATTATAGCAACAGGAAAAAAATAAGGCAGCCTACTATTGGGGGAGGGGCATGACAAATGTCATTTGTTTCAATATAGTAAATGATCTGACATTTGTCAAATGATGAGTAAAATTTGAATGGTAAAAGATATTCTTCATTCAGCATCTGTGAACATCTATGTGCTTGGCTAAACCCCTTAACTACAGCCAGTTTAAACGGTAAGCTGTATTTTTGGAGACAGTTTGGCAGGTTCTGTAATCAGAGCGCTGTGCAACTAAGGAGATTTTATAGGGGAGGTAACATTTGAGGCAGATTAATTACTGGTTACAATAACCCTCTCCCTCCCCCACTTTTCTTGTTTCTCTAACTTCAGTAACCAAATATACCAGTTTGTTTTCCAAGACCTTGTCTTAGTACCTGTTCAATAACTTAAATTCCAGAGGGAAAAAGTCTTATGCCATACCAGTTACAATGAAAATATTCTTGGCCAGGTCAGAAGCGTAAAGAAAAGTAGATTCATTTAGGAATAAGCTTTCCTCCTTCTTGGTTTAACTGAAATGTGTTTTTAGTTTCTTTATGCTCCTGCCTCTTCTCCAACCTCTAAATTGTTTAGGGAAAAATATGTATATGTATATCTTAACCTTTGCCTAACTCATATGTATATGTGTATGTATATGTATATGTATTATGTTATTGTGTGTGTGTGTGTGTGTGTGTGTGTGTGTGTGTGTGTGTGTGTATATATATATACACACACACATATATGAATGTCCATTCCTATTGTTTTCATGAGACAATCTGTTAAAACTTTTGTAGGTTTGTGTGTGTGTGTGTGTGTGTGTGTGTGTGTGTGTGTGTATGTGTGTGGTGTTTTGTTTTGCTTGTTTTGGGGGCAGGGTATTTGTTTTTTGAAACCAAATCACTAAGTAGCCCAGCCTGTCTTCCTCCTCCTGGGGTCACAGTAACACCCAGCTTATATTTGTTTTCAAGCAGTCATAATTATTAGATTTTCATATCTGAGCAAATCTGTCTAGTCAAGTAAAAATTAAGGTTTTTTTTTTTTTTAACATTTATTAATTCAAGAGATGGGGCACATGCAAGCCATGGCATTTGAATGGAGGTCAGAGGACAACTTTGAGGAGTCAGTTCTCTCCTCCCACCATGTGGGTCCCAGGGATGAAACTCAGTCTTTCAGCTTAGTGCTGATTGACTCTACCTGCGAGCCACAGACTGTCAAGTTTTAGGTCTAGCCTTAGCTATCATTAGTGTTAAATGTTATGTTCTTTAATGCTAAATGTTATGTCGGGGTTGTGTCAGAATGAACTTTACCTTGTGAAGGCCAAGTTTATGCACTTTGCTCAGGTTAACATGGTTACACCTCGCAAGATGACTGCACTTCATAATGAAGTTAGTATGTTATTCATGGGTGCTTCATTGGGACACCGTGAAATGCAATGATCCTTAGTAATGCAATGAGAATGTGTTTTGTCTTATTAAATAGTAAAATAAATATCACGATGCATTCCAGGCTTTTATGGTTTTCTACAACTTCAGAAGGTTGAGAACAGGTTTTAAATTGTGTGGCTGTGCCTGTTTCTGAAAGCAAGCTGCAATCCTTTTAAACACTGTACACTTAGCACCCTACCTCCTTTTTCTCCAGAGGCAGACTAAGTCATCATTACTGTGGCCTGGAGATTCATGAGCCTATGAACTGGGAGAAGCAGAAACTCAGTATTGGGGGAGGGTGACATGGCTTTGGGGTACTACTTTTCTCATTTCCCAAGAGAATCACCACAGCTTTAGGAAATGTTGAGTGGGATAGTTTTCTAAAAGTCAAGTACCATTTGGGGGCATTACAGGAGTTTTTGTCTTCCAAGCATGTAGTTCTATATGATTTTTTTTTTAGCTCTCTAGTTGCTTAGTTCTTCTTAAGTAGAATCAGATTTCTTCACTGTCCTGTGCTATTTTTTAAGATATGTTTATTTATTATTTATACAGTGTTCTGCCTGCATGTATGCCTGCAGGCCACAAGGGGGCATCAGATCTCATTATAGATGGTTATGCGCCACCATGTGGTTGCTGAGACTTGAACTCAGGACCTCTGGAAGAGCAGTCAATGCTCTTAACCTCTGGGCCATCTCTCCAGTCCCATGTGCTAGTTTTAAAATACAGCAGTTTAGTACTGACTTATTGAGCTCATAGCATTGCTGCAAACACTATGTATATACTGTTGACTCCTAAGACCTCACCACAGCCTGTAACATAGGTGTTACCTATCATTAGCATGCCATGGAAGGGAAGTAACTTGTTCAAGGTGACACAGATTACAACAGCTCATTGCCTGGCCCTAGAGGCTCATAACAGGTTCCTCTTTAAAGCATAGAGTTATTAGAAAATGTGGGGGTTTAGACTAACATGTGAACAAGACTTTTTATAAGTTGGGGCATGCTTCCCTCTTGTTAAGGTGGAAACAGCGTGTTAATTTTCCCAGTAGCATCTCTTGTGGAAATCTCTGGATTTTATATTTATGAATGGTTTGTTTCTTTAACACTCTGTTAATTCAAAGGGATATAGGTGGTATAGGTTAAAACTGTCAAGTGTGCAGGATAGCCTAGTGGGTAAGAACACTTTCTTTTCCTGCAGAAGTTGCAAGTTTGGTTTCCAGTACCCCCATGACGGCTTCAACCATCTATAATTCCAGTTCCAGGGGATCTGATTTCCTCTTCTAGCATTTAAAGTACACATAATAGCATATAATACAGATAAACAAATGTGTATATTCACCTGAGGCGAAACACTCATGTTTTGTTTTAAAAATATTTACTAAGTTTAGAGTCAAACAGGAGAGCATTATCTCTGTTTAGGAGATAAATTGCTGGGTAGTCACCGAAGTTTTTCCTTTTATTTTTGTTTTTATTTTTGCTCAGGGATATCATGGTACAGAAAAAGAGCTATAACATTTAAAAACTAAGCCAGGCATTGTGTAGACACCTCAGCACTTGGGAGGCAGAGATAGGTGGAACTCTGTAAGTTGGAGACCAACCTAACCTATATAGTGAGTTCCAGGCCAGCAAGGGCTATACAGTAAAATTCTGTATCAAAAAATAGTAATAATAATAAATAATAATATTCAATAAATATCATTGTTGTTGAAAGTATACATACTTTCTATACAAATATCAGACCTTTATAGATAGAAATATGTCGCCGGGCGGCGGTGGTGCACACTTTTAATCCCAGCACTTGGGAGGCAGAGGCAGGCGGATTTCTGAGTTCGAGGCCAGCCTGGTCTACAGAGTGAGTTCCAGGACAGCCGGGCTACACAGAGAAACCTTGTCTCGAAAAACCAAAAAAAAGAAAAAAAGAAATATGTCTCCATTTTCCTCAGATTGTGTTGCATAAGCACAAGGCTCACTCCTTGCAGATTCCAGGCCACTTAGGTTGTTCGACTACCCCACCCCAGGACTCCTCATTTGTCAGGTGACCTTCAACAATCATTCCTTTTCTAAGGACTGGGAGACTTTTCTTAGGGCGAATCTTCCCAGAGATTAAATACGTGTGTGTGTGTGTGTGTGTGTGTGTGTGTGTGTGTGTGTGTGTGTTAAAACACTATTTGCTAAGGTGGATACATACTGTGTATTCCAAAATTTCTAAGGCTGATTTTTCTTTACTGGTGATTTAATATGTGGATATTTAAAGTGGTAACATCAATTTATATTTTCCCAGGAGGCCAGAAAAGACTATCTGTAATATTATTTTAAAAGTTTGACAGCAGACTCCTTTTTATCTATAGCATTTTTTTTTAATTTTTATTTTCAGCAAATCAAAAAATTTAAAAAGCATTCAAACAGAATAAAATGAAAAGAAACAAACAAGCAAAATACCAAGGGTCAGATATACTTATACAAGAATTCTATAGAGCCTTCAAACAAGCAATACTTTTTGAGTTATGTTTAAAAAAATTCAGAACCACATCCCTAGTCATCAGGGAAATGCAAATGAAAACAACACTGAGATTCCACCTCACACCAGTCAGATTGGCTAAGATCCAAAACACAGGTGACAGCAGATGTTGGCGAGGATGTGGAGAAAGAGGAACACTCCTCCATTGTTGGTGGGATTGCAAGCTGGTACAACCACTATGGAAAGCAGTCTGGCGATACCTCAGAAAATTGAACATGGTGTTACCTGAGGACCCAGCTATACCCCTCCTGGGTATATACCCAGAAGATATTTCAACATGCAACAGGGCCACATGCTCCACTATGTTTATAGCGGCCTTATTCATAATATCCAGAAGCTGGAAAGAACCCAGATGTCCTTCAACAGAAGAATGGATACAGAAAATGTGGTACATTTACACAATGGAGTACTACTCAGCCATTAAAAATAATGAGCTCATGAAATTCTTAGACAAATGGATGGAGCTAGAAAATATCATCCTGAGTGAGATGACCCAATCACAAAAGAACACACATGGTATGCACTCACTGATAAGCGGATATTAGCCCCAAAACACACAATACCTAAGATGCAACGCATAAACCTCATGAAACTCAAGAAGAAGGAGGAAGACCAAAGTGAGGGTGCTTTTGTCCTTTTTAGAACGAGTATCAAAAGATTCAACCAGAGCTCCCAGGATCTAAACCTCCAGCCTGAGAACAGACAGGGGCAAGTGTCCTCTGAGAGGCTCTAACCAGCAGCTGACTCAGACAGATACAGACATCCAGAGCCAAACAGTGGATGGAGCTTGAGGACTCTTAAAGAAGAATAGGCGGAAGGATTGTGGGCCCTAAGGAGATAGGAACTGCACAGGAAGATCAACAGAGTAAACCAACCTGAACCCTTGGAGCTCTCAGAGACTGAATCACCAACTGTGGAGCATACCTAGTCTACACAGATCTAGCTCCATGGGCTGGACCTAGGCCTCCCTGCACATATGTTGTAAATGTGCAGCTTGGTTTTCATGTAGGTCTCAAACATCTGGAGTGGGGGCTATCCCAAAACATGCAGCCTGTATATGGAGTATCGGTCTTCTAAAAAAAAAAAAAAAAACAGTTGTTCAGTTATTCATGGAATATTATTTTTTTATATCTCTTGTATTCAGTTTTCAACTACTTCATTGAGAATTTTTATATGTATGTTCATGAGGGATACTGGACTATAATTTATATATTTTTGTTGGGTTTACACTTGATTTCACTATTTCAATATTATTTGCTTTGT
This sequence comes from Mastomys natalensis, assembly GCA_021653895.1. Classification (NCBI taxonomy): domain Eukaryota; kingdom Metazoa; phylum Chordata; class Mammalia; order Rodentia; family Muridae; genus Mastomys; species Mastomys natalensis. Next base: position 612,204 of record JAJTUV010000205.1, read on the forward strand.
GAAGGAGCTTATTGTGGTTCTGAATTTTTTTTTTTAATAAATGAAAATGTTTGCTTTTACTTTCTTTAGTCAAAGAATGACTTTTAAATCAGTGGTTTCTGCCTTAATGCTCAGATAGTAGCAAGCTATCCTGCAGATGTGTGTGTGTGTGTGTGTGTGTGTGTGTGTGTGTGTGTGTATACTTAAACATGCACATGCTAAGGCCAGAGGCCACCCTCGGACAGCTTTCATTGCTCTCCACTATACTTTTTTGAGACAGGGTCACTCACTGACCCTGGAATTCTTGCTGTTTTAACTGCAGTGTTTGCCCAGAGAACTCTAAGGGAGACTGTCACTTCCCCCAAGACCCCACCCAGTGCCAGAGTAACAGTCTTGCACACTGCACCTGGACTTTACTGCAGTGCTGTGATATGAAGGCAGGTCCTCATGCTTGCAGTCAGCAATTACCCACTGAGATTTCTCCTCAGCTTCTGTCAGAGGAGGGAGGGGAGGGAGAGGAGAAGGAGAAGGAGGAGGAGGAGGAGGAGAGAGGAAGAGGAAGAGGAGGAAAAGGAGGAGTAGGAGGAAAAGGATAAGGATAAGGATGGCCAGATCACAAAGGAGAGAGTAAGAAGAAAAAGATGAATAATGCTCATCAGAATTATTGAACAAACAATGTTTCTGTTACTCTGACGATATTGTAAACAGCTGAGTAGGCATGTAGACAAGGACTAAGAGTGATGTGGACAGCCAGTAACTGATTAGTGGCAGCACTATTTAAAAACAAATGCTTGCTTGCACTCTTCTTCCTCCACTGCAAGAAACGCTCTGTAGTTATTGTTGGTTATTGGCATTTGCGTGAAGTTATCAAACAAGACAGGAATTTCACAGGATTTTAAAGTTTCTATACTTCTTTGCCTAGTGATTATATTTTATTTTACCCTTAAAAATAATTTCAAATCACAAGCAATAGGGATTTTTAAATAAATGTGGGGACTGATGGCTCAGTAATTAAGAGTGCACACTGCTCTTTCAGAAGACCTGAGTACACTTCCAACCATCCACACTGGGCAGCTCACAACCACCCATGTCTCCAGCTCCAGTGAATCTGATGCTGTTTCCTGGCCTCAAAGGTCACCCACACTCATGTGAATGTACTTCCACAGACATACAAACATATGCATACAAATTAAAAATTTTTTTAAAAAAATGAAAAAAATGTGTTGGAAATGCGGTACATACCTACACTCCTTCGGAAGGCAGGGAGTTCACTTTTCTGAACCATGAACCATGAGTTGAAGATTTGACTGATACTCAAACTCCTTTGTGGATCCTTCCACTCCACAGTCCTCCAGCAGCCAGCATCAATTTTCTAACAGCATAGGAACTCTAGAAATGGAAGGGTTAGGTTAGGATTGTGGTAGGGAAGTCACAGCAGCCGGGGCATGAAGTGCTTGTTCACGTTGCATCTTTGGTCAAGAAGTAATGGTGGATGCTCAGCTAACTTCCATCTCTGTGTTATCTCAGGACCCCAGGTCATGTATTGGTTCCACTAACAAATGCTGGCACATGCAGGAGAGGATATTCATAAGACTATGGCTCCAAGGCTATCATCTGTTAGGATTAACTATCCAGGGTTTTTTGTTTTGTTTTTTTTTTTTTTTTTTTTTATTTTATGGAGGATGTGGTCAGATCAAGCCAAAGCCATCCTTGCTTGACAGACAGCCTTAGTAAGAAGGACTGGATTAGCAGATTAAGTTGTCTACTTTAAGTCTTAAGGAAAACTTTTCCTTTTGATGTCATTGTTTCATGTTTTTCTCGATGGAGAGTTGAGGTGAAGGTGAAGGTCTAGAAGATAGAAGCAGCCCAGGCAGCCAGAGTCTTGTTTCTCTTCTTGGCTTAGAGGTCTGGGGCCAAGTATGTAGCAAGCAGCATTCTAGGGAAGAAAGATGCTGACAATATAATTTACAAATAGCAGAACAAGCAGCTCTCTTTATCATACATTTTACATAGGTCAACCTTACAGAGTATTTCCCTGACTTTACAGAACTCAAGTTCTGACTAAGCCCAACCAGGGTTGCATCTGCTGAGTGACTGTGAATCTTGGCAGGAACATCTGTTGGTGTTTTCCTTCACATGAAGCAAGAAAGACTGACAAAAAGAAAAAAAGAATTCTCTTTGCCAATGAGGAGAGTGCCCTTCTGAATTAGACAATGAAGACAGTTTCCATGAATGCTGGGCTATTTACAGTGGAATAGCTGTGGGTGCCATCTTCAAGTTTAAGCTACAGCTTTCTGTTGCCCCACCGTTTTCTTAAGTCTGAAGGCAATCAAACGTTTCAAGCCATGATGTGCTCCTCCATTGGCTCATTTCCATGTTATAGACATTTGGCTTCAAGCTCCCAACATGGCATCATTGGACGTATAACTGGGGAAATAAATGAGTATTAGCACACAAGTAAAGATTGTGATGTTGTGAAACCTCTCAAGAACAGAGGCAATACTAAATGATTGAAATATGAGCTTTGAATGTTTACTTTTGTATGATTTACTGAGTTCTAAATTCATATCATTTAACTTTTAGTAAAAATGTCATTTAACAATCGACTTCCCCATGGTGCTAACCTTTACCCATTTATCAGTGGTTCCTAATAGGGAAGGAAAAGCTCAGTGTTTGCTTCTGTGCTGTTTTCTTTAACATAAGGCGACTAGGGCCCTTACATCAGGGTAAGTCTGAGGTGAGACATAGAACTACCTTTCAAAACAAAAGCCAAATTCTGCAGAGAGTCTTGTGGGGCAACCACACTTAGGAATGGAGTCCTTGCAGCCAGGCCCACTCACCATAGTGCACTTAGAGGATTTGAGGGAGCAGCCCTGTTAGTGGCAGACTCTTTCTTCTTCTGGTCTTAGTGTTTGCATATACAGTGGAAAGGGATTGACCTGGAAAGGGTTCTGTATAGCAGGTCCCGGGACCCAGCTGCATGTTCTATTACAGTTGGCACAGGATGTGTTTGCTAGCATCACTATCATCCTACAGAAGTAAAAGTCAATCCAATTTCAGTTCCTAATGAGAAGTTAGGTACAGAAACCACCAAGGAAGCAGAACTGAATGTGAAGGGCTGTGGGCTGCTTAGCTGGAACCCGAGGCCTTCAGTTGAGGCTGGCTAGTGACTCAAGGGGGTAAAATTTTTTCTTTTTTAAAGCAGCATTCCACATTTTTATGTCATTGTTTAATAATGCTCAGGAGCAAAGCATGATTGGCTCTTGTGTTGGTGTGGATCTTGTTCACACAAAAAAGAACAGTGGCTTCCATAATTGTTTAAAATTAATACACGGCCATCTAAAGTTGGAAGATACAAAATCAGGATACTGTTTGCTTTTGCTTTTCTCGAGAGAGAATTTTCATTATGAAAATATTCAGAGAAAGGTACTTAGAGACTACCCTTTAGATAGTTTTCATTGTTGCTTAAAAAATTCTCTTGCATGGGGCTGGGCTTGATGGCTCATGCCTTTGGTTCTAGGATTTTCAAGGCAGAGACAGGTGGCTCTCTATTAGTTTGAGACAAATCTGGTGTGTATAGAAAGTTCAAGGGCAGCCAAGGTTACATAGTAAGACCCTGTCTCTAAAAAGAAAAAGTCTTGGATGTTTTCAGAAATGCGCATGCCACGTTAAACCTGTATTCAAAATACAAAATTCTGAGCTTGTCTATAAAATAGAAACTGGAGCCATGTGAGGAACAGGGCTATCAGCTAGCATGGGCATGTAGTCATGGGTTGGGAAAATTACTCAGTCTATAAAATGTAGTCTTGATTTTATTTCTCCAGCACTCACGCAAAAAAGCTGGGCATAGCTGTACACACACCTGGGATTCAGGAACTGGGGAATGGAAATAGGACGGTTCTGAGGGCTCACTGGCCAGTCAGCAGAGCTGAACTGAGTTTCAAGGTCAGTGAGATACTATCTCAAAAAGTAAGGTGGAGAGCCAGTCGTACAGGAGGCCAGCCAATGTTGACCTCTACCCACAAGTGCACCCCTCCCTACACACAAACAAAGCAGGCAGGGTGTGGCGGGGAGGGGGGGGTAGGACATGCCAAATAGTAACAAGACAGTAACAAGACAGAAACAGGGTAAGACTTCTTACCTGTGATACATCCTGGCTAATGAAGTCACTAATGAAACTTAACATGAATGAAATCTTTAAATTTCATTTAAATCCCTGAAAAGTCCACTATGAAGAGCATATGTAAGAGGAAAGACTCTCAGTCGCTGAGGAGCAGAGAGACCATCGTGCTATGAAATCTGATGAAGGGACCACACACCCCTAAATTCTGTTACTGTTAATTAATTTGACATTTATTTTTATTTATATGAATGTTAATTGTTAATTAGCATTTCTCACAGAAAATGAGGAAACTAAGAGCTAGAGGAACATATAAAAAGAGTACTTGGGGAAACCACTAGGATCCAGCTGCCAGCCTGAGTGATTGCCACATGGCCTATGAGAAGCCTTAAGCACTCAGATACCCTGAGCTCTGCCGTAGTTACAAATCACAGTGGGGTGTGCTTAGAGCATGGCTTGGAGTATGGGTGGTGTTTTGTTTTTTGTTTAATTTTTTTGTAATGAATTTCCATTTGAAAGCATCCCTAACTTGGTGACTGCAGGATCTGAAAGGGAAAATGGCATGGCCAACAACTCTTGGACATAAAGAAGATGTAGGAAGAAAAAGCTAGTGATTGTTTTATGAAGTTCCATTGAGTTCATGAGCTTAGGGAGCTGAATCTATGTCTTTTGGCTTCAGCTTCTCCAATTTAGAAATGGTGTAATATCCTGTGCAGCAATGCTAGATGCTATCATGGAACAGAGATCCCCTTGGCTATGGTGATCCTTGTACCATGTCTCCCATATCTTCCCTAGTGTCCTATGTGTGATCTGTTCCATATGTTGTACCGTCTACAAGGATCCGTTACAGTGGTCTCCATTATCTGGGTCCCTCATTCCATGACCTTGTACAAATGATCTTGTCCCAGGAAACTTCCAGGGTGGACACTGCCCTTTGACCTCCTGTAGATGACAGGAGAGAACTAGTGCAACTCTTACTGTTTTTCCTTGTGTCAGGGTCTCATAGAGCCCAGTCTGGCTTCAGACTCATGGTATAGACAAGATTGACCTGGATCTACTGAGTCTTCTGCCTTCTCTTCCCAGGTACTGGGATTTCAGGTGCACACCGCCAGACCAGGTAAGCATAGCTCTTTGGGAACTTGGAGGTCAGTGCTCTGTCTCCTGAGGATGTCGGATGACTCCATGAATTGGCATCAAGTTTCAACCAGTCTCCTCAGGCTCTTCCTGTGCTAGGCTGCTGTCATTGAGGTCAAGAAGCAGTGTAAGATGGTGCTAATAGGGACTCCCAATTGTGCTTTAGTCAACTTGACAGAGGTGCTTTGTCCTTTTCAGTCACAATACCAAGCATTCTAGTTTTCTTTCTGTTATTGTGATAAACACCCTGACCATACGCAACTTGGGGGAGGGAAAAATCTTATTTCAGCTCTACAGTTTCTAGTTCATCATGAAGAGAAGTCAGGACAGGAACTCAAGGCAGGAGCTGAAGCAGAAGCCATGGAGGAGAACTGCCCACTGGCCTATTCCTCATGTCTAGTTCAGCCTGCTTTCTTATACCATTCAGGACCCCACCTGTCTAGGGATGGTACTACTCTACCCACCAGTAGCTGGGTCCTCCCATGTCCCACATCAACCATTAACCAAGAAAATGCCCTATATGTGGGTCCATAGGACAGTGATGGAGGTTCCCTCTTCCCATATGACTGTAGTTTGTATCAAGTTGAAAATATTAACCAGCACATCACACTATGATAGAACTCTGGTGTTTCTTCCTTAGGCTGGCTCCTTTCTATTAAAGATAAACTTCAAATTTCTGTGGCCAACGAGTAAAGCCCTTCATGACCTGGCTTCAACACTTTCCTTAATTGTGCTCCTCTGCTGCACTCACATCAGCCCATCCACTGTTTTCACCTGTGCCCTAGCCCCAGGACTTCTACCTTTAGTTGCGGGTCAATTATAACCCCTTTTGGCTTTGGCTTGTTTTTTTTTCTGGTATTTTCTAGTAGGACCAGACACTCCTGCCTATACAACTAACTCTATGTTTACCTTTCTTTAGTGCACTTTTGCTATATTTAAGCATAACCTGTGTGCGTGTGTGTGTGTGTGTGTGTGTGTGTTACACAGGTGAGTGCACATATGCATACAGGGGCACATATTTGGATGTGGAGGTCAGAGATTAACATCCAATGTCTTTCTCAATTGCTTTTTATCATTTTTAGGCCACCTCTTTTTATTTAAACCTATCTCACTGGTAGGTTGACTGTCCTGTAAGCTCAGATCCACCTGCCTCCAGCTCCCATAGCATTCTGATTGCAGATGTGTGTTGCCATGCCTGGCTTTTATATGGGTTCTGGGATTCAGACCCAGGTCCTTGGGCTTGCATGGCAAGCACTTTACCAACTGAGCCATTTTCCCACCCTCACCAGCTCTCTTGAGTGCCATGTTGTGAGCTTCCAGAGAATGGATCGTGGTTCTTCATTTAGCATGTCCAGCGCCCAGTGAAAGGCCTAGAATGTGGTAGCTCCTGAACTGGGGTTTAAGTGAAATCTCTGACATTACTCAGAATTAAAATAAATAGCCAAGAACTGGGATGAGCATCGTCTTTAAACTCCACTCCAAAAGGAAGCAGAACGTTAAGAGTGCCCACTGGTCCATGACAGAGAAGATAGGCAAGAAAATGGGCCTCTTGCCTGTGATGGCTGAGTGCTGGGTATCTGACCAGGAGTGACTCAGCTGTGGTCATAGCTGTAACAAAGGACAAGCAGACAGGAAGTGCTCAAAGGAGACACTGTAGTCAAACTCAAACCGAGGGAGGGCTGCCTTCTGAGAGAAACCATGCCTTGCCTTGTGAATGCATCAGGTTCCTGCACAAATAAACCCAGGTAAAGAAGAGATTATCTGAGAAAAGAATCTGGATTTTTTTTGAAAGCTCAGATGTTAGGAGGGATAATTTGTAACATTTGGATTACAAAATAGAGTAAAAAATAAAAAATCAGTGGCACAGTAACAAAAAATGCACAGCTTGTTGTGCAGTGGTTTTTAGCTCAGGAAGTGTGGTGCTTCTGTCAGTACAATAGTATTTCTCTTAGTAGGATCAAAGAAAATGTTAATATCTGGAATTCCTTCTGCATTAGCAGCAGTACATGCCAATGCCTACCAGCGGACTGAGCTGGATCAAGCAGTACCGCCTTTCTGGTTTTCCCCCAAAGGTGGTGTTGACTTATAGGTCTGCTAGATTGCGTAACGGCAACCACAACCAGAGTTATACGGTGTTGTGCCTGCAACTCCACCCCGATGCCAAAGGATTAATGATGGAAATGCCTGAGGGCACAAGACAAAATGATACTGAGTATTGTTATCTTTATAAAACTCCTCAATGGTAATATGAGAGTGGCCAAGAAGTCCCATTCAGGATGTGGTCCCCAGCATAATAGACTCAGAGTCAGACAGAATTATAAGTTCCAGTCACTGCCCTTTCCAGGTGCCTGGCAAGTTACTTTCCATGTAGAGTTATGTTTGATCTACAGATTCGTTTTTTTTTTTTTTTTTTTAATATTTGTTTTACATATGAGTGTTCTGTCTGCATGTACACCTCCACGCCAGAAGAGGGCATCAGAACTGATTATACATAATTGTGAGCCACTATGTGGTTGTTGGGAATTGACCTCAGGACCTCTGGAAGAACAGTCTGTGTTATTAACAGCTGAGCCATCTCTCCAGCCCCCAGGTTTGCAGATTCTTAATGGACCTGGTTTTACAGTGAGCAAGGGTGTTGTTCTTCCTCCACCAAGATCCTGTTCTACTGGAATTCAGGCTCAGTTGAAAGGTCCTTGCTTCTAGGAGACTCAGGTTGGTGGTCAGGACGGTGGCTGTTTTGAGAACTCCCTGGAGACCAGTCTTTTCTCCCAGTTTAAGTGGGGTCCTCAGAGCACCTCAATACACAAACAGGCCAGGAGGTGACAAAACATCCCAAGCTGATCCCGTTATCTTTGAACCCAAGTCACTGCAGTCTGAATCATTTCTACACAGCGTTAGCATTTCACTATGATTCCCTTGTGCTCCAGATAATGGGAGGGAAGCTGCTACGGAGAGGGAAACTGTAGCCCTGGTCTAGGTTCACTGCAGTGAATGTTCTGTTGATAAACTGATTCTCACACTGCTCTCCTCCCTTCTAAGCATGTGAATGTCAAGAGCTTACTACTGGGATTTTCAAATTATCTTATGTACTTGGTGGTTAGACTCTCATTGGCCAGCTCCAGCAACATATGATAGGTCGTTACTGAGTCTGCCTTTTTCCTCATCTAAAATAATAGAAGTCATATCTACTGTAATATCTACTCCATGGAGTCACTGAGGACATTAAATGGGTCAATGCATAAAAAGTGCTTAAGTGTTACACAGTATCATTTTTAAGTCCTTTTGGCATCCACGTGTTCTCAGATTGTCAAACCTGCAGTTAGGTGCTGAGCCTGGAGATATAGCTAGAAGAGACATGATGGGTCAGTTGGCCAGCTGCTTGTTATTAAAAGACAAGAACGTACATGGAAAAGAGGTCTTTCCTCAAAGCCATTTAGCTGGTAGAAACAGAGGGGAAATAGCTCACATAGGCAAATTTCCATCTGCAGAAACCTTTCAGAGGTGTGATTGTAATTTTTATGGACAAGCTTCTTACTTCCTTAGTTACTCGAGCTTGCTTATGTTTTATCAATGACTATAAATTGAAAGTCTTTAAGGCTAACACACCTGTCATTCATGGTGGCTCATCCTACAATATCAGCACTTGAGAGGCCGAGACAAGAGGATTCTCAGAGTTCAAGTGCATGTGCTACATAGTGAGTTCTAGTCCAGCTTGAAATACATAGTGAATTCTAGACCAGCTTGGGCTACAGAATGAAATCCTTTCTCAAAGCAAAACAAAGCAAAGCAAAACAAAGCCTACAACTAGATATGCAAGCATTCAGGAGGGTAAAGTACACAGATCATGAGTTCAAATCCAACCTAGTCAATAGAGCAAGAGCAAAAGCCAACAGCAGCATTGTATTGCCAATCATGAATACCAAAGTAAATAAGAATTTCAAAGGGTAAAGTTTTAGATAACCAATGGATGGCACTGCCATGGTGTATAGGTCATGGACCTTTGAAAAGGTGGCTGGTAGCTGTGTAGTGACTCAGGGAAGCTTCCTAGGAGGAGCAGATATATTCACCATCTGAGCTAAAACAGTGAAAATAGAAAGATCTGAACCTGAGGATGCTGATCTGTTTGCAGAGGCTTGTTTCATCCTCAGCGTAAACTAGGCATGCTGGTACACACTTGTAACTCCAACACTGGGGAGGTGGAGGTGTGCTTAGAAGGATCAGTATTCAAGGTCATCCTTGACTACCTAGCAAGCTCAAGGCCAGTTGCCTGAACTAGACACTCTGTCGTAAAAAAAGAAAAAGACAATATTTTGGAGGCTTGGGGAGACAGCTTAGGAGTTAAGAGTACTTGCTGCTCTTGCAGAGGAGCCCATTGTGCACTCTCTTGGCAGTTCACAACCACATGTAGCACTAGTTCTAAGGAATCTAACAAAATCTTCTGCTCTCCTGGCTTCTGAGAGGCATCTTCATACTCATATGTGTACTCAACACAGCCACACATATATAAATTAAAAATTTTTAAAGTAAGATGGAATCTTGTAAAGAATTAAAAAAGAAAGAAAAAGAAAGGAAGATGGAAGGAGGGAGGGAAGGAAGTGAGGGAGGGAAGAAAGGAAAGAAAAGAAAGGAAAAAACCTCTCTATAGCAGGTTGTCTATTCAGAAGGTCAGTATGACAATGGTGCTGGTTTGACCAGCCAGGCAGTAATTTTCAGCCATGTTTCTATATCATCTGCACAAGGTCCCCACCCTCTGAGCTGCTAGACAAAGTTAAGCCTCATGGTCTCTGTTTGCTTCCTTCTCTTCTTCCCCTCTGTCCTCCTCTCCTTCTGAACTCCCTTGAACTCCTCAAATTAACTCGATCTCTATAAAACGTTTGGGGTGTGAAGTTTTGCTGTCTGGATCCCCAGGACAAAGAAGAAGGAATTCAACATAGCCCTTAGAGTAAAACCCATCCTCAGGTTCAAGTTTAGGCAGAGGAGAGCTGGGCCTTTATCTGAATAGCTACTGACCTTACTGGTGAGATGGCTCCCAGGTCAGGGACAGCTCCTCCTACTCAGAATGTATCTTGTTTTCTTTAGTGTGTTCCATCAAGGGTCTTTTCTGGGCTGTCTGGGTAGTTCAGTGGATAATGGTGCTTGTGATCTCTGAACCCACATCATGGAAGGAGAAAATCAGTGCCTGCAACAAGCACACAGATGCATACACACACACACACACACACACCACACACACACACACACACACACACACACACAGAAACACAGACACACACAATTTCTTTTCCTTTTTATAAGGGGTCTTTTCTTTCCCTTGACAATGTCTTCTTGGTTCTCAGGGAGTAGAAGTTATAAGATTTTAAAGATTTTTATCAACTAATTACCCTTTTTACATCACTGAACCTAGAGAGGCTGGGAAATAAGTGGTGTTTTCTTCCAGTTGGTCTGTCTGCCCCTTTCCTTCGAATTAGGATGTGGCTTTAAGCATTAATCGCCTCAGAAAGCATACAGAGATGCGGGTAAGTTAAAGAATCTGGGGTTTTCCCTTGATGTTTTAGACAGAGAGGAAGCCACTGCTATAAAAAGTGTGAAAAGTACCACCGTGAAGAATGTAGGGCGAATCTAATGCCAAGACCATTTTAGTGTTAGGTAAGTCCGCTGAGGGAATTCCCTCCCTTAAAAAAATAAAATGAAATGAATTACTAGAAACCACTGCTCTTGCTGTTTCTTCCAGTCCCTGGTCTCTGGGTGTTGTGAGGAGGGTGAAGTTGAAGGTGGATCCAGGAGACCACCACCCTTGTGTCTGATGGCGGCAAGAATGTGTACTACTTGGTACATGGTGCCTTTATAAAGAAGGACATCAAAAGGCTGTGACTGTTATGGGCCAAGACACTTGAATGCAAGGTGACAAAATAAAGACTGAGGAAGTACACTGCTATCTCACTAATGAAAGGTGATGTCCCAGATTTCACAGAGGGGGAAGGACCCAGCTTTGAAATTGTCTGCTATAGACATGAAACAACTTAACTATCCAGGTTATTCTAGAGCGTGACCTGTCACTCCAGCCCAAGGAACAGAGCTAGTGTAATCTTTTGGTCACCAAAATTCAAGGTACCTGTTTGATGAAAGAAGTCACCCAGCTTCTGACCTGGGCTAGAACCTAATTGTTACATTAATGGTTCTGAAATCCCTGTTGTCTCCTATGGTTTCTTGAGGTCCATTGAATGGAAATCTTGGCAACAGAAGCCTAAAACAAAGTTCAGTCTCCCCCTCAGTCTGTCCTAAGGGTAACTTTTGATCATGAGTTGCATCTATTCTTCCCCAGAGACTGTGTTAACCATCTGGTTGTTGTAAACTACACAGCATTATCCACATAAAGAAAGCTAGCTTACACTCTACTGTTGCCTGTTTTAGATCTGTGGCTTCTTTTATTGTCTTTGCTGTTAAACATAGCTTCCCTTTATTTTCCTCTTGCCATGGAAACCATAATAAATAAAAGAGAAGCGTGATTTAAAAAAGTCTCTAGCTGCAGATGCATGTGGCTTGTGACTTCAGTCAGTAAACATGTGCCTGCTTTGGTACCAGAGATGAGATATAACTCCTGGGGATTAAAAGTGAGGGAAGAGATAGAAAAATTGGAAGCACTGGTCAAGGAAAATAGGGGCGTCATGTCAGTGTCTTCAGGTTTCAGTTTCTAATACTTGGTGGTGTTTGTTCATAAGGTGTTGTGGTGTGTACACATGTAAGGTTTTTTTTTTTTTTTTTTATAGAAAACTGGGTTAAATCCAATGGAAGTTTGTGTTGTTGTTTGATTGGTTGAGTTTTTGGCTCTCCTTCATTTAATTTCTTTAGGGAGATTGTTTACAATTATGTTGGCATGGTGTCACACAGACTCATTCCAATGGAATCCAGCTAGGTGGTCCTAATGCTCTTGTCCCATCTGTGGACATGTGTTTTGATTTAAACAGTGTTTGGCTGGACCATAGTATGCTTCATTCCTATGGAAGATGTAATTTTCAGAGAAGACTTGGACTAGCATCATGCCACCTACAAAGCTACTCCTTTTAAACAGAAGATTTCCCACTTAATCCCCAAATATAAATTTTAAGATCCCACAAGTAGTTTATCCAATGTGGTTCTCCACCCTAGGTTTATAAACCTGCCTTGGTAAAGCATTAGCCATCCCCTCCCACCGCTCACCTCCTACCTCATCAGTCCCAGAGATGTAGAATGCCTTGGATGAATGAGGCTGTGGTGTGTTTGTGTGAGCGTGCATGTGCCTGTGTCCTGTGTGTGTGTGTGTGTGTGTGTGCAAGCATCTGTAAACACCACATATAATATTTGAAGTGTAACTATTGTTGAGAACTACTGAATTTAGAAAGTATGCTCTTTCAAAAGCAATATGCTTTAATGATGAATAAAAGATGAGCCTAAGGCTAGGAAGGAGAGAAGATACAGAAATAAAGACAGTCAAATAGTGCCTGTGTTCCCGGAGGCTTCTCTCCAAGCCTATGTCCAGCCCTTTCCTTATCTGATGGTGTCACTAGACTTTGCATAAACTTGAGTGCTTTAAATCTGTACAGCTCTGGGGATGAGAGATACCTCAGTTTATAAGTGTCCTCCTTGTAAACCTGGAAACTTGATCCCTAGAGCCAACATAAATAAGATGGACATGGTGGCGTATACTTGTAATCTTGAAAGTGGGGAGGAAGAGACAGGCAGACCCCAGTCTAGCATAATGAGTGAGATACAGGCCAATAGGAGGCTCGTCTCAAATATAAGGTGGACAACTCCTCAATAACAACAGTCTAAATTGACCTCTAGCCTCTACTGGTGAATACACAATGAGTAAACATATGAACATACACCACACACATACATCATACATATCACATACAGATGCACCAACAACCACTACCACCATCCATCACCACACACACACACACACACACACACACACACACACACACAGAGCACCAACTACCACCACCCAAAACAACCACCTACCATCATCATCAACAACAACCACCACCACCACCAACAACCAACAATAACCACCACTGACAACCAACAATAACCACCACCAACAAAAACAACCACCACTACTAGCCACCACTACCACCACGACAACCACCAATAACAACAAAACACTATAAAATAGCATTCATTTGGAAATCAGAGGCATGGAGAAAAGTTACCTGCAGGTTTAATAAATAATAACAAAAATAATAAATTACACATCAGACTGCCATTTTACTAGGTTAATGTTTTCATAAATTTCCATGTAAGGAACTGGTTCTTGGCTAGCACAACTTCAGCTGGACTGGCTAAGACTTTCTGAGGAGTGCTCAGCTTCTACAATAGGCACACACAGTGCTAATGACCCCTTGCCATGCCCTCCACACTGTCTAAGGCTTTGCTTACCTCATCCCTGAATATCTTTGTAAATGAGGAAATAGGCATAAACACTTGTCTACATTTTCTCAGCTAGAAAGCAGGAATTGGAGCTTGGGTCTGTGTTGCTCAAAGCCGTACTGCAAGTATAAAACTCTTGACTTCATGCCCTGCCCTCTGGAGTGAACCATACTGGAACAGTAAAGACCATTAGCTGACTGATAAAGTACCCACTTCAGGGAAATACCTAACACACATACAAGAATATGTACAGAAGACCAAATATTTTGGTAAATGTGCCAGAGGTGGCTGAGAGTTTTAGTAAAAATATATTAAGCAACTCTGAAAGAGGGCTAACTTTTGTTAAGTCTGGGTGGTTTTATTTACCTATCATACTGTGGGTTTGAAATATTTCATTGCTAATTATTCTTGAGTAATGGGACATAGAAGAAAGATGATAAGCTTCTTTGTATAATGAATTATTCAGGTGGTTTTAAATAAACTAGAGGGCAGATAATAGTTGATATGACCTCAACAGAGAGATAAGATGGAGAAAGGGGTGTTGTCTAATTAACTACAAAGGAGAAGGGAATATGAAAAATAATTAAATCACTGGCTCTCTGTGTTTCTGTGTTCTGTTGTATGTGTTTCCTCCAGTGTTCTTCCCAGTGTGACTCTTCTTGCTTAATGACTAGCCAGTAATACACTCAAGAAGAAAAGAAACATTAGTTTTTATGTTTGATGCTGATTTTTCCAGCAAAATATTAGTGTTCATGAATCACAGTCACTGCACTTCACAAACTCAAAGCCAAAGAGTTCAGATACCACCAACATTGACCTAGCTGTTTTTGTTGCTGTTGTTTAGGGGGTGTGTGCATGTTTGCACTTGAGTGAAGAAGAAGGAAATTAATGTTGGGTGTCTTCTTCCTTGATTGCTCTCCTCCTCCTCCTCCTTCTCTCTCATCATCATCATCATCATCATCATCATCATCGAGACAGCGTCTTTCACTGAACCTGGAGCTTGCAGATACAGGTAGACTGGCTAGCCAACAATTCCCAGGAATTCCTTCATCTTCAGCTCTCCAGCACTGGGTTACAGGTGCACACTGGCATACATGGATTTTTCTCATGAGTGCTGGGAATCTAGACTCAGTTCTTCATGCATACACAGAAAGTACTTTACTGGCTGAACCATCTTCCAACCCCATGTTGTTCAGTTTTTGAAAGAATCTCATAGGCTACCATGGTTATATGAAGAATCTTCTAGAAGACAGCAACTTCTGTTCAGTGGAAGGTGAATCCTGTTGACTTTATTCCCAACTTCAGCATGACCCCAAAGATTGTCCCTTGGTTTTGACTTGATTCATGAAGTCAGTAAGTGGCATTGTCTTTCTCATCTTGCACCTGAGCACAGTGGATGCCCCCTACCCAGCATTCATTGTGTGTACTATAAAAGGGGGAGCCATTTATCTTGTCATGTTCTTGCTGTCGGGCAGGAATGTATATATCTTGTTAGCAGGAGCTGTTGATTGTGGTGCACTTACGTCTATAAATAAGTCTTAACAGAAGAGGCTCAGCCAAATTTTTAATGAGACATTCCTCCCCTTCTACCAAGTTAAAGCAGCTACTATGACACTTTATCTCCAGTACAAGTGTCAATGGGAAGAGCAATTAATACAGTATTCATTTTTAAGAATTCAACACCATTCATACAAATGGAATCTTACTTTTTAGAAAAGTACATAACCAAGTAAATGAGAATGGGGGTATTCACAATTGTTAACTTTCTCTTAAAGGTAACATTTCATTTTTTTATTTCATTCCTCACTTTTTTATATGTGTTCAATTTATATATGTATATGTGTATATATGAATATATATGTGTGTAGATATGTAGATATATACATGTATAGATTATGCATGCATGTATGTATATATGCACAGATGCATGTATGCATATATGCACATATGCAGGTATCTACATTCTTTAGACATGTTCTCTGAACCTTAGAGGGGATGGTGTAAATATCTTGTCAAGGCCTGAACCCACAGCTCTCACTCATTCTTAGCATTTCGGGCACCCACGAGTCTCTGCATTCACCATTGTTCACTATAAAGAGGGGCATCTCTGATGAAGGCAGGGAGCAGCTTTAGTCTATGGGTATAAGCATAGATATTTAGAAGGCACTGTGAGACTATGCCAGCTTAATTAAGCAATGGTAATAAGTTCCCACCTGTGCCTACAACTTCCCTAGACCTGGAGTTGTTGACCAGACTTGCAATATCTGGCAGTCTTCCCTCCAAACATGGAGCAGGGCTCAAATTCAATCAGAGGCTATTGGTAATACCAACAACAGTCAAGCATAAAGGTCACAAAGTCACAAAGCACAAGTCACAAAGGTGGGTGGCATATCTTGCCTGGCGTTTTGACTTCCTGGTTTCTTGGGTTCATAGCTGAAGAAGACCAACATTGCCTGTTATCATGCTTTTTCTTCTCCAGCCAGCCACTCAGCTCCATACTGTGGTTCAAATGCTAGTCAGCAGGGAGGAAGTGCCTATCTCAGCTCTAGCCTGCTCTCTCTATGTCTTATGACCAACATGTATGGTACCATTCACTACAGGTTCTCCTCCAGGGGCCAACCAAGAAGACTGATAAGAGCTGCATTGTGGGCAGCCCTAGCACCTCCTGTGAAGGCATCTCCTGAGACTAGGAACTCGAGTTAACCCACTGTTCTTTCCAGCCTTAGAGGGGAACCCCTTTCAAGACAGCAGACTTTTTAATCAGCCTTTGTCTTGGTTACTCTGCTCTATCTTGCCATAGCTCGAATCCTCCCTCACTCCTTGTTTAAGCCTTTCTGCCCACAGTATTCACCTTCTTTATACTCACTTACCTATGTTCTAATATGCCCATATTAATTACCTTCCTATGCTTTGATCAAAAGCAACTTAAGGGGAAAAAAAGAGTCTATTTTGGCTCATATTTATTAGCCTTTTAAACTTTTGCCAAATTAAGATGAAATTTGCCCAATTAAGGTGAAAAAATATAGTTCCCTTGAATTTTATCACATTCCAGCACAGAATATTAATTCATCAAATAAAACTAAAAGTTTTATCCAAATGCTCCCCCTAGATGTTGGGATATGGTATGCTGAGTTATCACTTTTCTATATCAAATCATATACCATGTGGAGAAACAAGCATCCTGGCCCACTGACTGACCACAAGCACTTTCTCTTTTGCTGTTTGCAGGACCAGAAAGGGTAATCCAAATAAAAATGTGGGTTTTTTTTTTTTTTTGGTTTGTTTGTTTGCTTGTTTATTTATTAAGGTTTTGTTTTGGTTTGAGACAGTGTTTCTCTGTGTAGCCTGGCTGTCATGGAACTCACTCTGTAGACCAAGCTGGCCTCTAATTCAGAGATCTGCCTGTCTCTGCCTCCCCAGGGCTGGGGTTAAAGACAAGCACCACCACTGTCCATCTAAGAGTATCTATTTTTATATAGCAAACAAATTCATAGAAAATGTCATTAATAGTCACAATTTAAATTCTATGACAGACTTTTCCAAAAACCAGCATCACCTTTTCCATGATTCTCTTCTAACAATGAACTTGTTTTAAAGAATATATTAAGGCCAGGGAGTGTTGGTGCATGCTTTTAACCCCAGCACTCAGGAGGCAGATGGGCTCTCTGTTGAGTTCAAGACCAGCCTGGTCTACAGAGTGTGTTCCAGGTCAGCCAAAGCTATATAATGAGACACTGCCTCAGAAACACAACAAACAGAAAGGAAGGGACTTATCTTTGCGATATGCTTATAAAATCAAAGGTAGCTCTGTACAGCTTGGGGGCTGGAGCTTTCTAGCTGCCGAAACCTTGGTTTGTCCTGGCTCTCATCTCCTAAGGAAAAGTAAAATTGCCTCTGTTTCTTGGGATGTGACTCCTGAGTTTTCCTCTATAAATAGCATGATTCCTTTGTTGGGTTCACTAAAGGCAGAGTCTTGCAAAATGAGCTATTGCACCTATCAAGAGAAAAACATATAGTCCTTTGGGGGTTTCTAGTGGTTTGCCCGAGATAAGGCATCTGCTGAGTTCCAACAGTTCCAACCGCGTTAGCACTTAGAAGAGTGTTTTCTGTGTCTGGTAGAAAACCTAGAATTAAGTACTGTCTTCTGGGGAGGAGGTCCTGCGTGGGCTCTGATACTAACCAAGGAAGGCCTTCATATGCGTTATTATTTTTAGTTCTTGTTTTAAAAAAACATTGAAAAATTGTGTGTATGTGTCTGTGCATCAAGCTCAGGAGCAGTCCTTTCTCTCTCTCTCTCTCTCTCTCTCTCTCTCTCTCTCTCTTCTCCTTCTTCCTTCCTCCTCCTTTCTCCTCCTCTTCCTTCCTCCTCCTCCTCCTCCTCCTCTTCCTCTTCCTCCTCCTCCTGTATTTGAAAGACAGGGTATTTTACTGGGATCTGTAGTTTACTAATTAAGTTAGTTAGTCTGGCAGGCCACTGAGCCACAGGAATTCCCCATCTCCATCTTCTCAGTTCTTGGATCACAAGCATGTGCTGGATTTCTGTGTGACCTAGAATTAGAACTCAGGTCCTCTTGCTTGTGAATGGAGCATTTCACTGGCTCAGCCATCTTCCAAGTCTTAAAACCAGGAAAATAAATAACATAAAATCAGAAATAAGGGGTTAAGGTTTAGAAAGTTGGGCAGATGTGGAGCTGAGATTCAAAAGCTCACACTCTTCCTGAATCCACCAGACCCAGGATGCTATAGAGTACATCTTTAGTTTTCTGTTGGGAAAGCATATAAAGGACCTAATTAGCAAGGGTCTCATCCTGAGAAAAATTATAGAGAAAGTGATTTGTGGTGAAGGGAAAACTTTTTTGTTGTTTGTTTCTAGTGAAAATGTTATCTTTCTGCTTCACTTCTTGAGCCAGACAGAGATGTCTAACTAAGGTCTTTAGAATGTGAGGCCATGTCTGAAGTTCTGTTACTAAAATGTCCCACAGAAAATTTTCTTGATAGCTCACAGTTTAGGACTCTGATGAAATGATACCAAGACCTCATAATGCCTCTGCCTTCCACTTTTCTTCATCTGTTGCTTGATACTGAATTACAGAGCTGGTTCATGATGGGGAAAGATGGATGGGAACAAGACTGGGAGAAGGGAAATAGAGATCTGGGGCTAAGTTTCAGCCAATATCAAACTTGCAATAGACTAAGACTTACTTTCCAGTGTAGACGGCCAGAATCAAAGTTGAACTGGTCTCTGAAGGTAAACAGAGAGACATGGTTCACAGAGAGCAGAGAAAGCAAAGGAAATGAAAGTCCACGGTGTGAAAAAAGAAAGACTTCCTTTCTGTTGCCAACACACTCATCAGCTGCTAGAGCTCCAGAACAATGGATTGATAAACTCAGTTGGATTATTCTGTGATAGACCAGTAATGTCTGCTCTGGAAGAGGGAACAGTAAATATATGTATATATGCTGTATACTTGTAGCATATGACCGTGTGACCATGGCTAAATGTACAAGCTCAGCAGATGGTCTCAGTCTTTTATGGATGGTGACTATGGAAAAGTCACTTCCTCTTCAGTGTCTCATTTTATTCTGTTTGTAATTCTGCTGCAATTCCTGATTTGAATACTTGCCAGGAATGCCTTGGTAGCATCTGTGTTATGTAAGAATGTGGGCCAGATTTAAAGGCCATAGTTAGTTGGAGAACTTCTCTTTTACTGATAAAAATATGTAAGGTATTTTGAGTCTATGGTATTTTAGACAAAACTTAATGTGTTTTAAAGTGCTAGAGGCTCCAGTATACTTTCTGAACAGTGTGTATTCCATAAAAGTAGACTTCACCTAATCCTTCATGTCCCTAAGTTTTGCTTCTGTTTAAATCATGCGTACCATTTAATTAGTCAGGTCTGTGGTTATTTTGTCCATAGCTTCTGAAAATCCTCCCTTCAAGCTGGCAGTGAATTGTTCCTCTGTCTGAAATGCCTGATGCCTTCCTATGGGATTTAGGAGGAAAATATTTATGAGAAAATACCAGGTTTCCATTAGTAGTCATGTGATCATGGATCTGTCAAATTTGCTCTCATTTCTACTTCCCTACTTTTACTTTACTCGAAGAAGACCTTGTTCAGTTCTTAGAATCAGTTGAGCTTTCTACCAATTTGTCTTCTCTTATCTAGGAAATGGCTTGCCTCCTTTTCTCCACTGACTGGCATTTGAATGCTACCTCCTCTTCTCCACTGATGGGCATTTGAATGCTACAATTATGCTGGCCTTGTTTTGTAAAACTGGCTAATGACCGTCCTCCAGTTCTCAGCTTTAATGTCAGGGCCACGGGCAAACCTCTTGTAATCACCACACAAAGATGTTCCCTTTACCCTTATCTCTTTATTTACCATCAACAGTGCACCCCATTTCTTTTATACCATCTCCATTAGAGTGATAGTTGCATTTGCTTTCGTTTGCATGTTTTTAGTTTTCCACAATAGATTATGAAGTTCTATAGGGCTTGATCATGTTCAGTCTTCTTTGGCATGGAGTTTCAGACCCTTGGCACAGAGCCTGGTGTGTATATACTCAGAAGGTCACTCATTCAAGGATGAAGATTGTATGGCACTTAGAATTTAGAATGAACAAATTTTTTTCTTTTACAGAGATTTAAGAAAAGTCTGCTAGTTGATGTCTTTGGAAGAAGGATGTGAGTACAGGGGAAGCTAGCCACAGCCAAGAGTTCATCAGAGTCAATATAGTTTATCCTGGGAAAATTGGAAATCCTTGCTGGTAACCCTGTGCATACCCAAGCCAGAGTTGTGAACCTGCCAGCAACTGTCGGGCTTCTTGTTTCTGGCCACAGTTACCTTCTGCTGGAGAGGTCTTGGGTAGCGTGGTTTTCAGTTTGTGGTTGGAATCTGGGGGAAGTACCCCCATTATCAGTCTGGCTGGACTCCCCAGGCAGGAGGTTAGGAAACAGGAATTAAGTGTCAGCCCCTTGGAGTCGTTTCAATAGTTGTGGTTTCTGAGGAAGAACTCCTTTCCCAGAGCCAGCTTCAGAAGAAGAGAGAGAGGTCAGGGCCTTGTTAACGTAACTTTGCTCTTAGACCAGACACGGCATCATTTTCATGTGTGTATATGCGGCTTTTTCTATGTGCCAACTATCTGGGCATTTCCAAAGCTCAAAATCCTCTGGAAACATGTGTAACCCCACCCTCTCAGTTTTTGGAAGGACACTGAGGCCCTGAGAAATTTGGCTTGTCCAGTGTTGCACAACTTGTTAATGGAAGAGTTGGACTTACAAAGAACTCAGCTTTCTGCCCCTACCATATTGTTTTAAGGGCTCATTTGAAAACAAAGCTTCTGCTTCTATTTTATTTGTAGACAAGGATTCAGAGTTTTTGTTTTAGGTGTTCTGGGTTCTATGAGATTAGAAGGTTCATTCTTTCTTCCCTTCCAAAAGGCCACTGTCATCAGCAGTCACAGCTCCAGATGAAAGCCCAACTTGGTTCCCTGACCTTACCGGAACCCTGTATCACCCCTGTGTGGTTTCTTTGATGTCATTTTAGACTTATCAACAACCAGATAGCTGCTGGGGTTCCTCCTTGTATCTGACCATTGTGACCCTGCCACAGCCACCTGACAAGTTCGTCTTTGACTCCAGACTCATTTCCTGACCTGAGTCTTGCTTATTAAAAGTACACATTAGTCATGATTAATACTTGGATATAAGCTAACCCATTGCAGTGTTTCCAAAATGTTTGCTTGTTGGAAGAAGACCCCCTTAACTCTCCAAGGAAATACATACACCCAGGATGATTTCTCTAGCTTGTCTGCCTCCTCTTCCTGGAAATTCTGAGAAGTCTGGCTGGCTATCTAACAGAGCAGGGAATCTTACCTTTTTCCACTTATGACATCTTTTGTCCCAAGTAAATTTTATGTAAGCTCCTGTGTATGGGTATATAAAATAGGTACATAATTTATTTACTGACAATAAGTTATAAAGAAATACATTTTAAAAGCAATTATTTGATATGAATGTAATTTTACCTTCATTAAAAGTAAAAAATTTACATGCTATTGAGATGAGCATGCTGGTTTATTTTTGCATAAAGAAAGACATCTTGGCTGAATATTTGATAATGCAGAACACAGAGCACCTTCAACATTTTTCAGAGTTGATTGATATTTTGATTGTATAATCACAGATGCTGAGAAGGATGCTCCATGAACATATAAACTGGCAGAAAAATACCTAGTCATTTTTGAAATTGTTGGAAATCCTATCCTAATCCCAACCAAAATTATTTTAAGGATTTCTTTTTTTATAAAATGAATCTCAAGTCTGAGATTCAAATGGAAATTCTTAAGAAGCCAAACATTCAAATTAAATATGAATCTGACATTATGTGCTGAGGAATAATGGTGGGACAATGTGAAGTCTTTGTTTTTCATAATTAAACATTTACATTTCTATAAGAATGAAAAATAGTACCAGGAGAAGCCTGCAGTTCATCATATACAACAGTCTTGAATCTGTGCCAGAGCTTTGCAGGCTGTAGCTGTTGGCATTTTGTGATGTGATGGCCCTACACGCTATATGGTGTGCAAGCTGTGTGTTCAGAACCGAGAGAAGCACAGGATACACCATTTGTCAGCATTGTGGGTCCACAGTGTTTCCTATATGTATCCTATATTGCCAAGGGCAATAGGATCCTGGGTATTTTTATTTCCTAAGCTCTGTGTCATTTGGGTGTTCTGGAAGACAGGCACCAGAGGATCTGTCTTTGGTAACTCAGTCATTGTGATTGTCCAGCCTAGGCTTACGTAATATTTTTAGGTCACTCTTGGAATGCCCCTCTGCAGCTGAAAAAACTCCCTAGAGTCAGAAGTTCATTTCCTAATGTGATTGGATATGTTTAAGAAGGCCCCGTGGTTATCTGCAGGGCACCATTCAGAAATCACATAGAAGGCAAGTGGAAGGCAAGTTCTTTGAGATCTGGTTGGTATCTACATCAGTAAACTTCCAGCCATAGTCCCAGCAACATCATTTCAGATAAACCTGTTCCATTTCATGCTCAGGGACTGCTCTGTGTGTTCTGTTGTTTGTTCATTTGTTGTTGTTTTTATTTCAGTGGCCTTGTGATAGGTGTTAATTGGAATTCTTCACTAAATTCTGTTGACAATGTTTCCCTAACAACCAAACCTCACAACAGATAGGCTCCAGAAGAGTACAAGGCATTCCCTCCTCTGAAAAGTGAGATGTGATCCACTGAAGAAGTGTTCAATGCACTCCTCAAGGAATACCGCTGTAGAGCTGCTCACTACCTTCATGGGGTTGTGAAGACAGAGTATGTTCCACGCTGCATTCAAATTCAAGGGTCATACACATGGCCTGGTTGATGTGAAAGCTGAGAGCATGCCAGGTTCATCACTGGAAATCACAGAGAGTGGTTTCGGTCTTGAACAGACAAATGTAGATCCTGGAGAGTATTTTACACGTTCATTCTGAATCACCAAGAGACCAATTTACCAGTGGGGAAAGTCACTGAAGAATCAGCCCAGAGAAAAGAGTATCTGGGGGTCAGAAGAGTCAACTGGAGGAAACACAGACAAGAATCTGGGGTCAGTTAAGCAAAGAATCTGACTGATCTTGCTGAATAGCATCCTCCTCATATACAAGGTACCAGCATCAAACTAGTGACCTTTACTTTGTTAGATCTTGAAAATTAAATTTTTGGTGGATTTGATGAGAGAAGGTATCCATCTGTTTACATTTAACATGATGTTTTGACTGTCTTTATGTCCTCTTCAATCAAGATATGAATTTTCTCTCTCCTTTTATACTACTTACATTTAAATTTCTTCTTCTTCTTCCTTCTTCTTCTTCTTCTTCTTCTTCTTCTTCTTCTTCTTCTTCTTCTTCTTCTTCTTCTTCTTCTCCTTCTCCTTCTCTTCCTTCTCCTTCTCCTCCTCCTCCTCCTCCTTTCTTTTTTTTTTTTTTTTTTTTTTTTTTTTTGGTCAGGAACTAAGGAAGGCATAGAACTCAGCTATCTGATGTAGAGAAAGTCCCATATCACCTTTCAGATGCTTTTCCCTGCCTACATGGTGAAAAGAAGATAAAATTCATGGCACATACATTGTCTGCTTTCAATGCCATTTCTCTAAGGAACTTGGAGTCTCAATTTAGTGGCAAAGGTGTATTGTTCCTTTGCTGGCCAAAGTTTAAGGCACAGAAATGAACAGAGAGTACCTTAAACTTTGTTTTCTTCAGAGGATTGCAGAGTAAAAATTAGCAAAGGGTCACTCTGTAAACGTGGTCAACAGCCTATGGCTAGAAAGGTCACAGGTCTTAAGGGGCATATACTTCTGATGCTTTATTAAGGAGACATCTCATCAAATTCTCTTCGAAATGTGTATGCTTACACCCATACACTAATGCTGCTTTCAGCAAGCATCAAAGAAGCTGCTGCCACCCCCAGTGGACAGAAGTTAATTCAGAGACCCATAACTGGATAAAGTGCTGAGAATAAGTAACTGTTTAACATCGAAGAATTGTAAGAGGTAGAGGATGAAGGAGACTACGATAAAGTGATCCTCTGGGTGTGACATGACCATAGTATATCATGAGCATCCAGCAGTATGGCTCTCTACCTCCTTGAGACCTGTACAAAGATGAGCAAGTAGGGAAAAGAGTAGTTGGGAAGATAGAGGTCAACTGGAGTGGTAAAGAGATAAGAGAGAATAGTGAGTATTGGGGGTGGGAGTGGAATATGACAACGCTGCACTGTATGCATGCTGTATACATGTATAAGATTTCCAATTAACAAATAAGAGTGTTTGGAAGACAAGAAGGGATTTACCAGTAAGAGCTGTTTGCATACATGGTGGCCCAGACTGCCTGAGATCTGCATAGAGACAAGGGTGCAATAGCAGTGTTTTGGAAACTGTGGTAGGAAGGAGGCAGTGAGTCAGGGCTTACTGCCCCCAGAAAAAGATATTGCTCACAGGGAGGCTTTGGACGAAGTCTGTACATGCATGTGGGGTGGGGTTGGAAAGACAGATTGGCCTAGGGGAACTTCGAAGAAGAAAGTGGGGGAGTGAAGGAAAGGTGGGGAAACCCACTGGGGAAATAGTACTGAAAGAGGGTCTCTTGGGGCAGGAAAAGCTGTCAAAACGGAAGAGCTCCTGTGTTGCACTGAGAGCAAAGGGACATTTATGAGCTGTGTGGGAAGCCCATGGGTGTTCATCTTGTGTTGTCAGGCTTCCAATTTTCATTTCATTTTTTTTTTCCATCAACACGTGTGAAATGGTTGTGGTTCAGAACAGCGCTGTTTTGGTAACCTGAAGGCTATACTTACTGTCCGAGTTTAGGGCTAAGCCAAACATAGCATACCTGGAAACTCTTCTTTATTTATCAGCAATCAGAATAGAAGCTGAGTCACAGGATGACACCAACACATCTGCTTTCTGTCTCATTCTTCCTTATTTCCTGGGTGTTGGCAATCTTCACTTTTGCTTGTTCCAAACTTGAAATACGTCTCTATAACCACTCACGCTGTCTGAGATTGATGCTCTCAGAGAGGTCCCTCACTGGTTCTTCTCCCAGTGGTCTTGTTTGCATCACTGAGCTACACAGCTTTTCCACAATTAGCTGTCAGCAAGTGTCCTGGTTAATTTCAAACCCTGGCAGGTACTTGGTATTTAGCTTGGAAGTCTCACCTATGCATAAACTGGATTTCACTTGTGTTTAAAGGGAAGCGGAGAAAGAACCCATGTGTTTGGAGAAAGGCCTTTATCTTCTCTCTTCCCAGCTTAGTAATCAACTATAACTATTCACTGTATCCCCATATCTCATCCCCACTTCAGAGGAAGAAATAGGTGAGGGCAGGGATATCACCATCTTAGAGGCTCTGGAGCTGGAAAAATGTGCTGACATGGATTCCTAATATACAAGATGGGAGGTAATTCCTTCATTTACTGAACTCCTTGCTATCACAAGAAAGACTATGAGAATCCACCAGTGGTGGAGTGACCTTTTTACAAAGAATGAAATTAATTAAAATATCAAGATAATCCTTTCTTCTGTCCCTATATTGAGTCGCTTCCCTAGAAGCATAAACTCTTGTGAATTATTAGTTACATCCAGATATGAACTGTTTATCTGTTCATCTGTTCTCATCAAAGAGCCTTTCTTCAGTGTAGTTTTATATAAACTTCAGATGTAGAAGACAAACAAGGAAGGCTGAGTGTGGGATAAGGCTGGGTGCAGGGGTAGGGCTGGGTGCAGGGGTAAGGCTGGGTGCAGGGTAGGGTGGTGCAGGGGTAAGGCTGGGTGCAGGTGTAGGGCTAGGTGCAGGGGTAGGGCTGGTGCAGGGGTAGGGCTGGGTGCAGGGTTAAGTCTGGTGCAGGTTAAGGCTGGATGCAGGGGTAAGGCTGGGTGCAGGGTTAAGGCTGGATGCAGGGGTAAGGCTGGGTGCAGGGGTAAGACTGGGTGCAGGAGTAGGGCTGGGTGCAGGGATAGGGCTGGGCCCATCCTCTGGGTTTTCTTTCATTTGTTCTCTCCTCTTTCTGGAAACCACTGTGCTAACTTCCCAGATGCATCTTTGGAGAGTAACTGACTCAGTGTTTGAAGTCAGAAAATAGGATATGGCCTGGTTCTTAGATTAGATTTCTCAGACAGCTCTCACTAGCTAGACCCATCCCAGCCTCTTATATATGCCTTGTGTTAACATATTCTCATTTCCTAGGCTAAGAGAAGGGGCTGCAGCAGCTCAGGTGTGACTCGGGACAGCTTGTATACCTCCACACCCTCTACTGCTTCCCTGTAGTGAGTCATCAGTACTCAAGACTATATAGTACGGAGTACAAACTGTAGCCAGACTCCTGCAGCAAGTGCTTCTCTTATCATATTTCAGATGTGCTCTTAGCTCTCTGCAGAAGGACATTCTACTCAAACTGAACACAGTCCCATAGCCTGGGAGCACCTTGCCCATCAGCCAGTGCAATTATGTTACCATCTGATTACCATCTTCTCTCTGGACCAGTGATAGCCTATTTCCCAAGGAAGCTTCACACTCTCATTTATAGAGTACAATGTTGACTTCCTAACCTTAATGGGCCAAATTGCCTATAGTTTTAGGAGGAAATGCCAGGTGTGGCAAATGGAGATATTATTCAGGCCTTCCTCCAATAACTGTCCACAGAGTAGCTGTTATGAGGTTATCAGGGAACCTCCTTTGTTACCAGCTCTTGACCACACGAAACCCTACTTGAAAGGCTCCAGACCTTGAATGAGTAGGGACCTGGAACAAAGACTTGCTCATTTAGGTTTGATGAAGACTTAGCTCTAATAGACAAACCTATTGGGCTAACAGATTATATCATGATTGAACACCTCCTTGGCGCCCAATCCTCTATCTGTTTTCTCATAGATCTTTCTTATCTCAATATTTTTTTTACTATTAATTGTGTTATAACATTTACTTCCCAGAAAGCAAAAGATTGGAAGTAAAGGGAAGGAAATGAGTTCTAAATATAGAATTCAGTGGAGTTTGGTTTTTTATTTACTTATTTTTTTTAGATTTTGTAAGTTCACTCTTCCTAGCTGGTGGTTATGAATAGGCTTTGGGATAGCTGAGAGTTACTAGTGTACTAGCATATACACATATGTATATGTGTGTATACATAAATATATATATGTGTGTCTGTGTACACATAATATATGTATATATACACACACATATATATACACACACATTATATCTCCAATATTACCTACATCCTGCATACACAACATGTCTAAACACAATGAATAATTTATGTGCCATTTAAAAATATAAGACACAATTCACATAGGTTTTGAGTAGTATATCTTTAAACAGTAGACACTAGTATAAAACACACACAGGGAAGGAGCTTTCAATTTAAGGGGACTGAATTAGATAATGTTGTTTTCTTGTTTTCATACAGTAACAGAGGATTTCCCCAAAACATAATAAAAAAGAAAGTAAATAAAGAATAAACAACTTTGAAAAAGATTGCCCCATTCCCGCACTGACGGGCTTTCATTTGACCATTTCAGTAGCTGAGAGGAACTAGAATGACCCACTCTAGAATACAATGAGATGTCATATGTCCCTTGAATACAATCTCAAATCTTCTAAAATGTGTGCATATTAACTGAGAATGTGTGATCCTGATCGTTCTGTGCAGAGGGAGAATTAGGTAGTAGATGTATCTCTTATGTTATATAGCTACATTTGTTTTGGGGAAATGCTTTGCCTTAACATACAATGGCTCTCTTTAGAAAGCAAGAACCCTATAATGTTCAGTTGCTGCTATATAGAATCTTATATTTGGAAGAGATCAAGGTCTTGTCCAACAAAGGAAGAGATTGAGACTCATTTTGAAGAAGCTTAAAAACTTGTTCAAAGTCACATAATAAATATTTGGTATGTTTCATTATGATTTGATGAGCTCAAGAGTTGTTAGGTGTTTCTGTTGCTGTGATAAACATAACCAAAAGCAACTAGGGGAGGAAGGGATTTATTTAGCTTATAGTTCCTGGTAGCAGTCTATCACTAAGATATGTCAGGGTAGGAAACCAAACAGGAACCTGGAGACAGGAACTGATGAAGAGACGACGGAGGAGTGCAGCTAACTGGCTTGCTTCCCATGAGTTGCTTAACTTCTTTTATTTACTCAAGACATTTGCCCAGGGCTTGCTCACACTGCCACCAATAGGCTGGGCCCAACTACATCAATCACTGAAGAAAATGCCCCCTCCTCCTCGAGATTTGTCTACAGGCAAATTGGAGGTAGGCATTTTCACAGTTGAGCTTCCCTCTCTCCAGATCATTCCAACTTGTGTCATTGACAAAGAAATTAATCAGTACACTAGGTTTACATGTCACAATATGCTAGACTGTGTTACTATGACACACTATCACAAATGTTAGTGAGTTAACATAAAAGAATTTGATTAATGGATCACCAACATTTTACTCTATCTGTGTCACCAACATTTTACTCTAGCTCTGGATGATCTCTAGGGTACTTGTCCTCTACTTGGTGTACCAGGGATTCAGGCTGTTTTGATTTCATGACATTTCTACTTCAAGAAATGACTACACCATTGTCAGAGCTCATTGTGGAACTACAAAAGGGTCATTCACTAGTAGCTAAATGCCAAGGAGATATACAGGTCACAGTCACGGGATGTTCTGTAAGAGGTGAGCAGATGAATAAAGGCGAGCACTAAACATCTCCACTCTGCCTTTCCAGCCTCCCAGAGTGCCACAACACTCCATTAATTGTTGCTAGGGAAAACCACAAGGTTCTCTGAGAATGCTGATTTATTGCATCATTTGTGATCAGTAGCATCTAAGTTATGAATCAGTGCATTGGTATCAGTCTCTAAAAGCAAGGAAGGGAATAAACATGAGGGAAATATAAGATCCTGTGCTAGTGGTAATTAGATTTCTGTTGCTGTGATAAACACCATAACCAAAGGCAACTTGGAGAGGAAAGGGTTCATTTTACTTATAGTTACTTATAGTAACTTTTTAACATTTTAACATTTTTAACATTTTACTTATAGTTCCTTAATGAAGAGAAGTCAAGGTAGGAGCTCAAGTCAGGAACCTGGAGACAAGAACTAAAGCAGAGGTCATAAGGAAACACTGCTTACTGGTTTGTTCCTCATGGCTTGCTCAGCCTGCTTTCTCATACAACCTAGGACTAACTGCTCACAATGACATGGGCCCTTTCAAATTAATCATCAATAAAGAAAATTTCCCACAGGCCTGCCTATAGGCCTATCCAATGGAGACATTCACAACTAAGTTTCCTTCTTCCCAAATGACCCTACCATGAGTCAATTTGACAAATATTAAACTAAGCAGCATAGATCCTTTTAAAATAAAAACAAAATAGTCCAGTAACTTGGTCAAGCAGGACAGAGTTCCCCATGGAACTTCTAGAAGACCCAGTGATGGTGATATGTAATGAACGAGGGCTGTGCATCTGAAAGGGAAAAGGGTGTTGAAGAAGGTAAAGGCTGCCCTTAACTGTGGTCTTTAAATTTACCACTTGGTTTCATGTTCTTCATGAGCAAAGCCCTTTTCTGATGTCTGTGGTATCATTAAAATGATGCCAAGTTTTATCAAACCTCCAATCTTCTGTTTGTCTGCCTCCCCTCCCCAGCTGTCTCACACTACTTTAAAAATAAGTTGCAAACCCAACTCTTGGGTTTCCTGTAAGGTTCTCATATCTGCAGAATTGGGGAGACTGTGATGGCAAGATGAACATGGCGGAAGGAAGTCAGGCCTAGTTTCAGTTGATCTATTAGCTCCTTGACATTTCCCAGGCTGCTATTTCTGCTGTCTCCATGTGCCCAGGAGAGGTCACCCATTCAGCCTGGGGTTTCTGTTAGTCTTTCAGGGCTGGGTGTTTACTCAAGTCCTTAAGCCACCTGGACCTGGGGGCTGGACTTGGGCATCCTCTTCCTTGGATTTCTTTCCCCTTCCCTTCCGAGATGGAAAGGTCAGTGAGAAAGCACTTTTGATATTAGAGGATCTGAGACATTTACTCTCAGATGAAAAGGAGTTACAAGTAGGGAGTCAGGTGAGAGCCAGAACAAGGCTGGAGAGTCTTGTCAATTCATTCTAATGAAATTTTTCTTGGAAATGTAAGGGAGTCAGAGCTTCCTAGTCTAGGACAAGGCTCTGGAATCAGACTGCTTGGATTCACAGCCTGACTCTACCACTTGCCATTAATGTGGTAAAAACTTTCCTTGATCACTGTGACACTTAACTTTCATCTTTTAAACATTAAATTATGCACTATTACATCTACTTGGGTAAATCTGAAGCTTTTAAGGGAAGATGCAATAAACATTATTATTGTTGCAGTATGATGGATTCTGGAACCAAGACACTGGGTAAGTTCACACCTGTGATTATCATCGCTACTATCCATAACCATGCTGCAGGACATAAGATGCTCGAACTGACATGCATTACTCTTCCCACATCCACAGGTACCTAATGTGATCAGGCCTTCCTGCCTTTCTAGATTCTGGTGTGTATCACAATAAGTAAGAGATGTCTTGAACAATAAATTTATATTATATTATAAAATATGAGATACTACCCAAAGTCACAGGCTAACTTGACCTAGCAGTTCCTCATGAGACCCAGGTTAATCCAGGCTGTGGCAAATTGGCAATTAAAGCTAATCTGCATGTTCACTACTCCCATTCACTAAGACAAACCTGCATGGGTTAATAACCATCCCAACGTCACTACTTCCTTGCTTGGGTCACACAATATGAGTCTGGTGAGGAGTCAAACCTAGCGTTTTATGAAGTACCAGTGGCAGTGGCCATGGGGACAGTAGTCACCATCTATCCTCTTTGCGTTTAACTTTCTGTGTGACTGTCATAAGGGGTCATGCTGTGTTGTATGCAGCTAGCTCTTACAGTACTGCCTTTGACAAAACTTAGCCTCATTGAGAAGGATGCTTTTTCAATGGACTACCTCATGGAGTCTGGGGCTGTTCTGTTAGGGGTTGGGAGTCTCTGCAGGGACACTGACAGAGTCTAGTTCATAGTTGGGAAGCCTCAGGATGATCAGATGGAGTACCAGGGTCTTGAAGCAGTGGACCACTATTTGAGTCCTCTTCTGGGTGAGCCTCTAAGGCTGGTGCTGCTTAGATACTTGTAGTCAGAAAATAGTTTGTATTCATGGAAAAGAGAAGGAAAAAAAAATCACCAGTGATTTCATCCAACCCACTATGCCACAGTTCCTGTTTCAGAAGGAAAACTCCATTTCCCCTTAGTTGAAAATGTCTGGGGAAGAGGAGCGCCTGTCCATCTAGAGAAGGCGTCTATTGAATTACATAGTGAAATATGTTGACTCATTTTAGGTGGTGTCTCTGTTTCTGTTATATGGCTGTGAAGAGACACCACAACCAAGGCAACTCTTATAAAAAATGTATTTTTAATTTGAGAGTTGCTTGCAGTTTTAGAAGGATAGCCCATATCATCATGGCAGAAAGCAGGCTAGCATGGTGCTGGAGCAGTAACTGAGAGCTTTACATTCTGATCCATAGGCATCAACCAGAGAGAGAGAGAGAGAGAGAGAAAGAGAGAGAGAGAGAGAGAGAGAGAGAGAGAGAGAGAGAGAGAGAGAGACTAGGCCTGGTATGTGTTTTTAAATCTTATAACCCACTCTCAGTGACATACCTCCTCCAACAAGGCCACACTTCCCTAATCCTTCCCAAAAGGTTCCACTAATTGGGACCAAGCTTTCAAACATATGGGTCCATGGGGAAACATTCTCATTTAAACCACCACACATGGGTTCTTTGATTCTAAGTTAAAGCTTTGTTGAATTTTTGTAAATTAAAAAATTAGACATACCATAAAGTATATATATAAATGTTAGAAAACTAGAGGGTAGTTCATATAGTTTCTTAAGCTGAGGACCCTGTTTTTTTTATAGGATATGAGTTAGTAAGCCTTGGTAGGTGAAACCCATTAGGTAAGGCTCCAAGGGTCAAGTCATTCTCGATTGTATCCCTGAGAAGCATTAGCTGCTGGGATGCCAATGATCTGAGCAGCAAAAGGCAATGTGTTTGCTTAGTAGCCCATTAATGGCAAGTAGAAGAGCAGCTGCTAATGAACTATACATGCTCTGCCAGCTAAAGAGAAGCAGACTGCTGAACAGGCCCTGGTAACAGACATCTGCCCTAGTTGTTGTGTACATCATCAGCCCTGTGGCTACAGTTAGTTTCCTGAGGCTGTCAGGGTCCACATAGATCCAGATGAACTCAACATGCCTGTTTGTAGAGCATGTGTATAACAACATGAAGCTGTATAAAAGGAGGACTGCAGTCCTCTCACTCAACCTCAGAGCTCCACGTCTGTGTTCTGGAGAAAAGCTGGCAGTTATCCCCAAAGATGCCTCTGCTAGTCTCACCTATCCTTTGAAAGGTCCATACTTAGAGTCAGGAGTGTTGGGCTCATGAGGTCCCTGAATACACAGTCTGGCACTTCGCTTAGACCATAAACTAAAAATAAGTGTCCCCAGGACTGTTCCTGTTGACAGTGACAGTTGAACCATCACCTAGCCACAAAGACACTTGTCATTTGGGGGTTTAGAAAAAGGGAAACACTTAAGTGCTAGTTTATCAGACTAAAAGAGTTTCAACAACAAGTCCAAACACAGCACCCAGTCCACCCCCAGACTTCTAGGCAGAGGTCAGAGTCTCAGCTTACAAGGGAAAGCTGAGCCTGTGACCCGACCCACGCAAGGCACAGAGGCTGCTCTTCACTTACAGCACTGAGAGGAAAGGTGAGGTGATGTGAACCCACAGCAGCTACCTTTTAAAAGTTCCCAAGGAAACTTTAGAAGAAAACAATAGTGTTGTTTGAAAGGCACTAGAAACATTTCCAAAATGTAGATGATCAGAGAGCGAGCCTGCAGTTCTGTGCATTATTAATATTTTGGGGTGTTTCTCATCCTGACTTTTTTGATCAGTAGGAAGACCTTAGGGTTCAGTGGCACTGTGCCATAGATCAGAGCTTTGTCTCAGCCTTCTCCTGTCCCTCAACTGGGATAGTAAATGATGCTGGCCTGAAGCAAGAGTTTAATGAGTACTCATGTGTGGGACAATTTAATACATGCCATTCATAAACTTCCTTGACCTCAGACCCTTAATTTGATAGTGTCAGGCTTTCCCACGTTTCAACATTTCTTGGGTAGTTTTATTTTAATGACTTTATGATATTCTATAAAATGGCTGGCTGTAGTGAAGTAAATCAGGACCCTAGCATTAGACAAATAATTCTGTGATAGATATCTCTGGTACCATTTTTCAAAGGAGAGTCCAGGCTTAAACCCTGTTGGGCCTGAGGGTTAATACATCTAACTCTGTAAAAAGTCAGATTTAATGAGATCAAGTCTAAATGATCCATTTCTTGGGTCATTTATCCAGTGACCAATTTATCATTTTTCCTCTTCTTCTCATGCCTTTGGAAGCTATTCCCCACTGGGTTAGCAAGGAGATTTCAAAATTTAAATGAACACCAACTATTTTTAAGTACTTGTTGCTAAACAGAAAAAAACTTAAAGGAGCAAGAAACCAGACAGATCAGGCTTCTATTTTTAACAACATATATTAAGGGATTTTTATATGTGAAAAATGAATTTTGTACTGTTATTTTAACATTTATTTCCTTTTGATACTTAGGCAATTTTGTGACAATAATAGTAATAACATTTATTCGTAAGGCAGAAAAGAGGGTTTGCAAACCCACGTTATTTTTCCACTGAAAATATCTAACCTTCCTTTCTAGAAGTTTCTTGGAACCCAAACATTGATATGACACCTCTTTCCTATTTCATTTACTTAGTCTGAAAGCATGCATTTTTAGAGTATTGACTGAAGCGAGAACATTGAAGTGTTAGCAAGGGCTAACAATGAGACACTGTGTGCTTAATGCATGCCAGATACATATCTAAGTCTCTGAAGGGATGAACCACTATATATACTTTTAACAACGGTGGATGTTCATTTAAGATCCAGCCACTCGAGGAGGCTGATAAATGCAGGAAGAGTCAGGGAGATGATTGAGCACGGGGAAGGGTGTTACCTGTTCTTCCATTCCTCGGAGTTGGTGACAGAGTTGAAACATGACATTGGTTCCAGCCAGAAGATTTTGTCAACACAGAACCAATATGAAAAATCATGTCTTCTTTTTAAAAAGAATTATCTATTTATTTTATGAATATAACTACACTGTAGCTGTCTTTAGAAGAAGGCATTAGATCCCATTAAAGATGGTTATGAGCCACCATGTAGTTGATAGGAATTGAACTCGGGATCTCTGGAAGAGCAGTCAGTGCTCTTAATCACTGAGTCATCTCACCAGTCTGAAAGCGATGTTTTAATATAGCACATACCTTCCAAATTGTGGTAGCTGGTGATATGAGGTAGAATGTATAAGATGGTACTGTGGGTGTAGCCAGGACAATGGATGCCTGGACTCAGAAGCTGTAGCTGGAGAGGGACAGAAAGGTAAATGGCTCATGATGCATTTCAGAGAAAGAATTTTCAAGACGTGGCAAATTGCAAAGAAAGAGAGGATAATAAAAATAAAGGTTAAATCCCAGGTTATTAATTTAGGCACTTAGGCAAAAATATGAATCTACACAGTTGAAGATGAGCAAGTCTGGGGTATAGTTGACTCATGGGTCAAGAAATGGAAGATTCTTTTCTTACCTTGCCATTTACAGAACTGATGCTCTGGCCCAGAATAGAGAAGACAAAACTAGAAGTGTTGCCCTTTCTTTATCTAATGTTGTAAGGCAGGAAGAGACTACATGCTAGATTAATAGTGAGTCATGTGACTTAAAAAGTTATTTAGTCATCTTCCTGATACTTTATCATCCTAATCTCTAAAGGAGAATTAATATTGCCTGTTCTGCACTATTGTTGACAAGATATACATCAACCCTTCACACAAATCAAACAGAATGATTCCTTTACCTAAAAGTCACTCGTGGTCCTTTGAATGAGCTGAACAAGTTAGAGCTGTTTGATGCAGTAACTCTTGCTTGTGTGGGTCCTGAGCATCCTTTACCTTGGTGACATGGTCTGATGTGGATAATGGACTTCTTGAAGGCAGTGGTGCTGCCACTCTACATGCCTCCTGTTACCTGATTTACTGCAGGGGAGTGCTCTGTTCCTCCACACAAAGGCATCATTTCTTACCAAATACAAAGGACCCTGTGGATCAAAATCACTTAAGGCATGTTTGTCAAAGATGAAAGTTACAATGGAATGGTTGGGAACAGTGATTCTACTGCCAACTACCTGGGTTGGACTCTCCTCTCTATCCTTTATGAGCTGTGTGACCTTGGGGAGGTAACATGACTGTGCTGTAATCCCTACTACTGTGATACGGAAACCTTAGGAATTCCTGCATCATAGGGTTTTCTATGAGTTTTAATGGAACATACACACATATACACAAACTCATACACACATGTATGCATATACACTATACACATCATTCACACACCTATATACACACATAGACACAAACTCTTGGGCATGTGTGTGCATACACACAAACACACAGACACACATGCACGTACACACACCCTTAGAACTAATAACTACTATACATAAGCATGTGTCCAATAAAACAAAAAAACCTCAAGTGTTAGAAAACAGATGGCTTTGTGAAGGTTGGCAAAGGGGTGAATGGGAGGAGAGGAAGGGTAGAGAAGACTAGATTTCTGGGTGGACTGGAAGCAGACATGCATGATGGCCAGTCATGAAAGATGCTCAGGATAGCCTTGCTGCTTTTCTCTGTCTTGTTCATCCCCCAAAGAATGAAGAGTTCAGGGAAAAACATTAAAGCCAAGTTGGTTTTTGCCTCTTAGCAGCAGCTTTTATCACATCCTAGGCCAAGAAAACATAGTGTGTCCTACAACATGTGTCTGAATTGGAGCTCCATCCAAATGCAGAAAAATCCTTCCAGCTTCAGATCATGATACAGAGAAGGTGCCTCCCATCTACCTGTTTTGCCTGAGTGCTGGGGGTTCCCAATATCAGATCATTCTATACAAAACAAGAAATGAAAAGGGGTAGAAGAGTATCAGAGGAGGAGTGAGTTTTGGCAGAGAAGTCAAGGAATGCCTTTCTTCATGAACAGCTAAGATGGACAGAGCTAAAGAGTTGTGGAAAGACCATTTTTTTTGCATTCCCCTGTTACATGAAGAATGCATCAAAGGAAGTCAAGATTGGGAGCAAGGGAACTGTTTCCCAGGCTATCACAGTGGCTTCCTTGGCTAAGAGT
Source organism: Mastomys natalensis (assembly GCA_021653895.1). NCBI lineage: Eukaryota > Metazoa > Chordata > Mammalia > Rodentia > Muridae > Mastomys > Mastomys natalensis. The sequence goes on from JAJTUV010000205.1 coordinate 648,701, forward strand.
TAGCATTGGCAATAATGGTACCATTATTTTTTTTTAGATGAGACAGTCTTTGGTGGTGGTGGTAGTGGGAGGATCAAGTTGGTTGGAACATAGGAGTAGACCATGCTGCTTGCCATGCTCATTTTCATTGCCATGCTGAAGGAAGCCTGGCTGGGCCCAAGCATCAGCATCTTTCTGTGTCTTGCTAGGCCACAGCTACATCAGCCCCAGGATACTCTTCCATTTTCAGATTTCAGTGAAACATTGCCACAAGGTGGCTCCCTGAGAGTCAGCACAAGGTTGATTGTGCATAGAGGAAGTATAAAGTTAGCTCCCAACAAGGGAAACAAGAACTGAAGGAGAGTCAAACAGGTAAAGTCTTCACTTTCCCCTTCTGTGGACTACTCTAGGGTCTAATGTCTGAAAATACAAATGAACAAAAACCCCTCCAAACTTCTGGGTGACCTACGGGGTGGCTCCTGTGAAGGATCAGCTGGATGGTGATGTAGTTTAATCTCTTCTTCCTCACTTCCTTCCCTTAACACCTTGGACTTAATTCTTCCAACTGTACTATCGTACTGTCAGTTCCTCAAACTCATCAGTTCCCCATGCTCTGTTTTGTAGAGAATTCAACAATGAAAACATCTGAAAAGAGAAGTCAAGTAGGAAGTTAGAAGTCTGTAGCTGAGGAGTGAAGTCAAAACTAGTAACTTGGAAAATGTCTGTAACATGATATCCAAGGCCGTGTGACTGTGCCATCACTTAAAGACTCTGAGTGGGTGGAGGGAAAGGTCAAGGAGCAAACCTTTGGTTGTACAACACCCCCTGTTCAGATATAAGGGGTGAAGCCAGCAGAGTGGAATTGAGACACAGTAGTAAGGGTGTAGAAGAAAATTCAAAGGAGTGTAAAGACAGATGTGAAAAAGAAGGAATGATCTAAAAAGATCAGAACCTCTCAGGGCTGGGGTGGAAACTATCTGAGATGCTAGAGAAGAGAAACAGGAAACTGTAGGTGTGCTATATTTTGCACACTGTAGTCAGCTTTTTGATGCCGTGACAAAAAACCATCTGAGATTATCAAGTTATATATTTGTATATATTTTGATCCGTAGTTTTAGAGGTTTCAGTGCACAGTTATATAGCCTCATCACATTAGATGGTACATTGTGGCAGAAAGGGCATAATCATGTTGGTGGGAACTTCTCACCTCAGGGTGGTTTAAAAGCACTAAAGTAAGGCAGGAACCCCAATATTTTCTTCAAGGCCATGACCTAATTTCCTTCTATTAGACCCCCTACCTCCTAGAGATTCCAGCATCTTCTAATGGTGCTACAGGCCAGCTACCAACTCTTTAGCATATGAGTCTTTAGGGGACATTTAGGAGTGAAGCTATAAGAAATGGAAAGCGACAAATGGTGGGCAGCTTGGGTGAGAGCTCTTTCAGTGAAGAAGTAAGACGAGGATGGATCAGAGAGGTATGGAGAAAAGGAAGTAGAGGAGAAGCAGCTAGCGTCACAGATGAGTTTGTGAAGAAACTTAAATGGAAACAGGAAGGAAACAAATTAGGCAACAGGAGGGCTGGCATGTGCCATAACTGATATGTGTGTGAGAGAAGCATAGACATCAAGAGATGTGAATTCTTGTCTTTTCTCCAATGTTCACCAACTGAAGAGGGGCACTCACTTCCCTCTTGTTGAGTGTTTCAAGTCTAATTTAGGAGCTGTGGGTTACCAACACAGTATGTATGCCACTACTGCACCCTTAGTATTATCCTGCCATGCTGGCTGTTGTAGTTCGTAGGCATCATAGCTGGATAAGACTATTGGTTGTTCCTTCTCTTGGAATGGATACTTGGCTAAGAGACCTCCTGGAGCACCAGATGCTATAGCCTTTTAAAAAGGAGAAAGAAATGAAAAAGAAAAAGAAGAGGGAAAAATGAGGGAGCAAGAAAAGGAGGTATGTGTGTGTGTGTGTGTGTGTGTGTGTGTGTGTGTGTGTGTGTGTGTATGTGTGTGTGTGTGTGTGTGTGTGTGTGTGTGTGTTCCAGGACATCAGAGGTTTGAGCAGGTCTGCTCAGCTTGCTTGAAGAGTAGATACACCAAGGCTGTGTATTCTGCAATATACAATTCTCAAAACAAATTTTAGTATCAAGATAATTTTTTGTTTGAATTCTGGAATCTAGTCTTCTGGCAGCCTGCCTCTGTCATGTCTAATCTATATAATTCTGGGAGTTCCTATGAGGGTGTGCTCCCGCCATCCTCCCATTCCCTTCTCCCTGCTCTCAAATTCCCCAACACTAGGGAATCCAAACATTCAGGCACCAAGGCCCTCCACTTCCACTGATGCCTGACAAGCCCACCCTCAACTACCTATACAGGTGGAGCCATGAGTCTCTCCCTTTGTGTTCTCGGGCTGGAGGTTTTAGAATGGCTACTCCATCTTGTTTCTTAGGACCATTTGCTTGAAAAATTGTTTTCCAGCCTTTTACTCTAAGGTAGCGTCTGTCTTTGTCACTGAGGTGGGTTTCCTGTATGCAGCAAAATGCTGGGTCCTGTTTATGTATCCAGTCCATTAGCCTATGTCTTTTTGTTGGGGAATTGAGTCCACTGATGTTGAGATATTAAGGAACAGTGATTGTTGCTTCCTGTTATTTTTGTTATTAGAGGTAGAATTATCTTTGTATGGCTATCTTCTTTTGGATTTCTTGGAAGATGATTACTTTCTTGCTCTTTCTAGGGTATAATTTCCCTCCTTGTATTGGAGCTTTCCTACTATTATCCTTTGTAATCCTGGTTTGTAGAAAAATATTATGTAAATTTGGTTTTTATGTGGAATATCTTGGTTTTTCCATCTATGGTAATTGAGAGTTTTGCTGGGTATAGTGGCTTGGCTGGCATTTGTGTTCTCTTAGGGTCTGTATGACATCTGTCCAGGATCTTCTTGCTTTTATAGTATCTGGTGAGAGGTCTGGTGTAATTCTGATAGGTCTGCCTTTATATGTTACTTGGCCCTTTTCCTTTACTGCATTTAATATTCTTTCTTTGTTTTGTGCATTTAGTATTTAATTATTATGTGATAGGAGGTATTTCTTTTCTGATCTAGTATACTTGGCATTCTATAGGCTTCTTGTATGTTTATGGGCATCTCGTTCTTTAGGTTAGGGAAGTTTTCTTCTATAATTTTGTTGAAGATATTTATTGGCCCTTTAAGTTGAGAATCTTCATTCTCATCTATACCTATTTTTTTTTTTTTTTTTTTTTTTTTTGGTTTTTCGAGACAGGGTTTCTCTGTATAGTCCTGGCTATCCTGGAACTCATTCTGTAGACCAGGCTGGCCTCGAACTCAGAAATCCGCCTGTCTCTGCCTCCCAAGTGCTGGGATTAAAGGCGTGCGCCACCACCGCCCGGCTCATCTATACCTATTATCCTTAGGTTTGGTCTTCTCATTGTGTCCTGGATTTTCTGGATGTTTTGTGTTAAGTACTTTTTGCATTTTGCATTTTCTTTGACAGTTGTGTCAATATTTTCTATCGTATCTTCTGCACCTGAGATTCTCTCTTCTATCTATTGGATTCTGTACGTGATGCTTGCATCTATGACTCCTGATCTCTTTCCTAGGTTTTCTATCTCCAGGATATTCTCTCTTTGTGATTTCTTTATTGTTTCTACTTCCACTTTTTATGTCCTGGATGGTTTTGTTCAATTCCTTCACCTGTTTGGTTGTGTTCTCTTGTAATTCTTTAAGGGATTTTTGTGTTTCCTCTTTAAGGGCTTCTACCTGTTTACCTGTGTTCTCCTGAAATTCTTTGAGAGTGTTATTTATGTTCTTCTTAAAGTCCTCTATCATCATCATTAGAAGTGATTTTAAATCTGAATCTTGCTTTCCTGGTGATATGGCAAATTCAGGACTTTCTAGTGTGGGAGAACTAGGTTCTAATGATGCCACGTACCCTGGGTTGCTGATGCTTATATCTTGCACTTGCCTTTCACCATCTGGATCTCCTTAGTTCTACCAGCCCTGTATCTGACTAGAGCCTGTCGTTCCTATTATCTTGGTTGTGTCAGAACTGTGTGGGGTGGGTGTTACTACTGGGGTTAGAGCTGGGGCCCAAGATCTGCTCAGTGCTCAGGCGCAGACAGGAAGGAACCAGTGCTCTGGGCCAGGAGTGAATTCCTGGGTCCCAGTGGGTCCCAGTTACTCCCTGTTTGGGGCAGATGTTGCTGTCTCCTTACCTAAGATACTGATCAGGTTAGAGCTCCTGGGAGGCCTGCTTCCTCTGAGTTTTGAGAGATTGGGTGCAGAGTTGCCACCCTGGATCTGCTCAGTGTTCAGGCCCAGCACAAGCAAAGTCTTGAAGTGGTAGGTTCCTTGTGATGATAAAGTTGTATCTTAGTTTACTTCCTATTTATGTGATCAACTACAACCAAAAGCAAATTGGGAGAGGAAAGAGCTTATTTCAGCTGCAGCTTACAGACCATCACAAACAGACTCTAGGGCAGGAACTCAGAGGCAGGAACTGAGGCAGAAATCATAGATAATCTGCTTACTGGCTTGCTTATGTTTTGCTCATCCATGTTTCTTTTATATCCAGGACTACCTGCCCATGGGTGGCACTACAACAGTGGGATGGGCTCTCTCAAATTAGTCATTAATCAAGGAAATGTCCTCATAGGCTTGGCTACAAGCCAGTGAGATGGAGGCATCTTTTGAACTCAGATTCTTTCTTCTCTTGACAGAAACTAACCAGGACATGTGATCAGTGGACACATAAAAAAGGTGTTCACTTCTGTCAGTCATCAATGAAGCAAATAGAGAGCAGAGTGAGAACTGACTAAGTTCTCTCAAGAACTGATGAAGTCAGGCCATACCAAGTGCTGGTGGGCACATGGAAGCCAGACCTCTTACATAGACACTGCTGATGGAAATGAAGATGGAGCAAGCACAGGAGAGGAGGGTTGGCTGCCACATTCACTCAACTTATACACAGAGTCTGTACAAAGTCCTTTTCTGGCAGAAATGAGCCTACAAGTTCATTAAAGATAGGCAAAACACATCCATTCCAGCGCAGTTCCAAATAATTTGGAACATTACAGACAATTCCAAATAAAAACTATTGAGCTGGCCCTTACAAGTGGAGCAGAGTTATGAATGGTTGTTTGCTCACAGAATGGAATGCTCTATTCCATGGAAATAAACTAACCACGATTACACATGACATTGGTGACTCTCTCAAATATAATGTAAAATGAATGAAGACAATTACCAAAAAGTACATGTTGATCTGATTCTATGCATATAAAGTACAAAGGCCAGCAAAACTGATCTATGGTATTCTACTTTGCAGTGGTGGTCCCTTTAAGGAGAATGGAGGAAGCAGATATGCAGATACTTGGGAGAGACAGACAGAGACAGAAAGAGAGGAGGGGTAGAGGGAGAGAGAGAGGGAGAACTCTGGCTGCTGGAAATGTTTTACTTCTTAACCTGGTGATACACAAATAGTCATGTTTACTTAGCAATAATTAATCAATAGTTCAGTTAAAGTTTCTTCACTTTTACGTGTGTCTTCTCTGCTCAAGAAAAGATTTTTTAAAAAGGTTTAAGAAATTTGATGAGACTGGTGGGCGTGTAAACTATGGAAATCCATGTGACAGTTCCTCAGGAAGATGACAATGGATCTACCTCAAGATCTAGCTAAACCACTTTTAGTCATATACCCAAAAGACACTTCATCCTACTACCAAAGCACTTGCTCAACCATGTTCATTGCTTCTCTATTCATAATAGCCAGAAATTGGAAACAATATAGATGCCCATCAATAGAGGAATAGATAAAAATGTAGCATATTTATGCAATAGAGTATAACTCAGCCATTAAAAAATGAAATCATGAAATTCACAGGTAAATGGATGCAACTAGGAAAAATGCCATCCTAAATGAAATAATTCAGGTCTAAAAAGACAAATATGATAATATTCACTTATATGTGGATGCTAGCTGTTAAGTCATTGATAAGCAAGCTACAATCCACATAACTACAGAAGGTAAGTAGACTAGGCACTAGGTGGTAGGGATGGATCTTCCTAGGAAGGTGAAATAGAATGGATAGTTGTGCATGGATGGGGAGGGCGACTGGAATAGGAGGATCAAACAGGTAAGGGGAAGGAAGAGGAGGTGAGAGAGGAAATACAGGGAGAGAGTTAAAACTAAGGGCTGTGTGAGGGATCATATGGAAACCTAATTCAGTAGAAGCTTTCTATAATATATACACATACATTGGCTGTCTAAATGAAATTACTAAATAGTAGGGAGACAGAGCCTCAACTAGATGTCTGTCACAATGAGGTTTTCACTACTAAGAATCAGATATATCTAACTGAGTTCTCAGCCAAAGGATACTCATTGGGAACCATCAAACAATCCAGACTATTTCCAAGGCTAAAGGTGACTCTTGATGAACTTATGGTAAAGCTTTATTTATTATTTAAGACAACACCTCGACAACTTATTGCACACAAGAAAATCTAGCTTGTGCCTACCTAAATCTTTCACCCTTACAGGCTAGTATTTATGGTACTGAGAGGTACTATGTACACTAGCAAGGAAAAAACATTGATCTAGCTACAAAACCTTCAACCTACAAGAGTGACCTGCCTGCAAGATGTGCTGCTATAATTATGGCAACAAAGCTTTGGGAGTAACTGACCTCTTTCTGATTTGAGTTAATGTGTACTCTATGAGATAGAACCCATACATACCCAACACTTCTTGGGTGACCACAAATCTGCAACTTCATAGCTCAGGGATCTAGGGGTAAGCCAAATACTACTGTTTGGGTAAAGGAACATAGCAATAAAACAACTCTAATGATATTCTGCCATACAAATAGATTTGTGCTTTGGTAGCCATCGTTACAGAAGAGTCTTCCTGTAGCAGATGGGAACACATACAGAGACCCATAGCCAGACAATATGCAGAGAGTGAGACTAGAGATCCACAGCCAAACAATATGCAGAGAGTGAGAGGCCTTTCCACAGCCAAACAATATGCAGAGAGTGAGAGGCCTTAGAACACTCAACCTTAAAAGGGATGTCTCCATCAAATCTATCCCATCAAACCCCAGGGAAGTCAGCTGGAAGAGGAGGCAGAAAGAGTCTAAGAGCCAGAGGGAACGGAGGACACTAAGGAATCAACAAAGGCTTCTTCACACAACAGCAGTGATGCTCATGCCCACAGAGACTGTAGCAACAGGCACTGGGCCTACACGGGTCTGCACTAAATAGGGTTCTGGAACTGAAAGGAGAAGTAGACACACTAGTCCCCATCCCTAACCCAGAAACTGTCTCCTATGGATAGTCACTTGCAAATGAAAAATTTATTTTCTCCAAGAGAGCCTCACTTTGAAAACAAATCACTTTTAAGGGTAGGTCCACGCCTAGCACTAGATGACCAACACAAACCGAACTCAATGGTGTCTTTGGAGGTTCTTTATCTCATAATGTTAAGTCAGGGTGGCTTTTTGTTTGCTTGCTTTGTTTTTTACCTTACAGTTTTTTTGAGTATATAAGTTTGGGCTTGGGTTATTTTGTGGGATTCCTGAGTATGAAAATCTGTGTATGTCTTCATCTCTATGCCTCTGTGCATGCATCTCTTGGGCTTTTTCTTTGGCTCTTTTTCTTGTTTGGCTGCTTTGTCATATTCTGATTTGATTTATTGGGGGATTTCTTTTTATTTATCTTCTTATTTTATTCCATTATTATTCTTTAGATGTCTGTTTCATTTCTAAGGAGAGACAGAAAGGGTGTGGATCTAGATGGAAGGGGAGATGGGGAGGAAGTGGGGGAAGTAGGAGAAGAGACAACTATAATCAGAATATATTGTGTGAAAAAAATCTATTTTCAGTTAAAACAATACAAAAAAAACCATTGGTGACTGATTGGAATTTAAGTAAGTGATAAGACTGACAACACGTTCCCTCCTCCTTGCTCTGACCTGATTCCACTGCTCAAATTCTCTACCGTATGAGAACTTGTTCTCACTAAATGAGTCAGCCAAGACAGGGGAAGGAGGGTTAATGGATTACAACATCCTTTAAAAAAAAAAAAGTTTAAAATCGTCCTAGCAACAGTGTTTAAAAAGCAAAACAAATAAACAAACTCCAGCCAGGTGTGCATTTCTCAGCACTCAGGAATTGGAGGTAGGCTGATCTTTGTGAGTTCAAGACCAGCCTGGTATACACAACAAGTTCCAGGCCAGTAAGAGATATACAATGAGACACTGTCTCAGGAAATATAATAATACTGAAAAAAAAAATGAAACCAAACCAACTTTCTCTTTTCTGATAAAATCGTCAGCTCTCACTCTCTTCTTTATTGCTGATCAAAGTGAAACCATGGATCCAGCAGTAATCCTAGGATCAGAGGGTGGGGACATTCAAACCTCATTCTGATCCGCAACTGTCAAACGTTTATCCAACACCCTTTGTGTCTCTGGCTCCATTCTAGGCACTGCAGAGGAGCAGTGGAAAGAGAGAAGACTCCTCATGGAGTTTATGTTTTGGTAGAGAAATACATGGACTGATTGTTGATATTTAAGACTGTTTTGGACATCATGATGTTTTGACATTTTAAAAAGCTTCTCCAAGCCAGGATAGCAGAAGGTCCAGCCTGGAACAAGACTTGGATATGCAAATTGGATAGAGCCACATCTCCTCTGTTTGGCCCCAGCACCCCAAACGACTGTGTGTTTAGTCTCCCAGGGTCAGACACCAGACCAAGCAGGAACAATCCAACAGCTTGCTGAATTATGCAAACTAGTCAATCTTGAAGTCTTCACCCTGCCAGCCTACCTTTCCTCATAGGAACACCCATAAAGGGCAGTCCTAGGTTTTTCCCGACTCCTCTGCCCTCTGACTACCCTGTGTTTCCCCACAACCTCAGGTAACGTGCTGAGTCTGTGAGTATAGTAAATCTACTTTTCTGAACCCGATGTGTGTTTCTTCTTATGTCTGAACCTGACTGATCATCACAGAGAAGAACTGGAATATCTCAATGTACTGCAAGGACACAGTAAAAGAATCTTCATACTGACAGTGTTGGGCAGAGGGTCCAAAGAGGGCTCATCTCTGTAGAATGGTGATCAGAGAATGTGTCACCCCAAGGTGACGCTTGAAGGAAAAGATGAGTGAACAGGACAGTACCTGAGAGGATAGCCAGGAAGCAGGTGTGGCAAGAAGAGTAGCCAAGAAGACATTGGCGGGAAGTGAAGTCAAAGGGAAGGGCCCAGGCAGGTCACCAGAGGCTGTGAGCTTGGCTCTTCCTCTGAGTACTGTGGAAGGCCCTGGGTGTGTATGAATATGTGGAAGAGGGTGTGCTAATGGAAAGAATGGCATGCTGTGACTTCAGTTTAAGTTATATAGTCTGCATGGAAAGAATTCACAGAAGGTAGGTGAGGATACAACAGAGCCAGTTAGGAAGTCAAAACGATGAGCGAATCCGAGGTCTTGACAGCTGCAGTGGAGCTGGTGAGAACCGGATGTATCTTATGTTACTGATGAAATCGGATTTACTGTTTGGAAGTGGGCTGTGAATCAAAGTGAGGTGGCAAGGTTTATCCTGAGCAGCTGAAAGAAAGGAGTCCTTGTCGACTGAGACGTAGGAGAGCAGGTGTCATGGGAGCTTCCGAAATGCTATCAGCATGGGTTAGCATGGATGTCTGTTAGGTATCCAAAACAGGAACAATAAGGAGACAGGTGAAGGTAATGAAGCTAGAGTTTGGAAGTCAAGCTGAAGACATGCATTTGGGAGTTGGTGTGGCTTGTCTTGAGACAAATGGAGAAAAGAGAAGCTCTCTAATGAAGGTCCTCTGAGATCAGCCCTGCCCTCGAGCCTGCTTCCATAGCAGGAAGCAGATACACTGATGGTGGAAGAGTTGACTCCAAGGACGGCTTTGCTCCAGATGGCTGGGTTGTTCCAGGTGTAAAGATAACTGAGGTAATATCCTGTCTCCAAAGCTGGACCTCAGTGGAGACCAAACCTTCTGTGAGTGCCATAAGCAAAGCTCCTGAGTTACTCTCCTCTTATCTCTGTTCCCAGCTCACCTGGGATTTGAACTATTGACTGCAAGGGGCTACCCTAGGACTGGCTCTGCCAGTGCCATAGTTTCCTCCCATGGTTTTTGGTCAAGGGCCGGGCATTCCATTCTCCCGGTAGAGCATCCAGTCTTTGAACAAGCAGGGCATCCTTCCCACGTGAGCTGTGGCTGAGAGCCGGAACCTGGAGAGGTACTGTCCCACACATTTTACTCATTAGCTGAAAATCTCTCAATGTTTTCCATTCTCCTTCCAATGAGTCATCAAATACAGTCCCTGCTCAAAACTTAATCAGAGCCACACAGGATTTTATGGTTTGAACAAAAAGAAGAAATGTAAGAACAGGCTTCAAGGCTGATCATTATGTCCACAGATGACAAGGGGGAATGACGACCTTGAAAGGCTTCTCAAGTTTTCCTCTTAGCTTTTTTGTCAGGCCACCAAATACACATACATGTATACACATGGGGGGAGAGACAAACAGAAAGACAGATAGACAAGAAAGGCAAAGAGACAGAGCGAGAGAGAGAGAGAGAGAGAGAGAGAGAGAGAGAGAGAGAGAGCGATGAGAGAGACCAGAGAGGTGAAAACATCACAGATGGGGTTCTTTATCATTTTCCCATCTAAATGGTCATTGTTTGTGACATCATTGTGAATGAGTTTTCATTCTTCCATGTGAGTTTTTCATACCCACTTGTTCCCTTTGTGGAGTGGGAGCTTCGATCAGACACAACTCTCCCATGACCTTCAAGTCCTGAGTTGTGTGGAATCCATCTAAATGCCCTCTTACCAGCTCCATCCTCCCAGGCCTTAGGAATCTAGTCTACTTTTCCTCTTAGGTGTGAATGTGGCCCAAGAATATCACACTGAAAGGCAGCATCCATTTACTTCAGGAGAGGACTCCTAAATTACCAATGGGAGCATGGCACATAGCAACAAAACAACCAGGGAGCTTGAGGCTAGAGGCATGATGGCTCAGTTGTTTGAGTACCTGCTGCACAGACATGAAGACCCAAGTTCAGATCCCCAGCATCTACATAAATGCTGGCCACTGTGGCACTTGCTCGGTGGGTCTATATCTCTAGTGCTGGGTGGAAGTGAGAAGCAGGCAGATCTCCAGTGTTTGCTGACCAGACTCAATCTAGCCAACTGAGTTTCAAGAGAGAGCTCAGCTCAACAAATAAGATGAAGAAAAATTGAAGAAGACACCTATAGCTGTTCTCACTTTTTTTGAGAGAGAGAGAGAGAAGAGAGAGAGAGAGAGAGAGAGAGAAAGAGAGAGAGAGAAAGAGAAGAATTTAAGATCCCTGAAGAGATGGAAAAAAGAAAAATTTCCTTTCAACAAAGATCCTAGAACTTTCAAAAATAAATTACAGTTCATTCTCTGCTTCTTGTGGCTGACAAGGCAGCTACTATAGTGGCTGATGCTGCATACATACAGTGATTGGAAGGAACAGAAATGGCGCCTTGCTCTCCCCGTGATGATGTCAAGGAACCTTGATAAGACTCTTCACATGTGATTATTAAGGGCAGCTTTTTCAAACAACAACAACAAAAAGAAATTTAATGGAAATTCTAAGCTGTGTGTGTATGTATATATATATGTCTGTGGATAATAAATATCCATAGATATAAAAAAGCAGCTTTTTTTTTTCTTGACAGACATTTAATGGTGACATTGCCGGCTCTGGGTGTCTGTTCTATGATAGATACTTTTCTTTGTCTATTTAAGATAAGAAGCTTATTTATCCAAGATTTTAATTAACTGATTTATTTATTAAATACCGACATTAGTTATTCTTTTCTTATTGCTGAGACAAAATACCCTAGGAAAACAATGTAGGCTCCCAGTTTCGGGTTCTGGTCCAGCATGGAATGGAAGGCATGGTGACAGGAGCTCAGGCAGCTGACCACACTGCATCTGCAGTCGGGATGCAGAGAGAGAGGGGAATGTTGGTGCTTAACTTGCTTTTTCTTCTTCATCCAGTCTAGGACCTCTGTCCACTAGCACGGATCACAGTTAGGGTGGGCCTTCTCAATTCAACTAACCTAATCTTGAAGCTACCTCACAAATATGCGTAGAAGCGTGTTGCCATGGTGACTCTATATCCTGTCACCAGTACAGTCATTATTAATCATCACAATACCTATTCATCAAATTACTCCCAGATCCCAGGTCTGGTGCTTTGTGTTTCACGTGAAATGATGAACAAGGCGCATGAGTCTTCTACAGTAGCAGCAGCAGGAAGGGCAAACAAGCCAGCAGATCCATCAGCTCATGGGAAACTTGTTAAGTGCTATGAGGTACTGTCGGGCTGCCAGCCCAGAGGGTGAGTCTTCATGAACTGCAGGCTAAACATAGAAATAAAAGCAAGTTGCATTTTTTACAGCTTACTTTTATTTCTGACTTAGGAAATGGGCTTTTGAGAGTCACAGCAGGATTTTTAGAAACGAGATTGCTTGTCCCTGAGTTAGGACATTAGCAACATCCATGACCTCATGAAGGCAGCTTACATCTCCTAAAATGCTTTTCAAGTGATGTAGTTTTGCCTCTCTGAAGAAATAAATCAAAGGAACGGCCCAATCACCCCAGAACTACCATCTACCCAACAGCTGTTTTCACTTTTGTCGGTCCCCTTTTCAGGGGCTTGTAATGTCTAGGAATGTCTTTGTGACATAATTGAGAAAATAGTTTAAAACTCACTATGGGGCTCTTGATTGTGGGAAAAGTAGATCACACCTTCTCCTCAAGAGGAATGATGTATTGAGACCCACAGACAGCATGGGCTGATCCTTGTCCTTCTTAAGATGCTTCCACAGGCTGACAGAATGCAGCCCACACCAGAATCCTATGATTTGACAGCTTGTCTAATTGGATCATAAGCCACAAATCTTACATGACAGCTCAGACATGTGGTCATTTTTCTGGCTTTTGGACATTTCTGACTGATATTCCTACAGCAGAAACTCACATATTTACCCAGCTTCCCAATCTGACCTTACATGGTCAGTCAGAGTCGTAAGTGTGACAAAACCTCTCTTCATTGTTGCTCCACCAGTTGGACCTGGATACCCCATGGTCATTTAGTCTGTGCAGTTTGAACAGTTGTTCATCTTTGTAGTAGCCTCCATATGCTTCAAGAAGAACCAAAGAGCTTTTTTGATGAGGATTGAGAGCTACACTTATCAGTGTGTACATAAAACTCATGCTAAATGGACTCAGTAGGTTGTAATTATATAAGTACATATATATTTAGTAGTAATGATAGAAGATGTCCCAAACTTAATAAGGAGTAGGGGGAACACAGCAAGAGTGTGTGTGGGAGGGGGAAAGGAGGACTAGATATGAAGTAAATACTCAGGTATAAAATTCTCAAAATAAAAACGACAATTTAAATTAGAAAAATCTCTTCAAAGATGTCATCTGAACTTAACCTCACTTAGATCGACAGCAAGTGTATACATTGCCTCTGCAGAACCTTTAAGCTGATTTTTATGGTAAACCAGGGTAAGAAAGCCAAGAAACTCAAAGGGAAGCTTTCTTTTGCTAGAGGAAGAGGCTGGTCTCTAAGCATCACCCTCCCAACTGTACCCCCCACCACACACACGCAGTGCTGTTCTTGGTCCTTAAAACTGCCCACATCTCTTCCTCCTTCACTACAGACCAACAGCAGCACCTCCCAGTGTTTGAATGATCTGATCCTGAATTTCGTATTTTCAGTTGGCTTCTATTTGAATTGCACATCCACCTGCTTCTTCAGCCAGAGGTTGCAGATGTCTTTGGTTCTTTGAGGCTTGCTGTTCTACTGTGACTCATGTTCCCTTGCTCGGGCTCCTCACTTTCTCTCTCAGTGAAAGCCTGACACCCCATCTTGACCCTGCCTGACTCAGATTCTGTCAACCTGGGACTGACTGACCTGATGTAACTTTTTCCATTCCTCTAAATCACCTCTGGCAAACGTGAAGAACACATGTGGTGCTTTCTCATACAAACTCATCATATAAAGTATGATGGGGTATCACAATGGCAGTGTGACGTTTGAAAGCCAGGGCCTGCCTTGGTATATTTTATATTGCTATCTTAGTGTGTTTTCTGTGGACACCTGACAAGAGGAGTATCCAAAGAGAAGTTGTTTACTTATGAAATTCCCAGATATTGAAAAGCTTAATGCTGAGGACCCATATCTGTTGAGTCTTCTTACTAGTGTGGAATATCTACTGAATTCTAGAAGATATACGGTATTACATAGCAAGACAGAGCAATCAACCAGATATATATATAGAGAGAGCTCACTTTGACAACAAAGTTATTCCAGCAACAATCCATTAATCTGCTAATCCATTAATCCATGGATGGATTAACCTCCATGGCAGGGTCCTTATAACTCATTCACCTCCAAAACACAATTAGCAGGGGAGATTGGGAACTGACTTTTTCAGCAAACCCATATTCAGTTCCCAGACCCACACTGAGCAGCTTGAAACACGTTCTGTATGGCTTCTATGGGTACCTGCATACATGTGGTGAACATGTACTCATTCAGGTTTATATATGTATATGTGTATGTGTATGTGTATGTGTATGTGTATGTGTATGTGTATGTATATGTATATATGTATGTGTATATGTATGTGTATGTGTATATTAAAAAGAAGTCTCTTTTTTGACAAGGATATAGACCTCAAGAAAATACAGAAGTTCCCCACCCAGAGGTAAAGAAACTGATAAGAATAAGAAAAATGATAAGAAAACTGAGAACTACCCCAAAACAATGAACTATGTAATAACTTTAAACCTGACACAAAGACATTGTCTTCTGGGACATGACATTTCTTATAATAAGAGTCAGAATAATTCCAGAGAGTCAAGTGCATAATTATGATTCTGAGAAGCTATAGCAGATATCTTTCTCCATTCATTCTGTTATATGCACCTGAAGACTCTGGACATCACCTATAGATCAGAAAGCAGTGAATTCCAGGGAAAATCAATAGACTCAGGACTTTGGGACCTATGGAACAAAACAGAATGCAGCTCCTCAGAGTTCTTTTTTGCCTCAATAATTCTGGAAATAAAGGTGCTAGAAACCTATGAGCACAGACGAAAATAGCCACAGTGATAGTCTCTTTCTCTAGTCAAGAAATCAGGGAATGAGTAGCCAAGAAATACAGGGAACTTTTGGACTATAACTTCTTAAAAGAAGTTATAAGAACACAGAAAAAAGTTGTGGACCCACCACCCTTAACCAATGCAAGGGCAGCCTAACCAGGAGTGCTAGAGGTAGAGACACAAAGTTGTTTTAATAATTGAAAACCAGTTTGTACAATATACAACATCAACAGTCTAGTGAAGAAAAACCATACGATAACAATGCATTTGGGAGTGACTAGCATCTACTGATGGTTACCAACTCTCAGAGAAAGGACCATGTAGCAGGGAACATCTCCAACTTGGCAAATGAGCATCTACAGGGAGAACCTACAGGTAATATTTCAGTTGCTGACACAAGACTGAAAGCTTTGCTTTTTAATTTAGGAGCCAGGAGTGGTTCCCCTTTTATTCAACACCATTCTTATTTAACATAACTACTACTAATTCTAGCCAGTGCACTAAAGCAAGAAGGGACAACACTGGCATTCCCATGGGAGAGGGAGAAATCTTGTCCTCTTTATTTCTTATGACATCAGTAGCTGTATAAAAATGCTAAGGAATCTACAAAAGTTTCTTAGGATAGATGAATCCCAGCAGCTCATAAAATGTAGGATCAATATAGAAAATTAACATCTGATTATTAAAATCAAAATTCAGCATTATTTATAATCATTTAAAAATGAAGTATTTAAGTATGACTCTAATAAACTGTGTTCAGAATTGGCTATTGAAATACTGGTGGAAGATAAATGCCGTAACAGCCACACACTGTGGACTGGAATGACACAATAAACATGCCACTTCTTTGTAAATTAACAGACAGGTTTAATAGAAAGCCAGTCAAAATCTCTGTAAGATATATTGTAAATATAGATAGAGTTGTTCTAAAAAGGTGGAGACCTAAATAAATTTAAAAGATCCTCTAAAAGAATAAAAAGTGACTGAAACCATTCTGCTCCATTTCAAGCTGTGTGATACTCCAGTAGTCAAGGCTGATACCTGCAGAAGGACAGACGCAGATCCAAGTAACAGCTCAGAACACATGTGCAAAACTACACAGGTTTGCCCAACTGATATTTTAAAGACTTACTGATATTTCTCGTGTTTGAGTGTTTTGCCTATATATATGTATAATCATCACATGTGGTGGGGGGGTGCCTGCAGAGGTCAGAAGAATGTGCCAGATAACCTGGAACTGTTGTTACCTGTGGTTGTGAGCTGCCATAGAGGTCGGAGGAACCCAGTCCAGGTCATTTGCCAAAGCCTCCAAGTGTCCTGTAGTTTTGCAGATGTTTTCTTAGGCAAGTACAGAGTTTCAATTTAGAGCTATAATGGGTACTGGAAGTTATAACACAGAAAAATGAATTTCTGAATGGGAGAAAAGGCTCTAATATTAAAGAGCAAGCTGTATTTAAAGTAATATTTAGCTCCTAAAACCTTGAGTTGTACTTAAGTCTTGAGAGAATTAATTGTGCCTTATATAAAAGGATATATAGCTGACCCAGAGCAAACAACTGTGTCAATCAACAGTTTTAAAGGTTTCAATTGTGCAGTTTCCAAAAGTGTTTTCTTTTTCTAATTTAAAAATTTATTTTGGAAATTTATTCATTAAGTTTCCAAGTAATCTTTAACCTTGTGAATAAATGAATATAGGCACACTCTCTAGGCACACTTTCTGTGTGTGTCTGTGTGTATGTATAGAATCTGTTTTGCATTTTCAAACCATAACAAAGTCTTTCATATAATTACTATTAAAAAGCAGGCTTTTCAATTTATTGTTAGCTTTCCTGCTACTAAACCACTTCAATTGTAGCCCTGAAGCCATGTCCCAGATGCCTTTTGTTTAGTTCCGCATATTATTTTAGTCATCTGAGAAATATTTTCTCTCAATTCATAGCTGTCACAAGGCAAACCATCTCTCACGCAGGTGGGTGGTCTGATTGACTTTTCTGCAAAGGGATCACATCAGCGGTGATAGACAATGAGAGTTCCATGCGTACACATCCAAAGTTGAGACAGGCAAATGAGGGTCCTTTGTATAAGCATCCAAAGCAGGGACAACTTTCAACCTAGGTATTGGCCACTGAGTCTGGACCCAAGGTAATGTTTGTAGAAAGAGTTTGGATTCCAGTGATAAGGATGGAAGCAAAGATACATGTTGCCTTACTTGGGTGTGATCTGCCTCAAGCCATGAGGTCCTACCTCAGATGTTGGGACTGCCAAACTCAAGACAAAAGTGTCAAGATAGCAAAACAGAATTGGTGTCTGATGGGAGCGTGAAGAACCCACCAACATCATATCAAGTTAAAAAAAATATGTAGTTCCTCTTCACCAAGAAGCCCTCCTTTAGGTATAAGTGGAGTCATTCAGCAGAGAAGGTAAAGTTACAGGATAATGTAAAACATGAGGTAGCAAATTATGGCCTATTTTAGTAAAGGCAGTTTTATGAGTACATATGGCTTGTATTTGTTACTATTGTAATGCTGTGGTAAAATACCATGAGCAGAGAAACTTATAGAAAGAAGATTTTATTGGGACTTATGGTTCCAGAGTGATAAAAGTCCATCACCATCATGGTGGGGAGTGTGGCAGCAGGCAGGCAGGCATGGCATTGAAGCAGTAGCTGAGAACACACATCTTGATCTACAAGGAAGAGAGGGCACATTGAGAATGGTGTAAGCCTAGTGTAAGTTTTTTGAAACCTCAAAACCCACTTCTAATGACATACTTCCTTTAACAAAGCCACACCTCCTAATTCTTCCCAAATAGTCCTATAAACTGGGGGCCACATACTGAAATACATAAGCGTATGGGGGCCATTCTCATTCATGTCACTACAAATCTGTTCATATCCTACAAGTGGCAGAATTGAGAACTCGTGACTGAAATTGAGTGGCTCCCAACGCCAAAGTTATAGCCCATCTGACACTTTACAGATAATGTTTGGAGATCACCATCTTAGAAGACGGTGATTTGTGGGTCAGCGTTGCAGTTTCAGGTGTGTGTTTGTATTAAGAGACACACCCAAAGCATGAACTTAGAGGCAAGGAGAGGAGTAGAAAGATCCAGGTAGAGTGCCAATACCATGGCTGAATAGCACAGAGTACAGAGTCCCAGGTATAGTCTGAGACCCAAACAAAAGAGTAGTTGTATTGAAAGGAAAAAAACCTCTCATGGATTAAAGGAAGATGAAAACTCTATAGGTTTGTGGAAGTCATGCTCATCTTGTCATGAAGAGTACTAAGGCAATGACAGCAAGTCCAATTTCAATGATTTTTTTGGTGAACTTGAGCCAGTGGGCAGTTTCAAGAGCTCAGAGATGTTCAGGTTCTCTCCCAAGATGGTGAGTTAGTATATTCAAATAACTCGAATCTTTCTGTAAAATCAAAGGCAGATAGGCATATACACCCCAATTCCTATTTGATGTAGTCACTTGTCACCCCATCAGCCATAGATAATATAATTAAAATATTGCCCAGGTAGGGAAATGTTACCAGATTAAACAAGTAAATATAAAACACCTAGTAAAAGTTAAGTTTTAGATAAACAGAAAAAATACTTGACATGTTTCATTGAATGTTACTATACTA
Source organism: Mastomys natalensis (assembly GCA_021653895.1). Classification (NCBI taxonomy): domain Eukaryota; kingdom Metazoa; phylum Chordata; class Mammalia; order Rodentia; family Muridae; genus Mastomys; species Mastomys natalensis. Next base: position 667,510 of record JAJTUV010000205.1, read on the forward strand.
AAAATTATTTGTTAAGTGAAATTCAAATCCCACTGGAAGCTCTGCTTTTTGTCTCTCTGCAGTGTTCCCAGGAGGTTATGAATAAATCAATAATGTTTTAACTTTTGAGGATGCAAGATATTTCCAGACCTCTGGGACCTTTTCTTCTTTCTCTCTGCATACCACGTATCTCACCTACTTGATGTGTTTGTGTACCTGCAAGTGTGTGTTTGTGTAGGTGTGCAAATGTGAATGTGGTTACACATGCAAGTATGCACCCATGCTCGGGGAGACCAGAGGCCAACCTTAGGGGTTGTTTCTCAGTAGTCTTCTACTTGTGTTTTGAGGCAGGATCTCACATTGGCCTGGAGTTCACCAAGTAAGTTAGGGTGATGGGCCCACAAACCTCAGGGACCTGTCTCTCTCCGTCTTTTCAGTGTTGGGATCACAAGTGTGCCCCATGACCAACCTTTTTTAATGTGGATTTTGGGATATAATTTAGGTCACTTTAAGAAGCTCAATTTCTTCTTTCTGTTTCTGCTAGACCCATAAACAGGAGGATTTGTATCCTATTTCCCTTCTAAGACCCATCCTGCAGAGCCCCAGTATTGACACCTCCCAGAATTTTAATGTGGCTTGAACTGCCACTAATTGAGGTAAGGAGAGGCTGAAAACAGAAAGAAGAAGTTGAGGTTCTTAAAGTGACTCACAGGAAGGAGACCTGGTGAGCAGGCAGTTGGATGATTGGCCTCTGACTCACTGGAGATTTCTTTGCTAGAGATTTGCAGCTGTCTGTCACCATTAGTGATACTGACGTTAGCGTGCTATCAGATGGACCACTGACTTTCCTTGGCAGCATGTAGGACACCTTCTTGGTTAAACCTAGGCTTAAACTAAACTGCTGGGTACTCGTTGGTTCCGAACAATGAATTAAAACTGGAATTTTGGGGGATTTTAGAAAGCTTCCTAGACAAAAATGTATAAGACCCTGTGAGGACCATGCTCATGGTTTTGAAGCATTATACCAGCACTCTATTTTGTCACCTTGGTCTTGGGTAATATTCAAGTAAAATCTAGGTCAGTTGTTCTATGCTGTGGTCTCAGAGGATATACCTCACTTGACGTTCAGAGGATGTGGGCTAAGATTATGTTTAATGACTTTAAAAATATAGGGCACATTTAAACCTATTAGAAAACACAAAATCAGTTCTCCCAATCCATCAGGCTTCAGAAGCCTCCACAACAGCCTTGGAGGCTGTTTGATCTCCTTGAAAAAGTAACTTGTAGCTATATGGACTGTGACCTGCTTACAGCCTCCAGCCTTGGCATCAGAGCATATCTCTGGTTTCAAAGCTGAAACAAGCATCTCCGTCTCCCAGACACCCACTAGACAATTGCTGGACATGTTGGAGCATGGGCATTTCTTTAAATCATAAATTTTTCGAGTGAGCAAGCAGTCTTTGTACTGGAATTCCCCCACTGGGCTGGCCACAACTTTTTAAGATCACTGTGATCCTAAGTTCTAATTGACCAATCTCATTCCCTTCCCCCTGTATCCTCTAAGTTATACCCCAATGGAGTGGCTAGATGTCTGTTGCCACTAGATTCTCATGTTTAAATTAACCCCTCAAGGTTAATAGTATTAGGAGGCAGGTCTTTGGGAGGTTACTGAGTCAAGGGTAAAGTCTGAGATTAGGCCCCCAAAGAGCCTTCTTTCTCTTTCTGTCATGCAGGGTACAATGAACAACTAAGCCTGTAAGTAGCAGAGGAACCAGGCTAGCATGCCCATAGAGAAGTAGGCTTGAAAACATAATGGGTACACCAATATGGCCCCCAAGGAATTGATCAAGTCAGGTTATATTCTGTAAAGGGAAAAGAACTCTTGAGGAGAAAGTAATGGGAAGGGTTTAGGACAAATCTATTCCTTCTTTCCCTTGAAGGAATGAGAATGACAAGTGAGTTAGAGGAAGAATCAAGCCTTCAAATGTCAGCCCATGCCTTCCTCACTCCTCAGGGTCAAGCTTTCTCTGGAGAGGGAACTGTGGAAGTAGAGAAAGATATTGGTAAATTGGGAACACAGTGAGGTGACTGAGAGCACCCAGGAGAAGCCACACATGTATTCTGGCACAGTGTCCATGGGTAATATAGTGCAGCATGGCCAGAGAACCTTCACAGACAGCAGCATGATGTATCCCTGTGTGATCCTGGTTATGGCCAGAGAAGGTCAAGATACAGCATCAGGACCACCCCTATCTTTTTCACAGCAGCCCAAATGATCCTCAAGAGAAATCAAGGTATTTCTCCATTTGAGACTTTGCAGTGGCGTCTGTTTAACACTGAAGAAAAGCTCAGCTTGCTCAGAGGCCCCTTGAGCTGACGTGCTGCTCTGCAGCCTCACCTCCACTGCCTGCCTCTCATTTCCATTTTCAGCCATGGTGGCCCTTGTAGAATTTTCTTTCCCTGGGTTCCAGCACAACCCTGTCATATGTCAGATGTTGCCGCTGACAGCACCCTGGCAGTGAGCCCCTGGCTATCCTCTAGAATTACCAATTCTGCTCCTGCTCTGTATATGTATGAGGTCCAATATAGTTTACTTATTTGTAAACCTGTCGTACCATTTAAAAAACAAATATGTATTTTTAAAATCATTTATGTCTTTCATGAAAGTGTAGGTTCTTTTCATGAGCTCAGAAGCTTCTACCTATTTTGTCCACTGTGGAAGCCAACACTTAAAACGGTCTAGCAGGCAGTGGATACTTATATCATATATAGTAATTAAATGCATGAAGCTCCGGTTTCCCATGAACCCCTTCAAGTTGTTATCAATGAGGCTTCCTTTTCTCTGGCTCCCTTTAACTTTCTTTCTTTGTATCAAAGCAAACACAAAACAAAACACTTGCTAAATGCATTTATAGCCTGTACTGGCTAGTTTTGTGTGTCAACTTGACACAAGCTAGAGGTATCACAGAGAAAGGAGCCTCCCTTGAGGAAATGCCTCCATGAGATCCAGCTGTAAGGCAATTTCTCAATTAGTGATCAAGGGTGGGAGAGCCCATTGTGGATGATGCCATCCCTGGGCTGGTAGTCCTGGGTTCTATAAGGAAGCAAGCTGAGCAAACCAGTGGTAGCAAGCCAGTAAGTAACATCCCTCCACGGCCTCTGCATCAGCTCCTGCTTCCTGACCTGCTTGAGTTCCAGTCCTGACTTCCTTTGATGTTGAACAGCAGTGTGGAAGTGTAGGCTAAACAAATCCTTTCCTCCCCAACTTGCTTCTTGGTCATGATGTTTGTATAGGAATAGAAACCCTGACTAAGACACACCCACTTTTCTTGGCTTATGAAAATTTAAATATAAACATGTTTATTTTCTCCTTCTAAATGAGCAATGGGGAGCATGGAATGTGGACACAACAGGATCTGGGTTGGGGTTCTTGACCTGGCTAGGCTCTTCCAGTTAATGTTCTGCCTCCTCCACCTCATGAAGCCTCCAGACACATTCCTGCCTAGTGAGTTCCAGTTGCATCCTCAGCAAAGTGGGTGAGCTTGGATTGGCCTAAGAACAACCTACAGACCCTCCCCTGCCCACCCTAAAACCCCCTGCTCACTGACTACATCACTCCAGAAACACAGGCACTGGGCTACTTCCCAGGGCCAGGCTACAGACTCTATTAGTTCACAGAGTAAATCACAAGCACAAATCTAGAACTCTGGAATGAAAAGTGGTATGCAGAGGCCTGGCCCAGACCACTGGAAGAATTCTCCACAGGGTTTCCTCCTGTCTCCAAGGAGAGAACATTCTTAAGGGCCCACTTGCTGAGCGTGGGTAGAGGCTGACAGGGAGTGAGGTTGGAAGCCAACACCCTAATCCTTGGCACTGCCCTTCCTTCCACACCCCAGAAGAAGCCACAAGAGGAGTTGGAATGAGGGTACTGCCTTTGAAATTCAACCCCAGGCTTGCCAAGACCTACTCTGGGGTCCTCCTGTGCCTCTTTCAGGAGGTTATTGCTGCTAGTATCACTGAGGATGTGTGTTTATGTTATAAAGAAAATACCTGGTTTAGGGTTTATTTTGTTGTTGGTTGCTACACACACACACACACACACACACATACACACACACACACACACACACACACACACAGGCTCAGAAAAGATGGGTGGGTGAGTGATTCTCATCTATTTGAATGTAAGGCTGTGTGAGCTTAAACTTCTGATTGCCTCAGGCCATGGCAAATGAGAAGAGACAAGAGCTAAATTCCTCCTGTAAGCTCCCCTGTCTTCACAGTGGAACAAAAACACAGCACACCGGAGCACACACCAGGAAGTTTAAGAAGCAGCCATCATGCCCTGTAACCGCTAACTCCAAAAATCAACTGCGGCTTCCACAAGTCAGTGCCCAGATGAGACCATGGCCTGATGAGCCTTTGGGAGTATTCAGTAATTACTCAGTATCCTAAACACACCCTGTGCTTTCATCTTTACAGAGTCTGTCAAGTCCCATCTCACTCTCCTTCCCACACATGTCTCTCGCATACCCCCACATAAAGAAGGCTTGCTTCCCCTGTTTTCCAAATGAGAAGATAAAGCCTGGGGGAGATGAAGTAACAAAAAAGAGAGCCAAAAAAGTAGCCGAAAGGCATTTCAAATCTAGGTCTCATGGCTGCAATATAGGGTTTTTCTCTGTCCGTGGTAGACAAGTTCCTTAAAAATGAGTCTGGGGCATGAAACCACAGAGCCTACAGATGAGTTGCAAACTGTAACTCAAAGCCATCAGGGAAAGAGCCAAGAAGAAGAGGAACCACACTGCAGGAGGACCTCGTTGTGTCTCACGCATGCCGAATATTTACATGTGTTCCCTATTTAGTCTCCATAGCAACTGGCAGAGATGCAAAAATTCCTCCTCAGTATATGTAAGAGGATGAGAGGAGGGCCTCCAAGATCCTCTTTCTCCCAGCGGGCAGGGCTATTTCTATCTGCAGGCTCCAAGACTTCTCCCGGCAGCTATTTTGGCATGAAGGTTTCAAATAGTGAATGCACTGGATAGGTATTTGAACTGCACATAACGGAAAGGCCTAGTCTCCTGCTGCCATATCCAAATAATTATTCATAGAATCAGGAAAGGATTTTCTTATTAGGCAGTAAAGGACAGAGAAGCTGTGGTTTCTAGCTTTTTAAACCACAATGTCAAAGGTGTGTCTCCATTTTTCTTATAATTTCCAAGCATATGTATTACCTAATTCTCCCTGAAGAATCAAAATTGCTTTATGATGTACTAGTATCAGTGATGAGAACTGAAGTTCTGAGCCAGGGAATATCTTTCTCAGAAACCTCCCACTTTAATCCTTGTTCCCACATAGCCCTTGAGGTGATCCCTTCTGTCAGGGCCCCCCAAATACTGCATGGGAATTTTGCTTAGAAATAAAGTTTTCATTGCCACACAATTCTAACTGTGACATGCATCCAAAATGGTTTCAGTCTCAACATCTCAGTTTGGGACTTCCAATGGAATAGATGATATGTGTGGTAGGCGCTAATGCATTCATGAGTCAAAAGCGTTCACATTTGCTAGGCGTCTGCTCTGAATGTGGAAATTGTAGGAATAAAGTAGACAGGCCCTGCCTTAAGATATATATAAGACTTTCACCTGGGAAGGATATACACTTATAGCTTTTAGAAGATGGCTCCAACTCATGGGTAGCTGTCAGACTTCACTCAGTAGCTTATTCCCCTGAGTACCTTACTGTCAGCAGAAGGGTGACTGGCCTGTTTGACTGTGGACCAGGCCGATAACTTCTGTCCACTGGGAGTTGCTGTTCACAGCCTGACACATAGAGACTTGCTTCTGTTCTTTCTCTAGAAATTACTTTAGGGGGAAAAACACCACTTTAAAAACCAATATAAATATTATACTTGTGGTAGACCTTAGAAATATTATTATAACAAATATTATGAGACACTTGCAGCATAAAAAGCACTGTTAGATTTCCACTCAAGATATCATGGTAAATTTAAAAGAAGATGGTTCTGTAAGAAAATGACTCAGGTGTATGTAGAAATAAGATACAGGAAGGCAACCGTCAAGAGTTAAGTCTTGGCTTTGTCCTCAGCTGGTTCATTGACTTTGATCAGGTCCCATGACTTCTCTGACCTTTGCTGTCTTTAATTGTGACACAGGGTTGTGACTAGGGGAAGAGAAGTTGTCTACATGTTCTCCAAGTTGCATTTCTGTTTAAAAATCCCTGACTTTTTGAACCTTCTAGAATTAATCTGTACTCTGCAGGAAAGAGTCTTTTTGCCTATGTATGCATTTCCCACAGCTGCTATAGCGATGTGCCATACACAGTGTAGAAATCTGTTATCAAGCCATTTTGAAAGTTAGAAAGTCGCAGATCTAAGTGTCAGAAGTTTGGTTTCCTTAGAAGGCAGGAAGGAAGATCAATCATTCTTGTCCACAGATTTTTGCCATCTCTGACAGTTCTTATCTTGGAGAACTCTGACTTTGTGTTCACATTTTCCTCTCTGCACCTGAATCCAAATTTCCTCTTCTAATAATACATCGGCTGGGTTTGGGATTTTCCCTCTTTTTATAACTGCATCCTGTCTGTATCGCACAGCTAACTCCATTAACACAAACTTATTTTTCCTAAATCAGTTTCATATTCTGAGGTATTGATTGATTGATTGATTGATAGTGTTTCAAAACTTGGGAGAAGTGCAATTTAACAGCAACCACCTTTGCTCACCCTGGGGCTATTCTGATCCAAGATGGTAGATAGTATTTGCTCATTTTGGTTGTCGGTTCTAACCAATTGTTGAGATTAGATGAGATACTGTAAACAGAGGGACATGAGACGACATCTGGAGTTATAAGGATGATTGATTATTTTGTTTTGTCCTGTGTATGCCATCCAGAGAACAGGGGCTTATCAGCCCATCTGGGAAACAGAAGCCATAAAATCCCCATCAGTCATCCTGGAAGTAGGGCATCTCACCTAACAATGTGAGGAACATTACATAACCACCTTCTTTTCAGATCTACTCAATTGAGAAGATCCCCAAAGGCAGCTGGCTGCCAACTTGTCCTCTACCACTGCAACAGCTCTAGCCAAGCTTCCGGTTCCATCTGAGAGCATCAGATCTCAAAGAGGACTCAGCAGGTTCAAGGTAAGAGGAATCTGGGGAACTGTACTCTTTAGAAGGATCAGTTCCCTGGACTTTCTGTGAATTATCTCTGCTGAGGTGGTAGGGAGAGCTTGCTTCCACTGGAGCAGCACAGCTGGCTGAGTCCCAGCTGGATGCAGACAGAGAGATTCTGGAAGCACAAAGAACAAATTCTCACTCCACTCTGGACACGTACCAGTGTAAAACTACCAGGTGATAACAGCTGCTGTGGAAATAAAGGCAAGTAGAGGTGTGTCCGGCTTCAGCTAGAAAAGAGACTACAGTCACGGGAAAGCAGCTCTCTGTACCAATGGATACGAAGGAAATATATTCCTGTTACTTAGCAAGGAATGCCTGGAAATTCTGAGGTAGCTTGGTTTAGTCAGAGAGAGGTTTTTTTGTTTTTTTGTTTTGTTTTGTTTCCCTGCCCCCCCTCTGCTAGAGCTTGGGTGACTGGTTAAGGATCGATTGCCCCTTAGGAGGGGAAATTCCGCTGAGCCCTTCTCATCTCACAGCATTTATCTGAGGGATAAATACCACTGATTTGATACTTTCCTTATCATAAGAGTGGGCTTGGGTGGGGTCCAGGCTCTGATTCAGTTTTTCCATCATTGAAGCTACACTACTTCCATGATGTAGTAGATCGGATGCATGTGATCCTTGCTTTTTAAAGTCGCCCGAAACCTACTCCTTTGGTTGCACCTTCCTCCACCGATTCCTCTGCTATACAACTTGCTTTGAGTCCAGAAAAGGCTTCAGGAACTCTTTTCCTTCTTGACCTTTGCCTTCCCTGTGACCATGCCTGCCTGGGCTGGCCCTGCTGAAGGTAAGTCAGTGATACATGGAAAGAACCCAGTCATCAAGACCCAGCCATCCTCCACCAGTTAGTTACCCCAGTCACCTAACAAATTAACCACAAGCACATGCGCAAGTCCCCGCTGACGTCAGCCAAGCCCCACCCAGATTAGCAGAACCACCCTGTGACCAGTAGAATCATGAGGAATAATTATGAAGAAAAAAAAACGGTTGTTGCTTACATCGCTTAATTTGGGGGTGGTTTCTTATACAACACTAATTATACAGCTGTCTCCACCACTCAGGGGTAAAGAGGCGGAGGACCTGAGAGTGAACTGATGCTGTTTACTGTTGGAACTCAGTTATGTGTAAGAAACTCTGAGGAAGTGAGGAGACGGGTCTGTTAGAAGGCTGTTTACGTTCACGAATAGAATTTATCTAAAGAGAAGACTAAATCAAATAAAGAGGGCTGGAAACAAAGCTATGGTCACTGTAGATGGAGAAAGTCCAGCACAGCACCTAGCACCCCATGGCTCTCTGGCTAAGGCACAGTAGATTCTCATTTGACTCCCACCGTTGCAGGTACAAAAAAGGAAGAGGCAGGAAGGCTTACTTCCATGATAGCTTCCATTATGTCTCAGACACCACAGCTTTAGAATTAATGTGGAGCCAGGGAAATAGACCAACCAGTAAAAGTACTTGCCCTGTAAGCCTCATGACCAGAGTTCAATCCCCAGAATGCCTTTTTAAAAGCCAGGTACTGGGCCATTTATTTGTAATTTACTCTGTGAGTTCGGAGGGAGAGACAGAAGAATTATCCAGAAGCTTGAAAAACAGCTGACCCGAATGACTCAGCTCAGCAACAGAAACAGGGTAGGGGGGAGGGTGAGAAAAAAAAAGGCTTCTTAACAGAGTAGAAGGAAGGAACTGACTCTCAAAAGATTCCCTCTGACCTTCACACAAATGCAATGGCATAGGCACACATAAATAAATGAAATAATTATAAAAGGTAATTAGTATAAAGTGTTATAAAGCCAAGTTACTGTAAGAGGATCTCTGTGAGCAAAGTTTGGCATCCAGAATGTTCTTGTGTCTTAGTCAAATTGCTTGGAAGGAGAAAGTAGTACCAAAAGAGAAAGACAGGTTACATCTCTGTAAATAGTTATATCAATTCATTATTTCATTTGTTTATTCAAATTGAGGTCTATTCTGATTGCATTCTGTTAGACCGTGTAGAAGGGAGACAGATGCATCATAAGGTAGGATGCCAGCCCATCCGGAGCCTGTCACAGATGGGTACACATTAGGAAATATAGATATCTGTGTCCTGAGGACAAGGTACTTCTACCTCATTCATGAACTCACAGCTGCAGTGGTCCCTTCCACAAGACTCGCACAGGATCAAGCCAATCAACATGCTGGTACAGAGTAGGGAGGGGCTCATGAACTTCCACCTCTATCAGAGGAGTTGTAGACAGTTGATGGTTTCTGGAGTTGGGAGAGTCAGTTTTCTTTAAGGATGTGGCCCTTAGTAGGTCTACCATGCTCCATGGGATGGCTCCACACCCTTGAGTATATGAATAGAATAAATTACACTCTGTGAGTTTATAAAAAAATAGAACATGAAGTTGGGTTGGGGTCTGGAGGGGGAGTGAAAACGCATTAATTAATTATGAATTCTCAAAAAATTAATAAAAAATATTATATTTAAAAAATGAGCACTATAGTGATACCAGCTGACACTGACTTGGGTCCATGGGCAGTGAAATAAAATTCAAGCAGTCAGATTTCTTATATTTATCTACCAGAATTTGGTTAATCTGTTGACTATCTTAGAAATCCACAAAACTGGAAAGTGATGGCAAGAGGTCTCAATAGCATTTGATAAACACTACTGTGGATGGCTCTCTAGGAGCTGTGACAATGTGTAACAGTCATGTGGGAAATAAGATGAATGGGGAAGGAAACTTTGGTACATATATACAATTGAGTATTGTTCAAAAAAGAAGAATGAAATTCTGTTATTTACAGCAAAATGAGTGAAATTGGAGAATATTATGTTAAATAAAATGGACAAATAGACAAAAACTACATGTTTACTACTAACATGTGAAATGGTTAGGAGGAAGAATGGAGGTAGGCATTGAAGAAGATTGGATGCCAGGTTCAAAACACAATCGGCAGGATTATGCTCTGATGTTCTATACCAGTGAGTTGATCATAGTTCACAAAAACATATTATATAGTTTACAAAGAGAGGAACTTGAATAATCTAAATAGGAAGAAATTACAAGCAGCAAATGCTAATTACCTTGACTAATTAATGAATGCTACTGTATGTGTTGAAATAAGATATCAAATTACATTAACATGTATAATTATTATATTAATAAAAATATAAGATAAATAATAAAAAGACTTCATACTTACTATATGTGGTAGTTTGAATATGCTTGACCTGGGAGTGACACTATTAGGAGGTGTGACCTTGTTGGAGGAAGTGTATCACTGTGGGGGTGGGCCAAAGAAATACACATCACACCACACAAGACACAAACACAAACCACACACATATCACACTATATTTGTATATCATATGACACTCACTCACATATACAAATGCACAATGCACGAAAACAAGCACCACATGCACAGACCACACACATATCACACCATATATGTGCATGCATACACATACACAACACACCCATGCACACACACATACATCACACAGATACCGCATACATACAACATACATACACACATACATACAGAGACAGATGCACCAATATATACACACATGTACCACACACATGCATACCACACATACAACACATCCATACACATACATATACATAACACACAAACACACATATCTGTACCACATACACACACATACACATAACACATACACATCTGTACCACATATACACTATTTCCACTCACACATACACATTACACAATGTACTATAACCCCCCCCACACACACACACAGCCCTACACTACACACAAAGCGCATACATACACAGCACACACAGCACACTACATGCATACACCTAAAAAGAAAAATAAAAACAGATCTTCATGACACCAAAACAGTTGAAACCTTATTTCAGACTTCTTAGGCTTCAGCACTATGGGAAATGAATTTCTGCTATTGATAAGCTCCCCAAACAATGGTCAACTCTTTTGGCAGCCTGAAAGACAAAGACAGCTGGACCCTAACTTCTCTTGTTAGGAAGCCTGGCTACAGGTCTTAAGTGGCTCGGCTGCCCTGTGAGCTCAGGCCATGGGGTTGAGGCACAAGCTTCCAAATGGAGAAACTGTTTTCTCAGCAGCCTGGCTCCCATTCTCAGACCACTCTTGGCATGTGTCACTCCCAGCCATGCCGAGTGTGTATGTGAGATCCATGTCATCGTGTCACTGAATAGTGAGAGGGCAGGATTGACGGACAGGCCTACTCTAGCCAAAGCCAACAGCCCAGGGAAGCCAGAGGCTCTGGTCAAAGGCTACTTATACTACTTCGGAGTCTGCTGTCTGGGCGAGGAGGATGCTGATCCCTGAGCCAGAACAGCAGCTGTCAGAGTCTGTCAGGGCTGCAAATGTGAGGCTGGTGGGGCAGGGTGGGGGCAGGGAGCTAAGAGAAGCTTCACTGGACAGAGCAGCAGGTGAGCTCTGGTTCTTGCTCTCTGAGCTCCAGTTTTCTTTACTCTTCAGGAATAAGAAACCCAGACAACAGAGCCAGAGCCTGTGTCCCACTATGGGACACAGGTAGGGAAGGCAGCAGACACTTGGCAGAGAGGGTTGCACACTTAGCCTTGCAGCATTTCACCTACATGCTCTTGGGCACTCGTGTGAACTCTCTGTGCAAACTCAGATTCCACAACTTCAACACGAGGGGCATGGAAGCGAATGTGTGCCTTGGTCTTTTGGAAGCAGGAGAAGCAGAAAGTTTTGTGCACACAGACTTCAATCACTTATTCACCTTCTCTCAGTACCTCTTTTCTTTCCTTCATCTTGCTTAGTCTATGCCCTTCATTTTCTTTATTTCTTCACTTTTTCTCCTATGCCTGTACCTTAGGCCAGGAATTTTCAAATGTCTCCACAAAATGCCTCCGACCGCTGGAGAAGAATGAAATGCCTCAGACTCTCAGGTATGAGATTCCATCGCTACCTCATATTTCACTTCTAAGATCCATGTGACCCCTGGATTTTTATTATATATGCATATAAGTCAGCTCCAGTTCTTGGCTATAAATGATGTCCATTCTGGCTATTCAGACAGAACCATGGATTCTACAGAAGATGGACTATGCTGAGCCCTCTGCATAGCAGAAACATGACAAAGCCACTTCTGGCCCAGAGATTGCCTGTGGGATTGGCCTTGGTTTCAGCACTCCAGACCTACTGTGACATAACTGCTTGCTTTGACCCCACGAGGGACCTGATAGAAAGATGTGTCACTTCTCCATGTGGAAATGGATGGCTCTGCCAGGTGCTGCCCTCTCCCAGATTGCCTCAAGCCAGTTGAAGTATTAAGTGTTTGGGTATGCAAGGAACACCCTAGATTCAGCCATAATGTTGCTACAACAGAAGACTAAAGAGTAAATTCCAGCTTCTATATGTGGATGCAGGACTCAGAAGATAGACCAATTCTTGATGAAAGAGACTTTCAAAGCACACCAAGTGGTTGGCAATGGGCCTAAGCTGTCCATTATCTGTCTGAACATTGTTTTTTAGCCACCAGGTTGCAAGAGGAGTTAATGTTTTATAAACAGACTTTCTGTTCTGTCAAGCTTTATCTCCTTTGGGTAGTCCATGCACTCCCGGGAGTGCAGGTGTTCTCTCCCTAGGCTCTGGTCATTGTTATGGCCTGGACCTGGGCTAATGAAGTGACTCATCCTTATAGGGAGAACAATTCCCACATTCTAGGAGATGAATTGTGTCCGGTACATAATTCATGTTTAGGTCTTTGAATGTAGGAGCCCCAAGTCCTACTGTGAAGACCACATTCCAGGGTCTCTTGTGGTTGTTTGTTTGTGTGTGGGGTGTGTGTGTGTGTTTCTTTCTCTGTGCCATGGGCTTAGATTCTATCTAGTAAAAGTGATTTCAATTCATGTACAACTTTGAACTTTGTTCTTAGCGAAAGATTAGGCCATTCTTTTGTCATGGTTAACAATTCCTGTTGAAGGCTGGGGCAATGACTCAGTCATTAAGTTCTTGTCTTGAAAGTGCTGAGCTTTGAGTCTCCAGATCCATGTACAAAAGCCAGGCATGGTGGTGCACGATTGTAATCCCAATACTGGGGAGACAGAGACAGGCAGATCCTTGGGCTCACACAGGAATGATGCCTGAACATCACATACATACATGTACATACATGTACACACATAAGCACATATAGACACATAAAAAAGTCACAATTTCTGTCAGAAGCGGAGGCCGTCTTGAGGGGCCTGCACTCCACTTGGGACTTTGAGTTACTTTATTTATAGATGTCCCAAAGTTTCATCCTTTCCATGAGCAGAAGGCCCCAAGGCTATAATTGAATATTCTAGAAAAACAACACATGACTCAAATGTCCCTGTGGCTGAAGGTGGTGGGATCATTAACCACTGAGGTTAACGCCTCTCTGCAAAATGCAAAGTGACATTCACCCAGAAACATGGCTCTGTCATTGTTTGGAATGATTCTCCTGCAAATTCTCTCCAGGGAGTGGATTTGCAAACCACTGGACAGATTTCAAATATGTACATACCGAACGAGAGATCCTTTTCCAGTTGGTCACTAGAAATGGAACCCACTAGAAAAGGAGCCTTGAAGTTGGTAAATTACACACCATTGCATCGTTTTCTTCTATAGTTAGAATCATAGCTTTGCTATTGAAGAGGTGAGAATTGTGGTCCTGTCCAGGGAATAAAAAATTACTCTTAACTTCATGAGGATTTTATTTTCCTGCTTGAAGAGAGGCCCCATCTCTTGACACCTGATTTCATACCCTTGAACAAGGCTCTTCTGCTTCTAAGTCCAGCTATATTCCATATGAAGGGTGTGACTCTCCATTTCTCTCCATCCTGCTCAGACCAGTGGGCTAGGCTGGCCAAACTTGCTTTTGGCATAGACTTGGAGTCACTAATGATATTGATAATTCTCCGAGAATAATCAGTGTCTTGGACAAGGCCATGGATGGACACTCAAGGAGGTGTCAAATCCTCATGCAGAATGCACATGGAAATGGGTTCATGTACCTACGTATAAATTTGAAACATGAGTTGCTTATCCCTACAACACATGGGACAGAGTTACAACAATGGGATATAGCTGGCAGTGATAAGCCCCTGGTTCTACCTGCTGTCAAATACATCAGCTCTTCTCAATTGTCTTTCCAGTATGTCTAGGTATTCTTAGGGATATACCAAATATTCTCAAGAAACTCCTTGTCATTTCTATTTTGTGCCTCATTATTTCTTCTCAGTCTCTATCAAAGGTAACTTCTTAGGCCCACAGTTTTTCAGCAGTGGAAGAATGCTCACACCAAAGACTCCATGTATTCAAGGTCCCTGCTGAGTTACATATTCAGGAATTCTTGGCTGCTCTAGTTTTTCTCACAGCCTGTATTCCTCTAGAACACTCACAGTAAGAACATATGGGGCTTGTCCCAATATGGATGCAGCTATGACATCAACCATACTGGATCCACAATCCTGTCTTTTTTGCACAACAGATAGACAGCTCCTTGACAGGTCCGACTTCTTCATTGAGATTCTCTTTTTGATAAGGCTCTAGTACTATTCCACTGCTACCTTGCTGAGTGATCTTGGGCAAAATATTTAACCTCTCTTGGTTTCAATGTACTCTCATGTAAACTATGTGCTAGATAGCAGCTAGGTTCTCTCCTGTTCTAGGACTTGACCTTTTGGAATCACAGCACTTTGTCATCCAGTACACAAGAAAGCATTTCTACTGTTGTATCAAGGACTAGAAGGAGGAAAATAACAATTTATGAATAAAAAATTGTTGTTTTCTCTCTCTTTCTAACAAGCAATGGGCCTCTCTGACTACCACTCTTTTCTAGAACCGTCCAGCAATTTCCTGTCATACTTTGTAGAAACTTCAAGACACAGTGGCATCCTGTAACATTACTCACATTTACTTAATATGCTCTTCTTTCTGTCTCTGAAATGGGCTGGGCCCCATTATCTCAAGGTTTCTTTTCTTTTTCTTTCTTTCTTTTTTCTTTTGTCCTACCAGGAGTGCTCATCTCCAAGGCAATCTCTGATTGTTCCTTTCCCATCATGTATGTCCTTGGGATACCTTATGCACTATTCTCCCCACTTTTATCTACTGTGTTCTATTATAGCTCATGGATGAAACCAATTGTCTATAGATTCTTTTGTGCTGCAGGAGCAGGCTGAGTAGTATGTATGATGCATAGGAACAGAGACTACACAGTCTACACATCATCATCTACCTTATACAGGAAAAGTTTTTAACCCCTGTGTCCCATATCGTCATTTACCCACATTGCATACCAGTACTTTAACTGTTAAACCAAACTACTTCCCACTTTGTTGCCTTAAACTTTTTTCCCCTGACTGGAATGTAATGCCCCCAGTTAAGGACATCTGTCTTGATCTGGTGTTTATTAATCAATAAAGCCGATAAATAAAGGTAGACCAGATGGACCAGGCCTATTTCCTTTTGCTCAACAGAAGCAACAAAAAGCTTAGCATTCATCATAAAATAAATCCCTCCACCTCCTGACTTTTACAACAGTTCCATGATCCACTGCCAAGCTCTTCTCTGCTCCTGCCTCTAACTCTCATTATGTTAATTTTTTTCTGTGTGCTGACACTCCTAATTGCCAGTGCCTTCTTGTGTTTCACTGTGCCAACTATCTGGCCCAGCCCTTGGCCCTCAGTGAAACTTACAGCCCTCCAGGGAGAAACTGATTGCTAGGATGCCCATCAAGAGCAATGCTGCCTTCCTTTTGGATATTTATGAGGAACTCTAAGTTGTAATGAAGAGTGAGTTAGACCTCTCTTTTTGGAGGGAGGGTGTTATTTCAAAAGAATAAATCTAGGCTCTCAGGGAATAGACTTTAAGGTGCGGAGGTTTTAATCTATAAAGTCCAGATATCATTCATGGAGGAGCCCTTGCAGCTACCTTGGATATCACACATCCAAGTATAAGTGAAGTGTGTCTAAAGGGTGGAATAAAAAAGCTATATTTCCATAGCTTTATTTATTAGAGTGTCAATCTCTTCATCTGTTCAAGGAGAAACCAGGATGGACCCTGGGTTTGCTATCTGTCTTACTAGGAATGGAAATGGAAGTGGAGTCAATTCTTCCACTATATCTCCAAAATTTTTCACTTCAATAAATTGTTAAAATATTGTGCTGGTTTCAACTTGACACAAACTAGAGGACTGTATATGTGAGATTGAGCCATAGGAAGCCTGTGTCTTTATTACTGTTTGATGTGGGAGGGCCTAGCTCACTGTGTACCATATTGCCCCTGGACAGATGATCCTGGGTTATATGTGAAAGCAGGCTGAGCAAGCCATGAGGAGCAATCCAGCAAGTAGCATTCCTTCCAGCCTCTGCTTCAGTTTCTACACTTCAAACTGGACTATAGACTGTAAGCTGAAGTAAATATTTTCCTTCCAGATTGCTTTTGGTCATGGTGTTTATCACAATAGAAAGCAAATAAGCAAACATCATATTCTATTTCATAATGTTCTTAAGAAGTATTTTTTATTAAGAGGTATAGCTATTGCAACCTCACCTTTATAATGATGAAGTAAAAGTCATGGTCTGTATCCATCTGTTGTACACTTCTACCTGTGCTGACGTTCCTAGTAAGAAGAGAGCAACCTGGCTTCTCCCTGAACAGATGAAGGAACTTGACAGTTTAATAAAGGAAGTTTTAGAAATAAAACCTTCCACCCTTTAGATATACTTCACTCACACATTTTTGGGAAGATGAGCTTCTCATCAGTGGGATGAGAAATGCACTGAGTGGTCTTTATTTGCCCCTCCCACTCTACCTTTCATTTTCCTCCACTTAAGCCACTCCCCTCAAAGCTGCAAAGCTATAAAACTGCTATCTCTTGCCTGCCTCTTGTTTTTTATTGGTTATTTATTTATTTACATTTCAAATGTTATCTCCCTTCCTGGTTTCCCTTTGCAAACCCCTATCCAAACCCCTCCCTTCTGATTCTATGAGGTGCTCCCCACCCACCCACCCACCCACCACTCCCACCTCACTGCCCTAGTATTCCCCTACACTGGGGCATTTGAGCCTTCACAGGACCAAGGACCTCCCTCCATTGATGCCAGATAATTGCCTGCCTCTCTTACCTTCTACCTTCTGGTTGGGTTTGGCTGATGGTAGACAAGGAAATGAGTTGGAGGATATTATGAATGTAAGGTCAGAGTGTTCATTTCCCCAATGTCCTTCCTGCCAGGCCTCAGCTTGGCAGTCTCTATTCTCCTTGACAAAGGCAGGTTGTGTTCTCCAGTTGAAGGTGTTCTGGGTTCTTGGAGCACCTCCATT